>OY757558.1:10676764-10712349 GCA_963584105.1 Alviniconcha strummeri
ACCCTCTCCATCATCATCATCATATTCTTCTCCAACACATCATCATTACAAAGCAAACCATATCATCATGACACACTACTCAAACTAGATCTTCACATCCCTCTCAAACAGGTCATTGTACTGAAAGAAGGCGCAATATCACATGCCACCAAACTGGTGCATGGTTGTATGGTGTACACACAATGTGTGACAAGACAACAGCGGCTTTGCATGGCACCAGCCATGTAACAACAAAACAGAGCTATATGTACACCACTTTGGCGGATATTCCAAATGTGCTACAGAAAGTGACTCATTCAAAATCACATTCGATGAGAATGCAGTGAGTCTGTTCGAAAGCTGAGAATAACACTATATAATTATAAAAGTGATCAACAATGATAGTAGGTTCAACTGCACAAAGCACACCGTATCAAAACGCTTCATTTCATTAATTAGTCTGCAGTTGACTGCTTTATGTAGAAATTCCTTTCTAACCAAATCATCCTACTCCCAAAATTGTTTTACTTGTTATTTTATTTGTATTCTAATTAGCCTACAGTTGACTGCTTTATGCAGAAATTCCTTTCTAACCAAATCATCCTACTCCCAAACATTTTTACTTATTTTATTTGTATTCTAGTTAGCCTACAGTTGACTGCTTTATGCAGAAATTCCTTTCTAACCAAATCATCCTACTCCCAAACATTTTTACTTATTTTATTTGTATTCTAGTTAGCCTACAGTTGACTGCTTTATGCAGAAATTCCTTTCTAACCAAATCATCCTACTCCCCAAAATTTTTACTTGTTATTTTATTTGTATTCCTAAAATGTGGGGAACTAACAAAAATCTGACTAACTGTTGTACTCGTGTTATGCATTTCAAGTGTTAATTAACTCCCTTGCGTGTTCATCCAATACATAAACGGCAGGCAACTCACCTGGTCCTTGGTGAGTCCCACGGCGATCTCATCGAAGACAACAGTCAGCCCGATCTTGGGTATGGAGAAGTTGGTCAGCTCCGGTTTGGTATTCAGCCGCAGGTGAGCCACTGATGAGATTGGTCGCACAACTGCGCAGCATAGCAGGGTTCAAATCCATGAGTTCTTTGTTGTTGTTTTTGTGCAATAATACTTTGCATGCTTGGCTACTGCCTTCTTGGGTCATGGGAACCAGGATCTTTTTTAAATCAACACACAGTGCCCACTGACTCAATGATTGTCACCTCCACATTTAGATGGGTTAGTTTACACCTTATCTGCTTATATGTCTACCTGCATACATCAATAGGTAGGAGTGTTTGCTCTAGCTTGTGTGTGTGTGTGTGTGTCTGTGTGTGTGTTTGCGTGTGTGTGTGTGTGTTTGCGTGTGTGTGTGTGTTTGCGTGTGTGTGTGTGTGTGTTTGCGTGTGTGTGTGTGTGTGTTTGCGTGTATGTGTGTGTGTGTGTGTGTGTGTTTGCGTGTGTGTGTGTGTGTGTGTGCGCTTGCACATATGTGTGTGTGTGTGTGTGTGTGTGTGATTGTGTGTGCATGAACGTGTGTGCATGCATGCACATGCGTGAGTGTGTGTATGTTGCATGTATGCATGAATATGTGTGTGCATCTTTCTGCCTGCCTACATGTGCATAGATTGTGTGTGTGTGTGTGTGTGTGTGTGTGTGTGTGTGTGTGTGTGTGTGTGTGTGTGTGTGTGTGTATGTGTGTGTGTGCGTGCGTGTGAACATGTGTCAGCGCATGCATGTGTGTATGCATACATGAATACGTGCCTGTATGCATGCACGCATGTACGTCATCCTACCCATGCATATGTACACATGTACCTGCCACCCTGCCTAAGTGCTTGTGCATACATGCATGAATGGGTGTGTTCATCTGCCTGCCTGCCTGTGACAGAGACAGAAGAGACTGGGGACTGTGACAGTGACAGAAGAGAGTGGAGACTGTGACAGTGACAGAAGAGAGTGGAGACTGTGACAGTGACAGGAGAGAGTGGAGACTGTGACAGTGACAGAAGAGAGCAGTGAGAGAAGAGAGTGGAGACTGTGACAGTCAGAGAAGAGAGCAGTGACAGAAGAGAGTGGAGACTGTGACAGTGACAGAAGAGAGTGGAGACTGTGACAATGACAGAAGGGAGTGGAGACTGTGACAGTGACAGAAGAGACTGGAGACTGTGACAGTGACAGAAGAGAGTGGAGACTGTGACAGTGACAGAAGAGAGTGGAGACTGTGACAGTGACAGAAGAGAGTGGAGACTGTGACAGTGACAGAAGAGAGTGGAGACTGTGACAGTGACAGAAGAGAGTGGAGACTGTGACAGTGACAGAAGAGAGAGGAGACTGTGACAGTGACAGAAGAGAGTGGAGACTGTGACAGTGACAGAAGAGAGTGGAGACTGTGACTGTGACAGAAGAGAGTGGAGACTGTGACAGTCAGAGAAGAGAGCAGTGAGAGAAGAGAGTGGAGACTGTGACAGTGACAGAAGAGAGTGGAGACTGTGACAGTGACAGAAGAGAGCAGTGAGAGAAGAGAGTGGAGACTGTGACAGCAGAGAGCAACTTACTGTACTGATAGCCTGGCTTGGTGCCCTGACTGGCAATGTTGCTCTTCAGCGTTTCCTGAACAAAAAAACAACACAGCGTCAACACCCCACTCACATGCAAATGCACAAACTAATTTCCCCGGTTCTATTAATCCAGTTCATGCAGACCAGGATTCCCCTTTAACGTCCTGCAGTTCTAATTCAATTGATGCAGACCTGGGTTCCCCTTTAACGTCTTGCAGTTCTAGTTCTAATTCAATTCATGCAGACCTGGGTTTCCCTTTAACATCCTGCAGTTTTAATTCAATTGATGTTGACCTAGCTTCCCCTTTAACATCCTACAGTTCTAATTCAATTCATGCAGACCTGGGTTCCCCTTTAACGTCCTGCAGTTCTACTCGAAAACTAACAAAGCTGTGATTTCGAGTTTGCTGAACAAAAAACAACACAGCATCAACACCCCACTCACACACTAATATCTATAATACAAACTAACAAAGCTGTGATTCTGTGTTTCCTCAACAAAACAACAACAACACAGCATCAACACCGCACTCACACACTAATATATATACAAACTAACAAAGCTGTGATTCTGTGGTTCCTCAACAACAACAAAAAAACACAGCATCAACACCGCACTCACACACTAATATATACAAACTAACAAAGCTGTGATTCTGTGTTTCCTCAACAAAAAAACTACAACACAGCATCAACACCGCACTCACACACTAATATATACAAACTAACAAAGCTGTGATTCTGTGGTTCCTCAACAAAAAAAACAACAACACAGCATCAACACCGTACTCATACACTATATAATACAAACTAACAAAGCTGTGATTCTGTGTTTCCTCAACAAAAAAACAACAACACAGCATCAACACCGCACTCACACACTAATATATACAAACTAACAAAGCTGTGATTCTGTGTTTCCTGAACAAAAAAACAACAACACAGCATCAACACCGTACTCATACACTATATAATACAAACTAACAAAGCCGTGATTCTGTGTTTCCTGAACAAACAAACAAACAACACAGCATCAACACTGCACTCACACGACAATACACAAACTAACAAAGTTGCACCTTACTCATTTAGTGTTTCCTGACCAAAACAAAACATCAGTAACCCATTCACTCTAATATACCACTTAACAAAGCTGTGATTTAGCGTTTTCTGACCAAAACACAACATCAGCATTGCATTCACGCACTAATACGTAATATTCAAACTAACAAAGCTGTGATCCAGCGTTTCCTTTCCAAAACACGTCAGCGATCCATTCGCTCATTATACAAAGCTGTGATTTTGTCTTTCCAAAACAAAACACATCGTTGGCAACACCTTCACACTTAATAAAAAGCTGCAATTCTGCGTTTCCTGAACAAAACACATGAACAACCCATTCACACGTCACACAAAGTTGCAGTTCAGCATTTCCCGAACAAACCCAGTCTGCATAATAATCGGCACCTGCTGGCTAACACACCAAAATAATCGTAATGTCTGTCTGTCAATCTGTCTGATCATTTTAACTTACAACTCATCTTGCTCTTCTGGCTAACACACCAAAATAATAGTAATGTCTGTCTGTCAATCTGTCTGATCATTTTAACTTACAACTCATCTTGCTCTTCTGGTCCCTTTTTACTTTAATTCACAAAATTTATAATTCTACTGATTTAAGCAGGTGCTTGAACAAAAGGAAGTGACTACACTCCATAAACAAGAGAGGTAACTGTGCTCAGCCGCAAAGGGAGGTGACTGTGCATGAAGGGAAGTAACTGCAAAGGGAGGTGACCGTGCATGAAGGGAAGTAACTGCATCAATGCAGTGTGCAAAGGAAAGCAAAAGCTGCAAAGATTTACTTGTAAAGTCTAAGGTGGGTTAATTTTTAAAAAACACATCTACCTCCACCAGAAGAAAGGGCCCCCAACCAAACACACAGATTTTTTTATTATTTACAAATAAACAAAACAAACACAAACTTAAAATGGAAATAAAACCCAGAACCAGCAAAAACTACAGCAAACAAGCAAATAAAAATAAAGCACAGCAACCAGAAACAAACAACAGTGAGATCTGAACAACTGAACCCAAAGCAAAAAAATTATTTTAAAAAAGACGAGAAAAAAAAATCTATTCTTTCCAAGGCACAGTTCTTGGCTGAGGCCTAACTGTTGCACGCAGATTCTCTACGACACTGTCTGCACGAACAAATTCTGACCGCGCCTTTAGCAGAAACAAGTCATTTCACGTCATTCATTTTCTGTGATCTTTATCAAATGTACGCACCCACCCCTCACCTGGGAAAGAATGCTCTCTCTAAGACCCCATCGTTATTATTGTCCAGTACACTCAGTGGGAGACAATTTCACGGCACTTTACCTACACCTCACCTGAGAAAGAGCGCTCTAAGAGAAGTTACTAAGACCGCATCATTATTATTGTCCAGTACACTTTCAGTAGGAGACAATTTCACGGCACTTTACCTACACCTCACCTGAGAAAGAGCGCTCTAAGAGAAGTTACTAAGACCGCATCATTATTATTGTCCAGTACACTCAGTGGGAGACAATTTCACGGCACTTTACCTACACCTCACCTGAGAAAGAGCGCTCTAAGAGAAGTTACTAAGACCGCATCGTTATTATTGTCCAGTACACTCAGTGGGAGACAATTTCACGGCACTTTACCTACACCTCACCTGAGAAAGAGCGCTCTAAGAGAAGTTACTAAGACCGCATCATTATTATTGTCCAGTACACTTTCAGTAGGAGACAATTTCACGGCACTTTACCTACACCTCACCTGAGAAAGAGCGCTCTAAGAGAAGTTACTAAGACCGCATCGTTATTATTGTCCAGTACACTTTCAGTAGGAAACGATGTCACTGCACTTTACATTTTTTTTTTTAAACACACCAAAATAACAAACTGGGCTCCATTATGAGCAAAAGCCAACTTTCTTCTATGAGTACAGCAACAAACATCCACTGTACATTAGCTGGAACTATGGTACTTTGGATGTACTGCACTGATGGAGCCACTGTACTTTATCTGGAACTACTGTACTCTCTCTATATATATGGAACCACTGTACTTTGGATTTAGATGGAAGCACTGTGCTCTATACAGAACCACTGTACTTCTGCTGGAACCACGGTACTCTATATGGAACCATTATATTTTGGATGTACTTTAGATGGAAGTACTGATGAAGCCACTGTACTTTATCTGGAACTACTGTACTCTCTCTCTCTCTGTATATATGGAACCACTGTACTTTGGATTTAGATGGAAGCACTGTGCTCTATACAGAATCACTGTACTTCTGCTGGAACCACGGTACTCTATATGGAACCATTATATTTTGGATGTACTTTAGATGGAAGTACTGATGGAGCCACTGTACTTTATCTGGAACTACTGTACTCTCTCTATATATATGGAACCACTGTACTCTATATAGAACCATTATATTTTGGATGTACTTTAGATGGAAGTACTGATGGAGCCACTGTACTTTATCTGGAACTACTGTACTCTCTATATATATATGGAACCACTGTACTTTGGATTTAGATGGAAGCACTGTGCTCTATACAGAACCACTGTACTTTAGCTGGAACCACGGTACTCTATATGGAACCATTATATTTTAGACGGAAGCGCTGATGGAACCACTGTACTTTAGAAGGAAGCTAAGTACACTGCATTTTAGCTCACACATTTTTCAAAAAAGAGGAGAGGCAGGGGCTTGCTTTTGTGTACTGTTCCACCTTGCTTTGAGAGTGAGAAAAATTACATTCTGCTTTAAACCAACAAACAACACGTTAGTAAAAGCACAAGAGTTAAAGCAGTAGAAACATAAGGGTTAAAGTATTAGAAGCATACGGGTTAAAGTGGTAGAAGCGTAAGGGTTAAAGTAGCCCACAGGAAAGCTTACCTCAGTTCTGACATATAACAGTCACTTGCAGGAAACAACAGAACGTTTTCACACCATTACAAGTCTGTTTACTCAGAGCTGAAGAGTCATCCATTCCCAGTTTTACTCTGTGTCGTAAGTGCCTCATTATTTTCATAAAGGGGAAATGAAGGGAAGATGTCAAATGGCCTAAAAATGTTTAAAAAATGCACAAATATGTCCATCTGCAGACTTCATTTCTGCAACATTTACGCAAAAAAAAAAAATATAAAAAAATGCTTCGATTTTAACCTCTTCAAGGTGCAGCCATGTTGGTTTTTAGCTCTGTACAAGCAAAGAGCAGAAAAGGGCTGGCTCCTGATGCATGACTTGATGCTTTATCCCCATATTCTGCCAGCCTCATTCACGACATCACTAATACTAAATAGTGATACAGACTGCTGGGCACAACAACAACAAAAATGGCAGCACTCACGGTCATGTTGCCGTGACTTTCAAAGCTCAGTTTTTAACAAAAACGGGATGAGAAATTGGGCGAAGAAATATGGTGTGTCTACTTTTTGCCTTTTCTGTCAACAGTGGTTTTGATCCTTCTTCACCTCATGTCCCCTTTAAC
Organism: Alviniconcha strummeri; assembly: GCA_963584105.1. Taxonomy (NCBI): domain Eukaryota; kingdom Metazoa; phylum Mollusca; class Gastropoda; family Provannidae; genus Alviniconcha; species Alviniconcha strummeri. The sequence goes on from OY757558.1 coordinate 10,683,846, forward strand.
AAAAGCAGAAACAGGTGCAACCAAAACGGGTGGAGGAGTGAACCAAAACAGGGAAGTGAACCAAAACGGGTGCAAGAGTTAACCAATACAGGTGCAAGGGTGCAGCACGAATGAACCAAAAAAGGCACAAGAGTGAACCAAAACAGCTGGAAGGGAATCAGAACCTCAAGGTCCATCTGTGGAAAGCAAAGAAGCAAAACAAACAAAATGCAAACGGCGATAAAACTAAAAGGCACATGACAGGACAGCTAGCAGGACCAACATGCATCAGATGAAAGCACATGACGTTCGGTATCACACTAGTGGCGGTACGTTACGGAGCTGAACAACAACAACAACAGTCACTAAGCACGCTACGACAAGTCTGCCTTGCAATCAAATTACAGTCAGTAGAGTGGGTTTCGAACAGGCACACTGAGTTCAGTGATGCAGTTCAAGAGCTGACATTCCCAGGTCAAGAGAGGAGTCATTCCCAAACAGTCACAGAGAAGTGGGGGTGTGGGGAGTTGGGGGGTTCAATGATGCGGTTCAAGGGCTGACGTTCCCAGGTCAAGAGAGGGGCCATTCCCAAACTGTCACAGAGAAGTGTGTGTGTGTGTGGGGGGGGGGGGGGTCAATGATGCAGTTCAAGAACTAACATTCCCAGGTCAAGAGAGGAGTCATTCCCAACCTGTCACAGAGAAGTACTGATTGATTGATCGATAGATGATCGCTTATATAGCGCTATTTTCCGCTCTCCTGAGCAGACTCACTGCGCTCGCCTGTGGTTCTACATGAGTGACTAGCTTTTTACAGCGCGTTTTTTGAATATCCACTGAAGTGGTATACTTACAGCGCTGGCATGGGTGTATGTGGTAAGTATGGGGGTGGGGTGGGGGGGGGGGGAGACAACAATGTTCTATTAAGTTTACATCTATTAAAAAAAAATCTTCCACGGTTAATCTTTCCTTCCTTTTCTTTTTTTCTCCTCTTTTCTTCTTTCTGTCCTCTAAGGAGTTGTAAATACATGCGTTGTCTTCCTAAACAGGCCGTTTTGCTCTACTGACAAAGAATCGGAGAAGGACTGCACGAGTGTATTGCCAACACTGGCATTATCTTCTACGCTGAAGTATACCGGCATTAGGTGTGACCTGGGGCAAGTTCTGTAGTAAGAAAGAACTGCATTCACTGCCGGTCAGACAGCCCTATCTGTGCTTCATACATGCTTGGGGGGGGGGGGGGGGGGGGGGGGGGGTTAGGAGGGGTCAGCATTGTCATTGCTTAGAAGATAAACCCTGATTAGGGGTGTCTTTGCTCTTCAGACATATGGGCCAAGGACTGATGAATTTTAAGGCCACACCTTCATGGAAAGCAGCTGTTCCACTATGCTAAACTACACCACAGCTATATGTACACTACACTACACTATGCTACACTATACTACATGGCAATATGTACGCTATAGTACACTACATTATATACTACACGACAATACAGACACTATGCCACACTATGCTATGTACATGACATTGTGCTACATGACACCAGACAACAATACAGACACTATGCTACACTATGCTATGTACATGACATTGTGCTACACGACACCAGACAACAATACAGACACTATGCTACACTATGCTATGTACATGACATTGTGCTACACGACACCAGACAACAATACACTATGCTACACTATGCTATGTACATGACACTGTGCTACACGACACCAGACAACAATACAGACACTATGCTACACTATGCTATGTACATGACATTGTGCTACATGACACCAGACAACAATACAGACACTATGCTACACTATGCTATGTACATGACATTGTGCTACACCACACCAGACAACAATACAGACACTATACTACATTATACCACACAGCGATATGTACATGACATCATGCTACTACACCAGACAATACATACACTCTGCTATGTACATGACGTCATGCTACTACACCAGACAATACATACACTCTGCTATGTACATGACGTCATGCTACTACATCAGACAATACATACACTCTGCTATGTACATGACGTCATGCTACTACACCAGACAATACATACACTCTGCTATGTACGTGACGTCATGCTACTACACCAGACAATACATACACTCGGCTATGTACGTGACGTCATGCTACTACACCAGACAATACATATACTCTGCTATGTACGTGACGTCATGCTACTACACCAGACAATACATACACTCTGCTATGTACATGACGTCATGCTACTACACCAGACAATACATACACTCTGCTATGTACATGACGTCATGCTACTACACCAGACAATACATACACTCTGCTATGTACATGACGTCATGCTACTACACCAGACAATACATACACTCTGCTACACAGTAACACACTACAATACAGACACTAAACCACACTACACCATGGTACACTACACTGGATGACAATGCATAAACTATGCTACACACACTGTACCGCACAACACAGACACTACACCACACTGTAACACACACTATACCACACCATGCTATGTACAGGACACCAGACAATACATGCACAATGCTATGCTATACCACACTACAACAAAAACACAATACCACACTACAACACAGACACTATGCTATGCTCAGGACACCAGACAATACATGCACAATGCCACACTATACCACACCATGCTACATACAAGACACCAGACAATACATGCACAATGCTACACTATACCACACCATGCTACGTACAGGACACCAGACAATATATGCACAATGCTACACTATACACCACGCTACATACAGGACACCAGACAATACATGCACAATGCTACACTGTACCACACCACGCTACATACAGGACACCAGACAATACATGCACAATGCTACACTATACCACACCACGCTACGTACAGGACACCAGACAACAGGTGCACAATGCTACACTATACTGTATATCACACCACGCTACGTACAGGACACCAGACAACAGCTGCACAATGCTACACTATACCACACTACTCTATGTACAGGGCTGCAGGCTACACATCAGGACTTGTTTCCTGTCTTAAACCATCCAGCAAGGGGTAGCAGCCGTTCCACTACACTACACCATGCGACACTATACCACATTACAATACAGACACTGTATCACACGACGCTATGTACAGGACAACAGGCTACACACCAGGATTTGTTCTCTGTCCAAACCATCGAGCAGTGGGGAGCAGCTGTTCCAGTACACCGACATGCAGTCCAGTTTGACCAACTGGAAAGACAAAAAAAACGATCAGCACTGATCATTACTGCTGCCATCACCATCATCATTACTACATCAGAGTCTGACATCATCATCAGCACCATAACCATCAATGTCTGACACCAGCATCATCACTACTATATCCATGTCTGACAACATCATCCGCCCGAGAATCACCAACATCTGATACCGATGTCATCAGCACCATAATCATCAAGGTCTAATACTGGTGTCCTCAGCACCATAACCATCGAGGTCTAATACCGGTGCCATCAGCACTATAATCATCAGTGTCAGATACTGACATCAATAGAGTCACAACTGCCTCACATGCAAGGATTATGGAAGGTTCAACAAAATCGTCCCTACATGCATTAGAGATATAATAATAACAGATTTGAGCCAGGAGTGTTTACAAAGACATAAGGATAAGTTCATTTCATCACGCATGCATGCACACACACACACACACACACACACATACATCCATGCATGAATACACACACACGTGTGCGCACACAAGCACACACACATACAAGATCAGTTCACACATCAGTTTCACTGCACATGTGTTCTATTGGGCGATTCAGGCGGAGTTGTTAACTCCCTTGACTTTTGCCCGGCATCGCTTAAGTCCCTTGGCTGCTTTCAGTTCTGGTGTGTACTTTCTTCACAATGGAAGGCGGTGACAGTGAATGTGCGAATTTTATACTGCCAACTTTAAAGGCATTTTTGGAGGCCCGTAGTCATAATGTGTCCGGCAATAAGCAATAACTTGTTGCTTGTGCTATAGGATGCCCCAAAACACATTTTTTCTACGAACTCGCGAGCTTCTGGTCAGCGAAAAAACGACACAAAGACATTATTTTTCCGCCCTCCATCCCCTTTCCACGGCAATTTTTGCAACTACAACAGCATTGGCACTTGTACTGCTTCACGATTCTAGGTTCAACTTCCACTGTTATACAGAGCGTGAAGCAACACCTACTCAGAAATCGGCCCGGAAGTGCACTGTGACCTCTCGCGACTTCTTGCGCGAAAGATTACAAAGTGCATTCATTCTAGCAAACCAGCTTTGCTGAATTGTCCAATACTCACATGCACACTCTAGCCCCACACTCACACATTCTAGCCCCCCCCCACTCACACACACTCTAGCCTCACTCAGCCACTCACACACACACACACACACACACACACACACACACACACACACACACACACACACACACTCCACACTCCAGTCCCACATTCACAGCTGAAACGGCCATTTCTGACTCCCGTTTGGCCCGAGGGACATCAGCATCATTTACAGCACCTTTTCACCATTATCAACTAATACACTTCTACTTCATCAACCACTGACCTTGAAGATCTGGGTCACTGCGTCCTTGATCACACACACCTTCCAGCTCTCATCCGTTGTCTGCAAAACACACATATACATGCATGTTAACATGCATGCACACATACACACACACACACATGCATGCACGCACACACAGCGCGCATGATTACCCTGTCATGAACAAATATCTGCAACTTCATCAAAATTTGATTCAGATATAATTAGATGACCTGATTCAGCAATTAGGTGATCCTTTTTGAAGGGGAATATAGGATCAAATACGGCATGGGCCAACCTTCTCTTCATTGTTGTTTTGGTGTCTGCAGAAGAACAGAGCTGCCAGGAAGGAGTGTAAAGGTGAAGAAGGTTTGAGAGGTAATAGAGGAATGATCAGACATAATCTTAAAGCAGAGTAACAAGACTTTGTATTTGATTCTCTGCTCAACAGGTAACCAATGAAGCAGAGGACTGATATGGGCAGATCTGTTATAACAATGGTGTTTTGTTCACAGAGTAACGAGAGTTTGCATTTGATTCTCTGCTCAACAATTAACCAGTGAAGTAAGTGAAGCAGAGGACTGATGTAGGCAGATCAGTTGTAACAGTGGTGTTTTGTTTACAGTGTTATGAGAGTTTGTGTTTGATTCACTGCTCAACATGTAACCAATGAAGAGAAAGAAGCAAAGGAATGATGCGGGTAGATCAGTTAACAGTGTTTTGTTCACAGTGTTACAAGGTTTGCATTTGATTCTCTGCTCAACAGGTAACCAACGAAGCGAGTGAAGCAGAGGACCGATGCGGGCAGATCAGTTAGAAGGACAGTATTTTGTTCCCAGCATTACAAGGGTTTGTGTTTGATTCTCTGCTCAGCATGTAACCAGTGAAGAGAGCGAAGCGAGTAGTGATGTGAGCAGATTGGTTATAAAGATGATGTTTTGTTCCCAGCGTTACCTGAAAGAGCAGCTCCCGCAGACTGAAGCCAACGGACACAGGGCGACTGGGGTTGGTGAACCGATCCTCGTAACGCACATGGATGTTTGTCACCTTCACCTGCAGGTTCTTGATCACTTGGGTAGCGAGCTTCTCGGCGAAACTGTCCTGCTTTTCTGTCTTGGGCTGACCTGTCATCGACATCATTGTTATCATCATCATTGTCATAAGCGTTATCATTGTTATCATCACCATCGTTATAAGCGTTTTGCTCTGGACCACCTCACATTTCTGCAAAACTGTCTGGCTTTTTCAGCTTTGGCTAACACACACCATCATCACCATGATCATCATCATCGTCATCATCATCGTCATCGTCACCAATGGTCTTGTTCTGGATCACCTAGTTACCATGCAAAACTCAGGTCTCTCCTGACTTTCAAGCTTCCACCAACCCGTCATTGACATCATCTTCACCACAACCACTACCACCACCACCACCACCATCACCATCACCCCCACCAGCAGCAGCATCACCACCACCAATATCATTACCACCACCACCATCCGCATCACCACCACCATCACCATCATCGTGAACAATTTTGCACCACATAGGCTGGGTGAGTGGGTGGGAGGGACGGCTGGTTGGTTGGTTGGTTGTTTGGTTGGTTGGTTGGGGAGGCTGCTTGGCAGTTGGATCCAACACTGACCTTTCTGGGCCTCCAGCTTTTTGGCCTCCTCAATCTGCTCCAGCTTCTTCTGCTTGGCATCCTGCCTGGCCTTCTCCTCCTTTTCTTCGTCATACTTGATGCCTGCAGAGACACAAATACATCAGGTGAGTGTGTCACCTTGCCTGGCCTTCTCTTCGTCATACCTGATGCCTGCAGAGACACAAATACATCAGGTGAGTGTGTCACCTTGCCTGGCCTTCTCTTCATTATACCTGATGCCTGCAGAGACACAAATACATCAGGTGAGTGTGTCACCTTGCCTGGCCTTCTCTTCATTATACCTGACACCTGCAGAGACACAAATACATCAGGTGAGTGTGTCACCTTGCCTGGCCTGCACGCCACACAGACAAACATGAACCAGGTGAGTGTGTCATCTTGCCTGGCCAGCACACCACACAAACATACACCAGGTGAGTGTGTCATCTTGCCTGGCCTGCACGCCACACAAACATACACCAGGTGAGTGTGTCATCTTGCCTGGCCTGCACGCCACACAAACATACACCAGGTGAGTGTGTCATCTTGCCTGGCCAGCACGCCACACAAACATACACCAGGTGAGTGTGTCATCTTGCCTGGCCTGCACGCCACACAAACATACACCAGGTGAGTGTGTCATCTTGCCTGGCCAGCACGCCACACAAACATACACCAGGTGAGTGTGTCATCTTGCCTGGCCTGCACGCCACACAAACATACACCAGGTGAGTGTGTCATCTTGCCTGGCCTGCACGCCACCCAGACAAACATGAACCAGGTGAGTGTGTCATCCTGCCTGGCCTTCTGCTCCTTGTAATGCATGCCTTGCCCACCTCAATGAAACGTCTACATGGCTAAAGGCGTTCCCTTTGTGTGTCGAGTACAGTGAGTATTATCATGCTACTAGTTTGAACTTACCAGCATTGGGTACCGCCAGAGCATAGATGCCGTCTATCTCTGCAATGACAGCTTCAGTGTACAGGTTCTTCCATGGGATTTTCAAGACCAGCTTGCCTGCAATGTGAAACACCAACAGCATCAGCAATGACAGGACCAACACCATCATCATCATGTCACCATAATTATATGCATCAACACCATTATCACTGACACCATCATCATCAGCACTGACAGAATCAACACAGTCGTCATCAACATCATTGTCATAGTGATTGTAGACATCAACACCATTATCACTGTCAGTGACACCACCGTCATCAACCCCAACTATGTACTGTCATCGAAAAGCAGTTAATAAAGGTACAGCCACAAAAACACATGTCCACACACACACACACATGCGTGTGCGCACACACACACACACACACACACACACAGGCAGACACACACAGATTTGCACAGGCTTTTATCCTCAAAATTCCTGAACAAAAAGACAGTTTTCCCAGACCAAGTCACTGCTCAGTTACCCACACAAAATAAACACTTTTACAGGACACACCAGTCTGAACCAGGTACGGTGTGGGGGGGGGGGGGGGGGGGGGGGGGTTCAAGGTCATAAATTTGGCATTTTCCTTTGATCAGCACACCCTTCTGCAGGTTATCTGTAGCCAACCCCCCCCCCCCCCCCCCCAACACACACACGCACACACCCTTCTGCAGGTTATCTGTAGCCAGACTGATTTTTTCCCCCCATGACACCCTTCTGCAGGTCATCTGTAGCCAGACTGATTTTTTCCCCCCATGACACCCTTCTGCAGGTCATCTGTAGCCAGACTGATTTTTTCCCCCATGACACCCTTCTGCGGGTCATCTGTAGCCAGACTGATTTTTTTCTCTCCCCATGACACCCTTCTCCAGGTCATCTGTAGCCAGACTGTCGCTGTTTTTTCCCCATTATCCCCCTTCTGCAGGTTATCTGTAGCCAGACTGTTTTATTTCCCTATGACAACTTTCTGCAGGTTATCTGTAGACCATTATTATCAATTCCCCAAACTTTCCAAGACCTCGGCCAAGAATGACATAGTTTCCTGATTTTTTTTCGGTCCTGGGAAAAGGCAACTTAACCCCCCCCCCCCTCCACCCAACCCCCCACTTTTTTTCTTCTTTTTTTAAACACTGTACAAACTGGAGAATCAACAAACAAGGAAGTTAACTAGCACTGGAAAGATGTCACACAAGCACATGGATAAAAACCGGAGTGTACAAACCGTGCACATGGATAAAAACCGGAGTGTACAAACCATGCACATGGATAAAAACCGGAGTGTACAAACCGTGCACAATGGCAACACAAGCTAAACATGAAAACGTGCATCCGATTTCTACATTACTACATTTATCAATGATGTTAAAACTTAATTATTCACAGCACGATTTGAGCTGATGACATACATATGCACCAGACGCCGACTTACCAATATGACCCGCCTTGATCTTCACGGGCAGGTCCAAGTCGTCCTGGGAAACAGAAAAACAGGGTGACCTCTTAATGTCATGACTCACCTGGGCCAGATAAGTAATACCCTCCCCAAGTCAAATGACCAACAAAACCAATAATAATAGTAATTTATTTTATATAGCGCCTCAGCAACAATTGTATGAGCTCTCAGCACTGTGCAGATCAACAAATGCAACAGAACACACATCAGTATGTTACTTAAATTAGCCTAAAACAACAATTTAAAAAGATAAATTCTCTCTATCTATACATATTTCAATTGACGCATATTCAAGATTCATTTTAAAACAGAGCATTTAGAATAAAAATATGAATTTAGACATTAAAATAATCTGCAAGTAATGCATTTCACACACACACACACACACACACACACACACACACACACACACACACACACACACACACACACACACACTCTCTCACACAGATCCATGCACAAACATAAAAGACAATCATACACTGTGTGCAGTCCTACTAATAATCTTGACTGCTGTAACACCATACAGTGCTTCCATTTCCATTGCTTAAGCCCATGCATGAGATTCTCTTACATTTGATACCACACAGCTTTATATTCCTATACTGTATTAATACACTTTACAGAAGTTGCAAGTACTTTTAAGAACTTGCATAACACAATAAGAGAGAGAGAGTGAGATGGAGAGTGAGAGAGTGGGTGTGAGAGGGGACTGTTTTTAAATATGTGTGTGTGTGTGTGTGTGTGTGTGTGTGTGTGTGTGTGTGTGTGTGTGTGTGAGGGGGGGTGGAGGGGGAGAGAGAGACAGGGAGAGAGGGGGTGAGCGGGGAGTGTTTTTAAATATCTGTGTGTGTGTGAATGCGTGTGTGAGAGAGAGGGGGAGAGAGAGAGGGAGAGAGAGAGGGAGAAAGGAGAGTGTGTGTGTGTGCATGCGTGTGTGCGCACCTAGTTGTTTAGAATGTATATTATATGTCGCGTGCAAGAGAGCATGACATATATTTGCACAACTTGGCTTATTGACACTCTCACCATTATAAAATCTGGGATACTTTCAGTTTCAAGTGTGTCACAGTAGTTAACACATTTCACAACCTGGCTCTTTTAAAATCTGGGACACCTTCAGTTTCAAGTGTATGACAGCAGTTAACATATTTCCACACCCAGTGTCACCACAGCACTATCTTGTATCTGGGAAGGGTTCTCTCCAGACCTCTACATTCAGCAATGTAAAAAGCCTGTGAAAAGGGTGACATTTTTTTAGGCCTAAGGTCATACACACCCAGTGCATTTTTCACCGCTGCAAAGGATCAGTGACAAAGCTGTTAAATCTGAGACAGCATAAAAAATGCTGTAGGAGCCTCTAAATATTGTGATACTAAGACTGATGTATGGAAGCGTGGTTCTTCTTTGTCTTCTGTATATATATATATAGTATTCAACTGCAACACTACCGTCCCTAATAAGCATTTTATGGTTTCTGTGGACGTTAAGCACCATGTTTACTTACTTACTGCAACATTTTGAAGACTGACACTTTTCAGTACATGCTGGGTTATTTTGGCGTTTCCCAAATCCACTGATCTCTGACATATGTGGTAATCATCATTCGCTGTGATTTAAGTCTTTGACTGTTGAGTGTCTGTTTGTTATTGTGTGCTGTGCAGTAAGGTAGTCTGACAGGACTGTGACTGTCAACCTGGCAGCTCTGGGTAGCTTGATTTTTTTTTTGACAAGTGCTAACACATCAGTTCTGACCACTGTCCAATGACAGCTATTTTCTTTTTTTGCATAGTAACTGTCAAACTCAAGAGCAACATCACACTCTGCGTGTTCCTACACTTTATTTGGAGATGCTGTCAGTGTCACTGTATTCATGAATTTTGGTGAGTGAATATTATATAATTATACTTATCATTACAATGTTTGAATTGATTAGAAAATTAATAACGTTATTAAATAATTGGCTGCATCAACTGATCAAACAAATTATGTACCGTGAGAGTGATGTAAGATCAGAAGGAATGATGGGTAAATCAGAATCGCTGATCACTGTGTTTCAACTGTAATAAACTGTTTATAAAGACAGATGAATCAATGTTACAAACTGTATTACTGAAGAGTATGTTCGCTCTTTTCACTATTGTGCTGTGTCCTGTAGTCATTGCTCTTTCTGATCTCCCTGATATAACTGCACCCACTGACTGGGCGTAAACCAGTTTACTTACTTACTTACAGGAGATACTCTTTCTGATCTCCCTGATATAACTGCACCCACTGACTGGGCGTAAACCAGTTTACTTACTTACTTACTTACAGGAGATACTCTTTCTGATCTCCCTGATATAACTGCACCCACTGACTGGGCGTAAACCAGTTTACTTACTTACTTACAGGAGATACTCTTTCTGATCTCCCTGATATAACTGCACCCACTGACTGGGCGTAAACCAGTTTACTTACTTACTTACAGGAGATACTCTTTCTGATCTCCCTGATATAACTGCACCCACTGACTGGGCGTAAACCAGTTTACTTACTTACTTACAGGAGATGCTCTTTCTGATCTCCCTGATATAACTGCACCCACTGACTGGGCGTAAACCAGTTTACTTACTTACTTACAGGAGATACTCTTTCTGATCTCCCTGATATAACTGCACCCACTGACTGGGCGTAAACCAGTTTACTTACTTACTTACAGGAGATACTCTTTCTGATCTCCCTGATATAACTGCACCCACTGACTGGGCGTAAACCAGTTTACTTACTTACTTACAGGAGATACTCTTTCTGATCTCCCTGATATAACTGCACCCACTGACTGGGCGTAAACCAGTTTACTTACTTACTTACAGGAGATGCTCTTTCTGATCTCCCTGATATAACTGCACCCACTGACTGGGCGTAAACCAGTTTACTTACTTACTTACAGGAGATGCTCTTTCTGATCTCCCTGATATAACTGCACCCACTGACTGGGCGTAAACCAGTTTACTTACTTACTTACAGGAGATACTCTTTCTGATCTCCCTGATATAACTGCACCCACTGACTGGGCGTAAACCAGTTTACTTACTTACTTACAGGAGATACTCTTTCTGATCTCCCTGATATAACTGCACCCACTGACTGGGCGTAAACCAGTTTACTTACTTACTTACAGGAGATACTCTTTCTGATCTCCCTGATATAACTGCACCCACTGACTGGGCGTAAACCAGTTTACTTACTTACTTACAGGAGATACTCTTTCTGATCTCCCTGATATAACTGCACCCACTGACTGGGCGTAAACCAGTTTACTTACTTACTTACAGGAGATACTCTTTCTGATCTCCCTGATATAACTGCACCCACTGACTGGGCGTAAACCAGTTTACTTACTTACTTACAGGAGATGCTCTTTCTGATCTCCCTGATATAACTGCACCCACTGACTGGGCGTAAACCAGTTTACTTACTTACTTACAGGAGATACTCTTTCTGATCTCCCTGATATAACTGCACCCACTGACTGGGCGTAAACCAGTTTACTTACTTACTTACAGGAGATACTCTTTCTGATCTCCCTGATATAACTGCACCCACTGACTGGGCGTAAACCAGTTTACTTACTTACTTACAGGAGATACTCTTTCTGATCTCCCTGATATAACTGCACCCACTGACTGGGCGTAAACCAGTTTACTTACTTACTTACAGGAGATGCTCTTTCTGATCTCCCTGATATAACTGCACCCACTGACTGGGCGTAAACCAGTTTACTTACTTACTTACAGGAGATACTCTTTCTGATCTCCCTGATATAACTGCACCCACTGACTGGGCGTAAACCAGTTTACTTACTTACTTACAGGAGATACTCTTTCTGATCTCCCTGATATAACTGCACCCACTGACTGGGCGTAAACCAGTTTACTTACTTACTTACTTACAGGAGATGCTCTTTCTGATCTCCCTGATATAACTGCACCCACTGACTGGGCGTAAACCAGTTTACTTACTTACTTACAGGAGATACTCTTTCTGATCTCCCTGATATAACTGCACCCACTGACTGGGCGTAAACCAGTTTACTTACTTACTTACAGGAGATACTCTCTCTGAGCTCTCCTCCCAGGCTCCAATTACTTGAAATCAAATACCTGTTTGTCTGTTATGCAGTGTGTCAGTTCTTTCAGATCTTCATCTGTAAACCTTTCTCCTTTTCGAAACCTCTTCTTCAGACAAACAGTGTGCATGTGTGTGCATGCATGCGTGTGCGTGAATGCGTGTGTGCATGCATGCGTGCATTTGTCTGCATGCATACACATCTGTATGAGTGTGTGTCGGTGTGCACATGTGTGTATGAGCGTGGGTGTGGTGTGTGCGCATGTGTGCATGCACGTGTCTGAGCGTGGGTGTGGGTGTGCACTGAAATCTTCGTTGGCAATATCATTTTGCAATATAATTGTATGCACATTTAAGGAATTTGTAAGCACACAGGGCTAGTACAGATAGAGCACTCTAAATAGCCACTATCACCACTATTATACACATGGAATGTAATTGTCACTACAGTAGTCTATGCAAACTGGGGAAGGGGGGGGGGGGAAGGGAGGAGGGGGGTCAACAGGTCAGCAGCAGAGTAAGATTACTAGGAATGCTGGTCTGTAGATTACTAGGAATGCTGGTCTGTACTAGGAATGCTGGTCTGGAGATTACTAGGAATGCTGGTCTGTAGATTACTAGGAATACTGGTCTGTAGATTACTAGGAATACTGGTCTGTAAATTACTAGGAATTGTGGTCTGTACATTACTAGGAATGCTGGTCTGTACATTACTAGGAATGCTGGTCTGTAGATTACTAGGAATACTGGTCTGTACATTACTAGGAATACTGGTCTGTACATTACTAGGAATTCTGGTCTGTAGATTACTAGGAATACTGGTCTGTACATTACTAGGAATTCTGGTCTGTAGATTACTAGGAATACTGGTCTGTACATTACTAGGAATACTGGTCTGTACATTACTAGGAATACTGGTCTGTAGATTACTAGGAATACTGGTCTGTACATTACTAGGAATGCTGGTCTGTAGATTACTAGGAATACTGGTCTGTACATTACTAGGACTGTTGGTCTGTAGATTACTAGGAATACTGGTCTGTACAGTACTAGGAATACTGGTCTGTACATTACTAGGAATTCTGGTCTGTAGATTACTAGGAATACTGGTCTGTAGGTTACTAGGAATGCTGGTCTGTAGATTACTAGGAATACTGGTCTGTACAGTACTAGGAATACTGGTCTGTACATTACTAGGAATTCTGGTCTGTACATTACTAGGAATTCTGGTCTGCAGATTATAGGAATGCAAGTCTGGAGATTACTAGGAATGCTGGTCTGTTATCTGGATTAGAAACAACACTTGTCTCTTATCTCACCAGTGCACTCTCCTTGAGGTTGAGGTTGTTGAGTACAACATCGCCTGTAACATACAAAGTTCAGTCAGCATTAGATTTCAATCATTCAATATCAGTGTACTAAATCTGTACCTCTCACATTAACAGCCGGTAGTCACCGACTTGTTAGCTCCACAAAAGGTTCAAATGCTCAATCACACACACACACACACACACACACACACACACACACACACACACACACACACACACTGTCACACACACACACACCGCACACACACACACACACACACACACACACACACACACACACACACACACACACACACACACACACCGCACACACACACACACACACACACACACACACACACACACACACACACACACACACACACACACGCATGCATGCATGCATGAGCTCATACACACACACATACACATGCATGCATGCACTTGTGCTCGCATACACACACGCATGCCACACACGCGCATACACACACATGCATGCACACACACAGGCACATACAGTGATACACACACACACACACAACCATGTGATGCACACAGCAGCTTACTGGAGAAAGTCAAACCATTAACTAGCCAGCACACACGGCCACAGCCAGTTCCCTTATACTGTTACAGTAATAGAGATATTTAATATACATGTATACAAACCTGAATGATGTTTGACCTTGCCTAGGTGCTTTATCACAATCTTACTATCTTCATGCAGAGTTTATACTTCTACAATTTTTATGAGACCATGCCTAAATGTTAATTAGTCTGGGAGGTTACCTGGCAGAATGTGCATAATAAGCAGTCTGTTCTTCTTCAAGTTCAAGGTCATACTGCATTTTGTTGTTGTTGTTGATGCTGTACTGTGCAGTTCTTCTAAATGCTATATTATATGCCTTGAATGATGATGTGGCTTGCTGTTGAGTGTAAACAGGCCTACATGTTTCCCTATCATAATTCATCTATCTGTTATTGTCACTATTTTGAGCATCTATTGGCCTGAGGGACATCAGCATCATTTACAGCACTTTTTCACCACTATCAACTTATACATATATATGCTACTGATCGTGTATGGAAGTGTGAGTTTTATTTAATTTTATTTAACTGTGTTTTATCATTTTTGATTTGCAATGATGTTCCCTAGATACCCTGACACAACAATAGTTTTTCCCTGTCGCTGACAAACCATTCCAAACAGTTGGGCCAGCATAAGAAAATGATTTATTTTTTATTTTTTTAAAAATAAAGTCATCAGTATTGAAATAAAATGATTAGAAGTATTAAACTAAAGTTATAAGTATTCAAATAAAAGGATTGAAAGCATAAAATTCTTAAGTATTCAAATTAAGTAATTCAAAGTATTAAAGTCATAAGTATTTAAATAAAATGATTAAAAGTATCAAAATCATAAGTATTCAAATAAAACAGAGAAAGTAGACGAAAAACAGAGAAATGCTGGTTCTGGGATTTTAACGTCCTGTCAACCTCACAGGGTCACCTCAGGATGACAGCCCTGTGACATACATTTCACCTGTGATAAAATACACAGGATGACAGCGCTGCGACATACAGTTCACGGGTGATAAAATACACAGGATGACAGCGCTGCGACATACATTTCACCTGTGATAAAATACACAGGATGACAGCCCTGCGACACACAGTTCACCTGTGATAAAATACACAGGATGACAGCCCTGCGACACACAGTTCACCTGTGATAAAACACAACGTTCCTCAAAAAGACGACGAAAAGTTACGTCAAGTACCACCCTTCTCCCACAACATATATTTCACGCAGTCACCAGGCATGGAAAGGCATGGGAACTGATTCGAAAGAAAAAAACTGAAATCTAGCCCCCCTTCCCCCCCCCCCCCGAAAATTCACTTTCAAATCTTTTCTAACATTCACTTTTTCTTAGCCGAAACATAGCGCAGAAGTGTGTAAGAATGACAGCATTGAAGCCTGTTGCCAGCCCACAAGAGTAACACTAACAGCAAGTGAGTGTGTTTACAATTATGCGAACAAGATGCAGAGTGATAGCCCCATGTGAACACGCTCCGAATGTTTCGCAGGTATTTGGTTCGAAACTAAAACCGATGGTTCCTTTTCTTATCGCCAGTTTCTTTTCCCCTGAGAAATTTTTTCCCCCCCCCCCGTGGAAAGTCAGTTTCACTGCCACTGAAATTTGCATTTTCATGGACAATTCCCATGCCTGAGTCACCTAAGCACACCTAACCTTTTTTTCTTTCTTTTCTTTTTTTGTGAAAAGTGTTGCGTGTTTAAACATGCAACAGTTGGGTGTGGAACATATTTATATATATATATTATATGTCAGGGAGGCTAACTGAACTGCTGGCTATTACCCTGTGATTGTGTGAAGCTTTTTTGCTAACAACAGCAGGGCGACATATGGTACTGGGAAGGATGCAACAGATCCACTCCCCCCTCCACAAAACTCCACTGTTGCTTTTACCATCCATATACTGACTCACTGCTGATAATGTCAGTCACGCTGTGGGGTGAACAGAATTTCCGCTCTGAATTGTGCTCAGCCAACCATTCGACAGTAGTGCAGGCTGCAATGCCCTGCAACTTAGACTAGAGCCCCACAACTCAGACGATGGAGCTTTGCAGTGCGCGTTAGCTAAATATAGTATTAATGCCAGCTTCAACACTTAAGCTAACCTCATTTTACCAGCTCGGCACTCAGAAATTGTTACACCCTGTGCTTAACAACAGGGCTCAGTATGCCTGCAAATAATAATAATAAAAATTATAACAGGGAACTTATTGAGCACTTTCAGTGACTCAAAGCACTTTAACTCTTAAAGAAAAACATACAATGTGCAAATGCCTACAATTACACAAATCAGTGGTACGTAAACAAGCATACAATTACAAAATATACGAAAGTTAACAAACATTTTCATACAAAGCATGGCAAAAACAAGCACACACAAGACTGCATGCACGCAAGTATTGTTTAAAAATAAAATACAATTATTGTTTTTAAAATTAGATCTCCTTCTAAGCACTGACAGTCTTACTCTTAGGTGTTGCTGAGCAAATTTAACATCTGTTTGATGATGATGATGATGATGATGATGATGATGATGATGATTACCACTGATTTTGCTGACAACGTTAATGCTGAGTAGTTTGAGTGGCTGTGAGTGGGTACATCTCAATAAGTGAGTGACAACCAAAACTATCATCATCCAATGTTGTGAAGAAAAAGCCTCCACAGATAAAATATACACAGTTGTTTTTATTTATTTATTTATTACTGATTAGTAATATTAATCAAATATATTTTACAGTGCTAACTGTCCATGAAAACTGAATTGTTAAACTTAAAGGGGAACCAAACGGAAGATACTGAAAGTATAGAAAACGTGCACAAAGTATATATATATAAAACTTTTTGCTCTGCATGTTTCATAATTCATTTGCTAGTTCTATCAATTCCCACAAAAGGAAATACTTTTCATTTGAATTAATTATCAGCTAATATAAAACCTTTTGCTCTGCATGTTTCATAATTCATTTGCTAGTTCTATCAATTCCCACAAAAGGGAATACTTTTCATTTGAATTAATTATCAGCTCTTTAGTGCACAGCCATGTTTGTTTATTTTTACATTATACATTATCAACAGCCCAAAAAGGTGTCTCAAAACAATTGTTATATAAAATCATATTATTATTAACTAATATAAATTTTTAATATTTGATACTTTTTGCCACACCTACCAACCTTGTTTACCATAATATTGATCTTTATTGCTGACACTGACTGTAACTCAAGGATCAAAATGGCAGCACTCACAGTCCTGTAGTCCTGTTTTTGTGACTCAAATTTGTGTTCATTTTTAACAAGCAGGATTATAATATTAATAATATTAATACTGTACATTTATCACATGCTCACTGATGCCCTGAACCTCACATGATACATATCCTAAAGATGATATATATACATATATATGTAGAGCACAGTCCTACCAAAACAATTTACATAAATTATTTTATGGAAAAAAAACAGACACACGCACGCACACACGCATGCACGCACGCACGCACGCACGCACGCACGCACACACACACACACACACACACACATGACAGTAGCAGAAACTGGGTGCTGATATTAGCTGGGGCTGAAATACCATGAGGTTTTCAGTTCGGCTTTAAAAGATGACACGGTTGAGCATTCCCAAAACAACAGCATGTGGCAAGGTAATAAAAAAATATTTTTAAATAAATGGCCACACACACACAATTCTATCACCCTACAGACTGCATAAATTTGACAGTGTACATTTTTTTGCATAATACATTGTAAATACCAGGTGACCCTATGTTCAGTTGGGGAATGCTATCACAACATCAAATAGGATGAAAAATCTAACTTAAAAACTGCCGGGTTTTGTGTGTGTGACTTGTGTGTGTGTGATTTGTGTGTGTGTGTGTGGGTGGGTGGGTGGGTGGGTGGGTGTGTGTGTGGGTGTGGGTGTGGGTTTTTTTTTTTTTTTTTTTGGGGGGGGGGGGGTCTTTTCTTTTCTCCATTCCTATTAATACAGCCCATGAAGTTTTTTCAGTTCAGTTTGCATTGAAGTTACAACCCAGATGGCTGGCCTACCCATAACACTGACCACTGGACAGACTAGACACAGTTTTTGTGTGACTGTAAGTTTCAGTATGTTCCACCCTGAACCCTGTAGTCCATGCTTCGATAGATCTGACAACCCTGTGGTACTGGGTGTTGTAATTTGCCTCATTTTACTGCTGTTCATAAAAATTTAAATTATAGATCTTATGATCAACAAACAAGCAGCCATTACAGTACTTCAAAGCTGTGTACTGAATCAACCAGTCTTGTACCACTGCTAGATGCTTAGTTTAATTTGCAACGGAAACATAGCAGATAGTCTCAGGGATTTTAGTTTCACTAGTTTTAGAACAATTAACTGTGATGTTCTGAGTTCCACAGAAGTGTTCAACCTGGGTGACTCAGGCAGCCCAGAACCCTCTATTTAACATCCAAACATAAAAGGTTCAAAAGAACGCTTAATTGTCAGTACACAAACACACAGTATGCAAATTTTAGGGTCATGCCCTATGTCAAGCTACAACACAACACTGAAACAACAGTTCCAAGTTTTAAACAGTTAAATAACCTACAGTGAAACTCTGTTATAGCGAGAGTGGACGGCCCAGGCACATTTGCTCGCTATTGCCGAGTTCTCGTTACTCCCAAATGATGAATTTACCAAGGGAAACAAAGGGAAATAATCTTGGCACCGGCACTGTCGATGTGTTCATAATTAATCGATAGTGTCCCTTGATTCAGCTAAATTGATGCATGTAGGGGTGTCCACAGGGTAACCGACTTGGAAAAATTTCCAGTTCGAGTCTCCAAGGATGGGGCGAGTGGCGAGAACTTTTGTGACCAGGAAGGATAGAAAATCTCTCGTTATTACCAAGATGGTTATCCACTAACTCTCGTTAAACCCAATGGTTTATTCTTAAAGATTAAGTCTTAAGAAGGATAAAAAACAGGGATTGAAAAATGTCTCGTTGATTCTGCTAAATTGATGCATGTAGGGGTGTCCACAGGGTAACCGACTTGGAAAAATGTCTCGTTACTACAGTGTTCTCGTTATTACAGTTGTCGTTATTAATGGACTCCACTGTATCTTTTTTGGTTGAGCTTGCTCAGATGACAAAACAATTGTGTTTTACTTCTCATTTTTCATCATTTTTAACTGTTGTTTAGTGTCCTTTTGTAGTTTGACAAAGAGGATCATCCTGAAAATGTGCACACTGTGTGTTTGTGTCCGAATAAATAAGCATTCTTTTGAACCTTTTACATGTCTGGATCTTGTTTCAGAACACTAGCAGTACTTAGCAGTCATTTTTGTTTCAGATTTTTGTTAGTTTCCTCTGTCTAAGCACAACAACAGATCATCAAGTCACTATTATCCTGTTGACTAAATGTCTCTATCAAAGCACAACAGTCGATCATAGAGTCATTATCATCCTGTTGACTGAACCTCCTTACCAAGCTACAGTGCACATTTGAACTCACGTTGGCATCTGGCCTCAATCAGCACTCAGACTCGATGTGCATCAGAACAGTAGCTATACAGAGATAGTGAGAAACAATGCTGCATATTATGTATAGCATAAGTTTCATTCCCATTGTTTGAAAGAGTGTCAACCCTCTGATTATGAATCACAATAGAACAAACAGATCCCCAAAGATTACCACCGTGCCACAAGTCCTTGTCTCTGTTATTATCTGTAGTGTTAATGCAGCACACAGTACTTTTAAGTTTAAATGACTAGTTACTACTACTAGGTACACTACAAAAGGTAGTGGGTATGTGTTGCACAACTTGTCTTAGATTTTTTTAAGTTAATGTGATTTTGGTAATTCATACTGTACATAAACCAAAAGCTGCAAAATGAATAAGGCAAGTTCAAGAGTTTGTGTGACTCAAAGTCAAACTTAATGTGTGACTGAGGCCAAAATCAATCCAAAGGATAATAACAATTTGCATTTGTACAATTGTAGTTTTTGTACTTGCTTAGTTGTTACAATTTAAAGGAACTAGCCATTTACAAACTTCATGTTTTGTCCAAGAAGACTGGCCTTTTACCAACAGGGGACAGACAGAAAATGAGATCAAAAGAAAAACTCAGAATTGAAGATTTGGTTTCCCAATTTGGAACCTGACTTTCATCAGAAACGACCAACAAGAATGCCTGAAGAAAACACTGTCAAGTGTCAAAGGCTCGCCTGGCAGTAACACTCCAGTTTTACTTCTGGCAGTAACACTCCAGTTTTACTTCTGGCAGTAACACTCCAGTTTTACTTCTGGCAGTAACACTCCAGTTTTACTTCTGGCAGTAACACTCCAGTTTTACTTCTGGCAGTAACACTCCAGTTTTACTTCTGCAAGTGATTTGAAATCTAATTACTGCTGTCCTGCCCTGAAAATCCAATTTCTAACTCCTAGTAATTGTATTTCAAAAGCCCTTGATACTAAGTTGCAGCTGAACTTGTCTTTTTGTATGTTGCATCTATAGATCAGCAGCTGGTGAAAGTGAAAGACAACTGCTTGGATCCAGCAGAGCTCATTTGATTGTCAGTCATACTGTACAACACAACGATCCAAGTGTCACAGCTGGCCTGGGTTTCAGCCCCTGACTCAGCCTTTGTGTTTTTTACTTGTGGCAGTCTATGCACACACTGATCATATCCATACACCTGTATGTGTGTCCGTTGGACTTGGAGCAGTCCTTCCTTCTGCACTTAAGCACTGCAAACAATAACCAATTAACCCACAAGACAACCCACCCACCCCACCACCACCACCCAAAAAGTTTATAAATTTACCAAATTACTGCCAAATATTTTTTTATTTTTTTAAAAATCCTTTTCTAAAACAACTACAAAACACAAATTACACAAAAGAACTTTTTCATAATAAATGTGTAGAATGAAAACGTGTCTTAATATATATACCCTTAATTCCAACTTGTCTCTTTTATTATTTTGACAAAGCATGGCTGAGAGTGAGAAGGATAGGTTCTCTAAAGTTGCACGCTTGCATTGCACCTGAAGTTGGAACGCACATTATATAGTATTATGTATAGTGTAAAGCATTGCAACACCAGTACAGTCAGCAGTTACTTACACCACAGTGCATGTGCACTCAATGACAATGTCAAATTGGAAGAGGGCTGATAGGGATACACACACAATCAGACTATGGATGGTCTAATTACTTAACATAATACTTAATACTATAGTAATCTGCAGTTCTTATTATATCTTACTCAGTTCTGGTATTTTATTCTATCTTTTTGCTTATCTGCAGTTCTTATTATATCTTAATCAGTTCTGGTATTTTATTCTATCTTTTTGCTTATCTGCAGTTCTTATTATATCTTAATCAGTTCTGGTATTTTATTCTATCTTTTTGCTTAATGTCCTCAGATGCTAACGAGCCTATTAGGTATACTCTGCACAAGAAGCTTGTCTAGTTGAGTAGTTCTGGTATTGATTTGGAGTTTTCAATCTCTGCTATTTGTCACTGATGAAAGTCAGATTTCAATGGGGCATTTTAGAACAAAATCCGTGATTTGGAGGTTTCAATCTCTGCTAATTCAGTAACTGCCGCTGATGGAAGTCAGATTACAATGCAATGACAATGGGGTATTTTAGAACAAAATCCTTGATTTGGAGGTTTCAATCTCTGCTAATTCAGTAACGGCCACTGATGAAAGTCAGATTTCATTGGGGTATTTTAGAACAAAATCCTTGATTAGTTTCAATCTGTGCTAATTGCCAAACAAAATCTTTGATTTAGAGTTTTCAATCTCTTCCTAGTTCTACCTGTCTGAGAGATCATTTACAACACCATAAGTTGGCCTTCTGGGACAGAACAGGTTTCGAGAAGTCCAGTTCCTTTAATGTCGCCTGAGGCACTACTCAAACTGGCTTTTGCTGTATAAAACTTTGCTTTTATTTAAATTCTATCTCCATCTAGTTCTACAGCCACTGCCCTGCACAACTTTACAGCAACTGCACTACAACTACAAGTGCAAATAATCAGTGTCAAATTGCGGATCAGGTCTCATTCTCCACCACTCTGGCCAATTTAATAATTAATTAGCTATCAGTCTCTCAATCAGTTCTGCGGCAGCTGGAGCTGACGTTTTGCTTTGTTGCCCACAATGTGGATTATGCAGCAGCTTAACACCAACATGGCTCAGCTTGACTTGTGGTGACTGTCCTTACGCAGGTCACAGGCCGCAAGTCGTTTAGACTACTCACCACCACGACCCCTGCAGCGTCGGATTATTACTGTTAAGTCATACTAAGTCTCGCCTTCCTCTGGTTCTCCGGTCACTGAACCAGTGGTTTGGTTTGTAGATCAATACAACAAGGCCTTCAGCATGAACCGCTGAGAGGGAGACAGATGCACACAGCGCGGGGATGTTCTTATTCTTGGGTGGGTGTGCATGGGTGTTTGTGCGTGCACATCATACTACTACATGCAATGATGCATGCAAGTGTGTGCTTGTGAGCGTGTGTGTGTGTCCGTGTGTGTCTGTGTGTGGGCATGTGTGTGTGCATGTGTGTGTGCATGTATGTGGGCATGTGTGTGTGCACGTGTGCATGTGTGCATGCAGGTATAATGTGTACAAGCATCTGTGTGTGCAAGTGCGTGTCATGTTTTATTTAGTTTTACAATTGTTATAGTGTTAGTGTCAGACTTTTGGATTAGGCTACACTGAAGTAAAACACACACATTTTTTTTTTTTATCATGAAATGATGAATACTTCCACTAACATTAACAAGAGTCAGGAAGCAACAAGATTCAACTATAATAACACTGGATCCGACAAACACAAACTGTCACACCTCCCCCTGGACCCCCCACCCTCCACATCAATCACTAGAAAATGTCAGTAGCCAAAAACAAAACAAACAAAAACATACAGCCTTTATACAATGCCTGAGATGAGACTGTTAGTGTCAGAGTAAGCAGAAGTAACTAGAGAAAGGTTTTCAGCTTAAGAGAAGTTTTGAACTGTAATTAAGTGCTAGGTATGAGCAGGAAGGTTGTTAAAGGCATGATGTACCTGAACAAAGAACAAACGGTGGTCTGTCACTAGTTTCAGGTAGTTTGCCAATTGAGAATGCAGCAGTGGGGTTCAGACAAACAAACAAAAAACAAAAAAAGTATTTAACGCTGGACACAGGACTATAAAGTCATTTGCAGACTGTTAAAACTCATTTTCTGGCATTTGATTTCTATGCAAGTTGGAACCACAAGTACAACTGTACAAGTTTGCTTATCTACAAAGCCAAAATATTGCAATTTTTTTTTTTTATATATAATATTTTTTTTTTTAAAGCTACATCTAAGCTGCAAAGTGCAAGTGTTTACCAAATATGACCCTGCCTTTTTAAATGAGCTGGTTGGATTATATACCAAGCCACTTTCTCACTACACTTAATTTCCAAAGGGACTTCCAAGTTCCATTTTTTAGATTTGGGGTTTTCAGCAAAATCAGATTGTCCAGTCTTTTTTGAATCAGAAATCATTCTCCCACACTACAGTGCATGTGGGTACACACAATTTTTTTTTTTATAAATGTCATTAAAAGGTGTTTTAAACATGCACCTGCTTCCTGCTAAAGATTGTATCCTGATGAAAACTGCTGATATATATTTAAATATCAAAATGAGATGTGATGGTTGCAACTTCAAATTGTTACAGAAACAAGACCAGTGAATGATTCTGATGATTTTTGCATCATTTTATTGAGGATTTTTGTGCTCTCTACTGTGTGTGAGACTGTGACAGAAATATCTCCCACAGTGACAGAAAGTATCACTGTGAGTGTGACTCATTTCGGAAGGTAGGGTCCTAAATGACAAGAGCTTTTCCTGGAACTAGACAAACTTATAATCAAAGTTATCTAGTGTGGCTGATGTGACACTGACACTAGTGACAGGCACCACACAAGCTGCATGTAGTATACATGTCGAACTAGTCAGAAACAGAGACAGGCTGAGACTATTGACTAATATCACTTACGTGAAAAGACTTTAAACAAAAAGGAAGAAGATACTATTGCGGGAGGGAAGGGAAGTAACTCAAGGACCGGTAACATTAAATGTCTAACCCAAATGGTCTAACGCAGGGAGAGCCGAGTGAATCCGGGAGTGGGTGAAATGGGTCGGGTTGTTCTTTGGGCTTTTCATCGCTCGAAGAACCAACGTCTCTATACTGCACCTTGTATAATTCAAATCATATTATTTAGCTAAAACTCCGTTGAAATCAATGAGTATATTATTAGTGAGTATTAGGTCTAGTATCGTGTCACACGGCACGTCAGGTGCTTTCGTTTTCCGACTTCCAAAGAATTTGCAATTAAAACGAAAGAAGCGCAAGACAAATCTTGTCATGGTATCGTATAGCGTGAAACTAATACCGACAACGAAATAACTGCAATGCACAGCAGTGCCCATGCATGCGTAACCACTGCAATTATATCACTATTCTGGCAGGCCCGTGCATTTTCCCTTTGTCAAGACATACACTGCTGCATCTCGCACACAGATATACTCACCGCCCCAAATGCCGATTTTGAGTTGGGATGTATCCAAATTTTCCACAAAGTCTCCAAGGTAGCGGTTGATCAGCTCAACCACCAGCGACTCAAACACCATCTTGCGCTTGACGAAGTTTCGATAGCTTGCACGAACGCGTCAACAGCCTACACATAGGAACCCTATCAGGTCACACGAAGCTTTCACGCCGGCGTGTAGCCACCATGTTTTCGTCGATATGCTAATTAGGTCAATACCAGTCGCGGTAACCTATAGTCCGTTTCGAATTACATCTTCTTGCGTCACAGTGAAATATTTGGTGTAAGTTTTGTTCTCATCCAAATAACATTTTAATAATGTGTATTTCTGAGGTAACTATTAAGGCTGCGAAAGTCCTTGTAACAATGACTGGAAAAAAAATATATTTCCGTAGCAAGTCTTGTGACCAATGTCGGGCCAGAATTCTTTCCTCTGTGAAATATTGTCTTGCGCTAACATGATGATGAGTTGATGCTTAATGTCCTCAGATATCATTTGACATATTAGGGACAAGTTGTGACCAATGCCGAAGCACGGTTCAATAAAAGCCACATACGTAGGATGTATGCGTGTTTAGCTGTAACCTGCCACCTGCACTTTTTGGCAGAATGACTGACCGGGATTTTTTACGTGCTACTGTGGTAACACGGGGGTGGAACGGATACCGAAATAAGAGTCAGCACAGAAAGTCGACCATGGAGAAGAAAATTCTCCCGCCGTTCCAGCAGGGATTCGAACCCGCGACCTTTCAATCACGAGTTCGGCGCTCTAACCACTGAGCTATCCCCGCCCCGCCCTTGCGCTAACATTTCGATAGTCGCGCATTTGAACGGCCGCAGACGGGAAAAAGAAGAAGGGCAGGGGGAGGCGCAGGGTGGGGGGTGCGGGAGGGGGGTGGGGGGAATAAAAGAAAGTCTCGAAAAGCTGCATTCATGGCCCAGTGTTTCAAAGTGATTCTGTCTCAGTGTAGGTCGGCCCTCTGAAGCGAAAATGATGGAAGCTTATGGGTGGAACTTCTTTCATTTCAATAAGGGCCCGCAATCCGGCAACGTGTCGATTATTCTGGCGCCGATAACTGGGGGTGAACAGTTCGGTGCCGTTGTACTGGTCTGGAAAGAACCTGACAGTCACCGCGGCATACCGGCAGTAACGGGGGCATGAGTTATATCCAGATAATTATATCATAGCTGAGTGGGACCTGCCAGCATGGTGAAAATTAAATTGCACACACACTAAACAAGTGGCATAAGCGAAATTTATGGCCGGCATTCGTCAATCATTAATTTTGCCTCAGTCAGCGGAGCGAGGCGGCCGGTAAGGCTGACAGAGAGCTATGCGGCGCCGCACTGCACACGCATGCAGACCCTGAATTTATTTGTGGCCTGATCAGTGATAATTATGGTGGGATTCATGCGTTTGTTGGCGGCCCTACTGACTTTCAAACTGTCTCAGTGTGTGTGTGTGTGTGGGGGGGGGGGGTTCAGTGCGTGTCGTGTGTGTGTGTGGGGGGGAGGGGGGTCAGTGTGGGGGGAGGGGGGAGCGTGTGTTTGTGTGGGGGGGGTCAGTGTGTGTGTGTGTGGGGGGGTCAATATGTGTGTGTGGGGGGGGGGGGCGGGGCAGTGTGTGTCGTTTGTGTGTGTGTGTGGGGGGGTCAAAGTGTGGGTAGGTGGGGGGGTGGGGGGTCAGTGTGTGTCGTGTGTTTGAGGGGGGGTCAGTGTGTGAGTAGGTGGCCGGGGTGGGGGTGGGGGGGTCAGTGTGGGGGGGGTGCGGTCAGTAAGTGTGGGGGGGGTCAGTGTGGGGGGGGGTCAGTGTGTGTGTGGGGGGGGTCAATGTGTGCGTGTGGGGGTCAGTGTGTGTGTATGGGGGATCAGTGTGTGTGTGTGTGTGTGTGTGTGTGTGTGTGTGTGTGTGTGTGTGTGTGTGTGTGTGTGTGTGTGTGTGTTTGTGTGTGTGTGTGTGTGTGTGTGTGTGAGAGAGAGAGAGAGAGAGAGAGACTGAGAGAGAGAGAGAGAGAGAGAGAGAGAGAGAGAGAGAGAGAGAGAGAGAGAGAGAGAGAGAGAGAGAGAGAGAGAGAGAGAGAGAGACGTGGCCACAGCGATAAGAGCCATTCAATGGTTCATTAACTGTGAGGGACAAAGTCAAACGACAGTGTCCACTAACCACAACCTTCTTAAAGAGAAAGGAGAGCCGAAGCGGAATCAGTCCATCCGAGGCCCTTTTCAGTGCTTACCAGACTATCGCCTCAGTTACCGCTAGGCCAAGCCGGCTCACACTCACCAGACACAACCTACTACATTTGGCAGCGCCCACAGCCGCACGGCCTCCGTTACAGCTCCGGCTAGTGACGAGGCGGCAGTGATGTCTGATCTTTGTGCACTGAGGCGTGGGCACGCTCAGTGACTAGAGTGCAAACTCCGCCGATGCATGGCGGGCGCCTGGTCGATCGCTGCCGCGACTGTTTCCAGACTTGAGTGGCAGCAACGACATTCCCTTGGCAGCTCCAACCACCGAAGCGCCAAGCCAGACTCATCCTCGCCGTGGGCCTGTCCACGCAGTAAAATAGTTCTGATGGGGAGACAGGATAGGGTTACCCTATGAGCTACCGGGAACCAAATTTAGCCACACGCGGTGCGTTGTTTTACGACATCCCTGCTCCAGCCGGCACTTGCCATCACTGAGTGCGCCACAGGTCGCGAAAAACTGTCAGCTGACGGGAAAATGTTTCGTTGGTTCTCCCAAGTTTGTAAGACCTTTGTACACAAAACATAGCCTCAGGATAATATTCCGTAACCTTTTCACCAAACTCTCAGTGACAAAAACTGACAAGTCACGTCTGAATTTCGAAAACTCAATGGTACGGCCGGCTGGACCTTAACCCCCCCCCCCCCCCCACCAAAAAAACCCCCCAGCAACTCAGATTATATCAGCAGGCGGCGTTTCTTTTAAAACCGTCTACGTCAGTTGCACACGATACGCCAGTACTACATGACTCTGACTAACCAAATCACGGTTTGAATCCTGACGACTGAAATTCCGGCAATTCAATTTAAAAAAAAAACTTGAATCATCCCACAACAACTGAAATTGCCCCTAGTGGGATAGTTAAAGTTGTTCTAATTGAATTGAATTCACTGAGATGCGGACGCGCCTCATGTTTACTGACGTGCTCACTTGCCGCGGAACGCTTTGTTGCTTCCACAGTGTTGTTACTGAGTATCCAAACCGGCGGCGGAGATACTGCGGAGAGTGCCATTCAGTCGATGGCGTAACCAGTT
>OY757558.1:10715049-10769169 GCA_963584105.1 Alviniconcha strummeri
ATACAACCAGCAAATAAAGCAGCAGAACATGTGTGTGTGTGTGTGTGTGTGTGTGTGTGTGTGTGTGTGTGTGTGTGTGTGTGTGTGTGTGTGAGAGAGAGAGAGAGAGAGAGAGAGAGAGATGCAAGGTCGAACCTTTAGATGTAATAGAATATTTCCAATGGGCTGACAGATAATATTGATTAAAAATACGCAGACGTATAGCGTACATTTAATAGTCCTAACAACTAAAACAACAGGAAGGGTCATTATTTTTAGCCGCAGCGGCTTAAAACAAACGGGTTTCGTTTACATAAACTAGTTTCCTTTTCACCAAATGAAAACCCTAGCACCGGGACACACTCCAAATTTGGCAGCCAATCAAAAGAAGCCTGGCATTGAGCTCAGAGGTTGCACTCACAACGAGGCTACCCTTCTTGCTCTCAAGGCCACACGGTGTCCTCTATCAACAGCCGGTAAAGATATCACCACTTGGCCTCTAAACGTCTGAACACCAAGGTAAATGACACGATTTCGTTGTTGCGAAGGCGGGAATGTTATGACTGAATAATTGCTGGCTGCATTTTAGTCTAAGAGCTCCCTAACCCCCTGTTTCGTTGCGCTCTTGTACTTCTTCAGCTGGCTATGATCGAGCGCTTTATTCACCAAACGGTTCCGTCTTCGGGATTAAATTGCTGGCAGTTGAATTATGCACAGTTCAGACAAATTGTCGAAGCGCTTTCAAGTCTTTTGTATTATATGTTGTGTGGTATCTTTGCGTGTTTCGTAATTTGTGTCTTATGCGTTCTGTCTGCAGCTGATATTGTGTCATAAGCCTAGTGACTAACTAACTCGGCGAAAACTGCATTGCCTAATTTACTCCGGCCCCCAATCTTTATCGATGTAATCACGAGTAATATTTCCATTTGCATCAAATCAAAATTTCAAAATATGTTTTGCCCATGTTAGATGAAATGTGTGGCCAGCTTCTCACCTTTTGTGCAAATTTCAGCCATCTTTCTTCAGTGCTATGTCTGTCTCGAAAAGTCTGTGTCGTCTGCTTTTAGGCGACTGACCAGAACAGCGCTCACGTGCTTTCTGTGTGGTCACAGTCGTGGAGCTGCAGTAATGCAAACTAATCAGTTGTAAGAAATCTAGTCAAATTATATGGTCCGATAAGCAGACAGTTGCAATGAACCAGAACTGTGTCACTCGGTTGTACTGCTACTGCTACAGTAACAGAACTTAGAAGCCAAACCAGAGCTAATAGTAATACTGTAAACGTAATTAGCCTAATCGATGCATCAGGTGCAAGTTTAATCTGGCAGTTAATGTTGCTGACTGAGCTTTACCCTTTAACACCGAGAGTGAGAAAGTAGAACAGATCTAGGGAAATGTACTCGCCAGTGCAACATAAGGAAACAATAGTATACTGTCACAGATGCTTTCCACAAAAATTGGTCTTCTTCGGGTGTAAAAAGAGAAACAGACAACAAAAGAAGAAGGAAGCAAAGAAGAGGACAGATGAGAAGGAGCTGATGTTCAGAATGAATTTGTACTGAGAGTGAGAGTGAGATTCATGATTATAATTTATTATTGTCAGAGATTTTTTAATCAACACATGTTAGGGCAAGCCTGCGCCCCAAAGTGACCTTTTATTCTGGACGCTTTACAATTCAAACTTGAACAAAAACTGAGACTAGTGAGAGATGTATATATAATTATATACACAGCCTCATGTATAGACGCCATGATCAGCGAACTGTAATGGCCAGCCATCAACTCAAGCAGCGCAGTAAGAAAACAAGATTATAGCAAGTTATATCATCTTCAGGGGTAGAGAACACTTTAGAAGTAGAACTTGAGCCAAACATGGTGCTCTGTCCACAGACAGCAATTTCTTTTGAGAACTCTGGCTTGCCCCTCGTATCTAGCCTACTTCAGATTTCTGTGTAAGTGTGAAGGATAACACTATTAACCCACTTTGACCCAGACTGCCGGTCACCACCCACTCTTTTTCATTCCCGCGCAACCCCAGACCACCCAGTAGCGGCTTGCTAGCAGACGCTCCATACTAGCATCCCGGCTTATGCAAATAGGAACAGGATTCTCATGAGACTTGTAGCCTCATTTCTGCTTTTGTTTACTACTTCCGGCAATGTCCTTTGTTTGAAGTTCGGTGGACTTTGAGAGATGCTGTGAATTTTTTAAGTTGCATGATGGACACACAATAGATGCACAAAAATGAACAAAAGCCCTACTGTTAGCAATGCCAATGGTGTCTGAGCTTCATCCTTTGAGATTTGAACTGCAAATTTGGCTCAGCCGCTTACCATGGGCACGCTAACAAACTCACTGAGCTCCATCTTTGGAGATTCAGACTGGAAATTTTGCAAAGTTGGTTACCCCGTAGGCACCCTAAAACCTGACATTTACTGATTTAGATGCAGACATTTCAGACTTGGGATTTTTTTCTAATTTTTCTTTTTATGCTTTTATTTTTAAGTGGAAAAACAAAACAAAAAAACTGTTGGATATACACAAGAACAATGTATAATTTGCAAACTGGGAAAAATATGAAGTGGGCTGAAACTTTTGTTTGGTGTTTATTATTGAATTTTAAAGTTGTATGCTTGAATCATTTGACACAGTTACTTCCCTTTGCATGGGATTTCATAACAAAAGGGCAGCGGCTGGTCTGGGGCCAAGTGGGTTAACAGCAGTATTTTCAGTAACATTGAGCTTGAGACCCTCCAAGGCAGGTAACATTTTTCACAGGTGTCTTGTTAGATCTGGCTGGGTGTTTTTTTTTGTTTTTGTTTTTTTCTGACCTTTTTGAGAAGGCAGTCTGTTGTGATCCGGCTCTGTGCTAGTGGAAGGAACTGGTTCAGAACTATCATCATGACTACGAACAAACAAGTTGGAGTTTTCTGCATCGTCTTTCATGACATGATGCTAAACTGCGAAATGTGACCGGTCCTGCATTCAAGTGAACGGCAGGAAACTAGCAGCGTGGCTGAAAACTGACCTTGGCGGTGAACCACCGCGGACCTCATTCAATGTCACTCATCCTGGCCTGGTAGAATATGTATCAGGAACGGGGCTAGTGTGGTCTGTGAAGGTGACTGCTTATTTTCTAGCAAGGCAGCTTTTTTTCCCACAATTATCTGTCCATGTAATATACTGAGGAGGGTGATCACAATCCGTCACCTTTGACCCGCCTCCGTTAGGGATGGTGGCTCCCTCTGCTGAACTGGAAGTCACCTTTTCCCAAGAGTGCTTAATGAGTCGCTTGTTTGCAAGGTTTGGGGCTAGTCCTGAGTAGTAGTAGTAGTAGTAGTTGTTGTTTGTGCTGCTGCAGCTGTGGTAATTGATGTCCAGATGATAATTTCATACCATTCAGTACTTGCCGCTAGTAGTAGTGCTAAGTACTGATGCTAGTGAGTCAGGTTGTCCTCGTTCACCCACACCTTTCTTCATGGTGGAAAAGATAAAGTAACGCCTTTCAGTTCTACTCTACTTCTAGGTGATTGTGATAGTGGGCCAGTGTTCACAGAAACTGATACAGGAATAGCTGCCAGGCTTACTGAGGTTACTGTCACTAGTGTCAGTGACACACAAAGGCCGACACCTCGACACACCCCCAGGGGCCGACACACCTCCAGGGGCCGACGGGATGCATTAATTAAAATGTGTGACGTACTTGATGCTATTTTCCAATCCAGGCCTGCCTGTCTAGTTCACAAATTGTTCAGTAGTTCACTGTCTAGTGTTTTGACAAATTGGATGTATTGTTCCAACAAATTGTTTGTACTTGCATTAATTAAAATGTGTGACATACTTGATGCTACTTTCCAATCCAGACCAGTGTGTCTAGTAACTAGTTCACAAATTGTTCAGTAGTTCACTGTCTAGTGTTCTGACAAATTGGATGTATTGTTCCAACAAATTGTTTGTACTTGCATTAATTAAAATGTGTGACGTACTTGATGCTACTTTCCAATCCAGACCAGTGTGTCTAGTAACTAGTTCACAAATTGTTCAGTAGTTCACTGTCTAGTGTTCTGACAAACTGGATGTATTTTTCCAACAAATTGTTTGTACTTGCATTAATTAAAATGTGTGACGTACTTGATGCTACTTTCCAATCCAGACCTGCCTGTCTAGTTCATAAACTGTTCACTATCTAGTGTTCTGACAAATTGGATGTATTGTTCCAATCCGACAAACTGTTTGTACTTTTTTCGGTTAATTTGCAAGTGACACACAAAACATGACACCATTTAGGAGCCCGTGGGATGCATTAATTAAAACGTGTGATGTACTTGATGCTGTTTTCCAATCCAGACTTGCCTCTTTAGTTCACAAAATGTTTGTAGTGTTCTGACGAATTGTATTATTCCAACAAATTGTTTGTATTGTTCCGATAATTTGCCACAGTGACACACAAAACCTGACACCTTTTAGGAGCCCGTGGGATGCATTAATTAACATGTGTGGTGTACTTGATGCTGTTTTCCAATCCAGACCTGCCTATCTAGTTCACAAATTGTAAATTGTCTTGTTCTGACAAATTGTTTGTCTTGTTCTGACAAATTGTAAATTGTCTTGTTCTGACAAATTGTTTGTCTTGTTCTGACAAATTGTTTGTAGTGTTCTGACAAATTGTTTGTCTTGTTCTGACAAATTGTTTGTAGTGTTTTGACAAATTGTAAATTGTCTTGT
Source organism: Alviniconcha strummeri (assembly GCA_963584105.1). Lineage (NCBI taxonomy): Eukaryota > Metazoa > Mollusca > Gastropoda > Provannidae > Alviniconcha > Alviniconcha strummeri. The sequence continues at coordinate 10,719,754 of OY757558.1, forward strand.
TCTGACAAATTATACTGTATTGTTCCAATAATTTGACTCCAGGGAGTAAAATTGGGAAATGAAAGGGGGGGGGGGGGGTTAGAAGTTTTGAAACATCCTGTCACCTTTCATGCCATTTCCAGGTCCCTTAACTCCTGTAGCAGCTGTTGCTGTTAGTGTTAAGCTTGACCTTTTGAAAAAAGTTCCCCAGGGACCCCAGGAAAAGATATGATAGCATACCTGTCAAACCATACAGTTTACTGGTATAAAATACATTTTTTTTAATTATTTGGGGGGGATATGGCCATATTGGAAAATGGATGCAGGAAAACATAATTTTCATGAGATTTTGTTGTTTTAAACTGAGTGAAAAGATTGAAAAACTGTCAAACGAGCAGCAGACGCATGTTATCGCCAAATGCACACTGACTTCCCTAGAAGCTAAGAAATCGCATTATGGATGAGATTTGAAGTTGTGCATGCGTATTTAGCATAACGTTGCTTCTTCCTTCCACTGCTACACGCACTGGTTGGAATTCAGAATGCTGCTGCCACCAGGGGGGGGGAGAAAAAGAAAGAAAAAACGGCCTGCGTAAGGGAAATACAGGTTCACAAACACTGGACTAAGTTTTACTCCCAAAAGGGGTCGGCAGCTGTGTGACAGGGAGTCGGCCCACTGAGCCTCTTTAGTTTAAAAGTTAAACATTTCAGTGATGGGATCCCAGGATCACCACCCCTTGCAGATCTAAATGGGCAGCGGTCTGGTCATAGAGTGTGAGGCCTTGGCCTTGGCCTTGGTGCAACTGCAGTTTCTTGTTAAAGAACGGAATACTTGAAACTGTATAATAGGGAGCAGGCCCACTGAGTAGGCCCACTGAGCCTCTTTAGTTTAAAAGTTAAACATTTCAGTGATGGGATCCCAGGATCACCACCCTTTGCAGATCTAAATGGGCAGTGGTCTGGTCATAGAGTGTGAGGCCTTGGCCTTGGCCTTGGTGCAACTGCAGTTTCTTGTTAAAGAACAGAATCCTTGAAACTGTATAATAGGGAGTAGGCCCACTGAGTAGGCCCACTGAGCCTCTTTAGTTTAAGTTAAATTTGAGTAAAGTTAAACCGTTAAAGGATTCGGTGATGGGGATCCCTAGGTGTGGTGGTCTGGTCGTAGAGTGTGACACATTGGCCTTGGCCTTGGTGCAAATGCGGTTTCCTGTTGAACTTGACCTTTTGAACAAAGTTCCCAGGGATCCCAGAAAAAGATGCGATAATAGGGAGTAGGCTCACTAACTCTCTTTAAGTTAACCGGTTTGGTGATGGGGATCCCAGGATCACCACTCCTTGCAGTTTTGAATGTATGGCAGCTGTGGCTAACATTTATATATATATGTGCTGACCTGCATGTAGGCATGCCCTTCGCTGGCCCAGTATCAGAGTCAGGGGTCAAGGTTAACCCAATAACAGGCACACTGACACTGGAAGTGTGCCCACAAACTAGGACACAAAGACTGATAGAACCAGTGCGTGAACTTAAAGCGGCAGTCACTGACATCACAGTTCACCTTACATGGTAACCATAAGTTATGTAGTCGAATAATACTAACAGGATACAGTACAAGCATCAAGCAGATTGCTGTGTCTGATGGCCTTGACCTTATTTTGCCTAGAATTCAAGGTCACATTTGTGTTAAATGTTAGTCAGTTAGATATAAACAGCCAATTAAAAAGAAAACAGAAAAGAAAAAATTCTAGTATGATGTAGTATATCTTAAGGTGGTTACATAAGATCTTTAATGTACAATGTGCTTTGTCTGTGTGATTTGGAGGTGTTTTAACAGAGAAAATCAGCATGCCTTAGCTGCATTGTAGTAGATGTGTTTACTATAGTCTTAACTGCAGTGTAGTGGCTGTGTTTACTATAGTGTAGTGTTAGCTGCAGTGTAGTGGATATGTTTACTACACTGTTAACTGCAATTTAATGGATGTGTTTACTATAGTCTTAGCTACAGTGTAGTAGATATCTTTACCATAGTCATAGCTTCAGTGTAATGGATGTGTTTACTATAGTCTTAACTGCAGTGCAGTGGCTGTGTTTACTATAGTCTTACTCTTAGCTGCAGTGTAGTGGCTGTGTTTACTATAGTCTTACTCTTAGCTGCAGTGTAGTGGCTGTGTTTACTATAGTCTTAGCTGCAGCATAGTGGCTGTGTTTACTATAGTCTTAGCTGCAGCATAGTGGCTGTGTTTACTATAGTATTAGCTGCAGCATAGTGGTTGTGTTTACTATAGTCTTAGCTGCAGTGTACTAGATGTGTTTACTATAGTCTTAGCTGCAGCATAGTGGCTGTGTTTACTATAGTCTTAGCTGCAGCATAGTGGTTGTATTTACTATAGTCTTAGCTGCAGCATAGTAGATGTGTTTACTATAGTCTTAGCTGCAGCATAGTGGCTGTGTTTACTGTAGTCTTAGCTGCAGCATAGTGGCTGTGTTTACTATAGTCTTACTCTTAGCTGCAGTGTAGTGGCTGTGTTTACTATAGTCTTACTCTTAGCTGCAGTGTAGTGGCTGTGTTTACTATAGTCTTAGCTGCAGCATAGTGGCTGTGTTTACTATAGTCTTAGCTGCAGCATAGTGGCTGTGTTTACTATAGTCTTAGCTGCAGCATAGTGGTTGTGTTTACTATAGTCTTAGCTGCAGCATAGTGGCTGTGTTTACTGTAGTCTTAGCTGCAGCATAGTGGCTGTGTTTACTGTAGTCTTAGCTGCAGCATAGTGGCTGTGTTTACTATAATCTTAGCTGCAGCATAGTGGTTGTGTTTACTATAGTCTTAGCTGCAGTGTACTAGATGTGTTTACTATAGTCTTAGCTGCAGCATAGTGGCTGTGTTTACTGTAGTCTTAGCTGCAGCATAGTGGCTGTGTTTACTATAGTCTTAGCTGCAGCATAGTAGATGTGTTTACTATAGTCTTAACTGCAGTGTAGTGGCTGTGTTTACTATAGTCTTAGCTGCAGCGTAGTGGGGGGTGGGGGGTTGCGTTCCACAGTGGGGGTGGGAGCATTGAGTAAATGTGATATTCGATAGGTCATATCATCCTCAGGGGCACCACCCCCAGGCAGTATCAGCTCAGATAACAGTTCAGGCCAAGAAGGAACGTATGCAGGAAGGACGTTCACCTGCACACCACAGTCTATTTCACCGCGAAAGGTCAACAGCGCTGGTCACTTGTGTAGTGTGGTAGTGTCGACAGGGCGATCAGACTGGAATTTTATGTGTAATAGTACTAATTAATACAGTACTTGTAAAGTTTGGAGAAGAAAAAGAAAAAAATGTCTTTACTGACATCCTGGGATCGGTCTCATGAACACAGGGCACAGGTGAGATTTGTGGCTGCATTTGCACTGACATCCATCAACATAGTTGTGCTGCTGGGACCTAAGCCAACTCTTTCCAAGCTTCATGTGTTTGTTTGTGACTGTTGGGGGGGGGGGGGGGGAGAGGAGAAAAAGAATGGGAAGTAAAAACAGTGGGAAGCTGTTTTGATCTGGGAGAAGAAGAATGGGAAGTTGTTTTGATCTGGGAGAAAGAAGAATGGGAAGTTGTTTTGATCTGGGAGAAAGAAGAACAGGAAGTTGTTTTGATCCGGGAGAAAAAAGAACGGGAAGTTGTTTTTATCTAGCGTATGTGTATTTCATTTGAATGTTGCGGTTGTTGAGGATTGAGGACGAGTGCAGAGAAATACTTGTTTTATTCTTCTTGTTGACCTTGTGGTGTCGTGTACCTTTTTGTGGCTTTTTCTGCCCGTGAAGTGTGATGTGAAAATGTTTGTATTGTGGCCGCAGTATGTGGCATAGACAGAAGGCTGGCGTTGAAAACACCCTTGGAGTGGGTGTGCAGCATGTAGTGTTACTGGTAATAATTACCTTTCAGTCTTTGACTCCAGGTAACATTAAATTTGAAATGTGAACCGGTAGCTGGTGAACAGTTTTAATATCAGAGAGGCTTTAAAATTGATAGTTTTACGTTTCACACCAGGTGACATTGAATTTGAGATGTGGACCGGTAGCTGGTGAACAGGTTTGATGTTAGATGCTGGTGAACATGTTTGATGTCAGATGCTGGTGAACATGTTTGATGTCAGATGCTGGTGAACATGTTTGATGTCAGATGCTGGTGAACATGTTTGATGTCAGATGGTGGTGAACATGTTTGATGTCAGGCAGGCATGGAAATAGATCATATTTATGTTTGACACCAGATGACATTGAATTTGAAATGTGGACCGATAGCTGGTGAACATATTTGATGTCACTTGTCAGATGCTGGTGAACATGTTTGATGTCAGATGCTGGTGAATATATTTCATGTCAAATGGGCTCCAAAAAATGATGTGTCGCTGGTGAACATGTTTGATGTCAGATAGGCATGAAAATTGATAATATTTATGTTTGACACCAGGTGACATTGAATTTGAAATGTGGACTGGTAGCTGGTGAACATACATGTTTGATGTCAGATGGTGGTGAACATGTTTGATATCTGATGGGCTATAAAAAAAATAAAAAAAATGATGTGTAGCTGGTGAGCATGTTTGATGTCAGACAGGTTTGAAAATTGATGATATTTATGTTTCACCCCAAGCGACATTCAATATGAAATGTGGACTGGTAGCTGGTGAACATGTTTGATGTCAGATGGGCTTCAAAAAACAGTGTTTCACTGGTGAACATGTTTGATGACAGACAGACATGGAAATTGATGAGCTCTATGTTTGACACCAAGCGACAAAAAACAAAACAACAGCAACAAAAACCCAAAGTGTTTTGCCGCGACAAGCCTACTTTCTCGCAACAACAGATGTGTTTTGCTGTGACAGACATGTTTTTGTCATGACAAAACTTTTGTCGCAACAAGCATATTTTTGTCGCAACAAAAGATGTGTTTTGTCATGACAAATGTGCATTTGTCATGACAAACATTTGTTTGTCATGACAAACATTTGTTTGTCATGACAAAACCTTTGTCTACCGTCGTCTACCACGACGATGGTAGAATCTTTATCAGTTTCACAATGAATTGAAGAATCAGGTTATGTGGATTTTTAAGTTTTATGAATCTTTCTGTAGTTCAGTATAATGGCAGATGTTTTTGTGCACCTTTATATTTAAATATATATATATATTCTACCAAAATGGATATATATATATTCGATCATTCAATCAATGGCTAGATGCAGCAGATTTTGATGTTTGTGCATTTTCTGTTAACAAGTTAGTTCCAAAAGTGTGCTTTTTTAGGGGTGGGGGTGGGGGGGGGGGGAGAGAGTAGGACCAGCACCTGCAGGCCAGACCAGAATATTGGACTGAAAGGTTCACTGTTAACCTTTTCATTGCTAAGTTGCCCAGTCGTGACTTGTAGTGAGAATGCCTGTCATCAAGCAGTTACTTGCAGCCAGAACACCAGTGTCGCCTGTCAGCAACTTGCGTCAGAGTTACTTAACCTCTTGAATCTTTTGCGAACAAAACCACACATGGCCCCAAAGTCAGGCAGGCGACAAAAAAAGATCAGCTTTCATTTGGCTCTGAAATCTCTTTGTCTTTGTTCGATTTTTACTGCATTTTCAATATTTTTCTGACTTGAGAAAATGGCTCACACTTTGTACGTGAGCTGTTCCTCACGTGCAACTGTTTGTTACAGTACAGAGCAGGCAATGAGCATGGTTATGGACGATCAGTCGCAGAATGTACTCACTGCTGACAGTGGCAGTGGTTCAGTTTGAGATGTTTGTTGCTAAATTTATTGTGAGTGAATTGTAAACAAATTAAGCAAAAACACCAAACACGTACATTCTATCAGCTCTATGACATCAAAATCAAACTTTATGTCTCAAAATGAACCCCCCCCCCCCCCCCCTGTGCTCCATTGAACTGTCTTTACATTGATGTATACATGCATAAGATTGGATGAGTGGTTGAGAAGATACAGCAGTTAAAGTAGGTAGATAATGATCAGCAATGAAGCGCTCATGCACAGCTGCTTTTGAGCTGCGGTATGCTTCTGCACTGCTGGTTTCCAAGTGTGCACTTTCATGCACTGCTGGCGATGAAAGGATTGAAGGCATTATCTTAATAACATCGACAGGTGCTTAGATTTTAGCATTTTGAGTAAATAATAATATGTGCTGTCAAGTTACATATAATAATTAATATTATCTTTATTACTAATATTACATCTATATTATTATAGCCTCTAAAGTTCCAGGGTTTGTTCAGTGACGTGGTGATATTGTGTGTTTATCGGCAGGCTTTCCTGCATTGAACCTTTCAATTTATGGCCTTGGGTGTCAGGCGTTGGGATCACTGTAATCGAGTTGGCGGGCTGAACTCCGCTGTCAGTGATGAGTATATATATGCATATATATATATGTAGTGTGCAGTGTTATTCTGCTTTGTAATCCCAAACCACACTCACAGAATTTGCATCCAACCACCAGCTGTACAAAGGCACAGAAACATTTTGAAACTCTGCCTGCACTTGTAATGGTTGATCATTTTTAAAGAGAGTGCGTGCTGCCATTGTTCAGGAGTGTTTGAGAGTGAAACACGCAAACATATCAACCTGCGTGCTGTGTGCACATTTTTAACAACTCAGCCTTTCCCACGGCAAAATGTTTAGTTTTGCAGGCAACGTGTTAACAGAGGAGCAATTATTTTACGTGAAAGAATGACACAAAAGGATCAGACTTGATTGATAAATAATATGATGTTGTTCTCCCATAGGTGATAAATGTGCAAGTGTGACCTGTTACTGTGTTAGGCTTAAGAATGAGAATACATGAAAGAATGACACAAAAGGATCTGACTTGTTTGATAAATAATATAATGTTGTTCTCCCATTGGTGATAAAATGTTCAACTCTTCAAGTGTGACCTGTTAGGCATAAGAATGAGATGATGTGACCAATGTTTCTGCAGCTGAAATTGCTTCAGGTAGTTGGTCAGGAAATGTTACAGGATGTCTCTCAACCATAACCCTAATTATGCTTATAACTATAAGGATAGTTATACACTGGGCATGACTGGCACGGGATTCATCATGAGATAATGACAAGGTCGGTCACTTGAAAAGTTCGTGCTTCAGTACATATACTGAAAGATGCACTGGCCACTGCAGTGTTTCAACAGTAACTCAAAACTGAGTTAGTAAAACCTGAAAAGTAAATGGTCCACTTGTTTGTTCGTTTTTGTGAGTTTTCTGGGTTTTTGTTTGTTTGTTGGGTTTGGGTTTTGGGGTTTTAATTCTTCATGTAAAATGACTCGCATTTCTCTAAGCTTATAAGGCAAATTTGCTGAAAACAAATTACTAACACAGTAACAGTGGTCTCAGTGTGAATTTTCAAAAGTGATATGTTTTAAATTTATGTCGACAATTTAGAGCTCAGTGATTTGTGATCTATAGGTGTGAATTGTCGTGTTTGTGTAACCTACAGCTGTTGACTGATTATGTATATTAAGTTCTAAAACAACCCCCCCCCCAAAAAAAAAAAAATTTAAAAAAAATTAAAATTGCCTTACCAGGGTACATTTTAGTTTTGTTGGCAGAAAAGAACAGGAATGAGAGTGGATTAAAAAGGAATTGAACTAAACGTGCGAATTGTCTTGAACATGCAGAATTATTCAATTGTTTTCATGCGCATGCTAAAGTTGGTGGTTCTGCCAACATCTAACAATAACAGTATACTTTATTCATCCCCGCAGGAAATTAAAGCTGTTGTCTGATCGCACTACAAAGAACATATTTCAATAATTCTAAGTCATGAAACATGCACTTACACATTCTTACTAATCTTAGACATACGCCCCCTTTCTCTCAATCTGCATACACTAAAAGCAAACCCAAAATTACCCGGAATAATGCTTTCTCTGTCAAACCAAAACATAAAAACTTTAAAATTAAATAAAAATCATTAGGTTTATACAAAACCAGTACGTTTTTGCTTCCAATTTGAGCTCTTCTGGACACAGCCAGGTTCATTTGACTCCTTGCCAATGAAGAGCGGAAAAAGGACGGGTCATGATCGATCGATTACTTTTGCCACGCTGTCCTGCCTTGTTCGGAATCTCTCTTTCCACGCTGCTGGCCCCAAAATGGCGATACAGTTGTGCTTTCGCAACTTTCAAATGTTGATTTTTTAACAAACAGAATGAGAAACTGAATACAACAACAACAACAAAAACGTTGTGTGTACTTGGTGGTTCAGGCTGGGTTGTTAACTCCCTTGACTTTTACCCAGCATTGCTTAAGTCCCTTGGCTGTTTTTACTTCCGGTGCATACTTTCTTCACAATGGAAGGCAGTGACAGTGAATTCACAAAGTTTACAGTGCCAGCTTTAAGGTCATTTTTTAAGGCCCGTGGTAAAAACGTGTCTGGCAACAAGCAATAAATTTTTGCTCGTGCTATAGGATGCCAAACAAATGCAATTTTTCCACGAATTCGCAATCTTCTGGTCAGACCCTTTTTTTCCTATTCTCCATCACCTTTCCCCTGTAGTTTTTGCAACTACAACAGTAATGGCATTTTTACTGGTTCGCAGTTTTAGGTTCAACTTCTATTGTTATACACAGCGTGAACCAACACCTACTCAGAAATCAGCCCGGAAGTGACATCTACGACCTTTCATGATTTGTTGCTGGAAAGATTATGAAGGGCATTCACTCTTGCAAACCAGCTTCATTGAACCGCCCAAAGTCATCATTTCATTCCTATTGATACTATGATAGCGCCTGTGATGCTTCTTTGGTTGGTTCCCCTTTAATCTGGTGAATATTGTGAGTGTACAGCTAGTTCACCTGTGGTCTTAATCTCTGTCCTAATAATTATAATTAACATTTTGTGACTGTTCCTGGCGTAAATACCAGTTGTCTGTCGCTCCAGCTCTGTTAATCTCTTTCTCTGAGTCTCTCTGACAGTCTCAGTCTCTCACTTCATCCCTTCAGTTCACATATTTGTGTGGTTCATAAATTTTTTTTTTTTTTTTTTTTAAATGTGACTGTTCAAGTGGGATGTATATTTATTACGTTTTTCTTTGCAAATAATCGTGTTGGTTCCACATGCTAACAACTGACCATGTTTTTTGAGGGGAAGGTTATATATTATATAAAAATGTATCTTTCAGCTAACTCAGTATATATGCTTTTTGTTTTATTTTCTGTAAGTTCCTTTATTATTGACTGAATGAATGGTTTACTCTACCATAGTATAAGTTATAACATCATTAAAAAATAGCTCAGTGAGTCAGATGCTCATGAGCAATGGTAGAGTGTAATATATATACATATATCTGACCTTTTGTTTTGCTTTTATGGACGTTTTTGAACAAAAAGTAATGAGATGTGGAGGATCCTTTATGAATATGATATGCACTTCATTTCATAATGAAGTAACACAGGCAGGAAGTGTCCAACTTCTTGTGGAGTAAGTACTAAGTAACTTGGCATTTTCCTCCCAGTCGAACCATACAGTTATATCAGGGCGAACTTCTTTGGGAGCGCTTGCCATGAATAACTTCGACTGAGAGGACTAAGTGCAAGTGTGAGACAGTGTAACTGTACAGTGTTTAAAAAAAAACACCCAAAACTGTTCAGTGTTTGGGACTTGACTAAACAAGAGACTCAACAGAAACCAGTTGAGCGGAGAGCTGCTGGCTCACCGCGTGTCTGTCTTGTTGGTGAGCGGAGAGCTGCTGGCTCACCGCGTGTCTGTCTTCTTGGTGAGCGGAGAGCTGCTGGCTTACCGTGTGGCTGTCTTGTTGGTGAGCGGAGAGCTGCTGGCTCACCACGTGGCTGTCTTGTTGGTGAGCGGAGAGCTGCTGGCTCACCGCGTGGCTGTCTTGTTGGTGAGCGGAGAGCTGCTGGCTCACCGCGTGGCTGTCTTGTTGGTGAGCGGGGAGCTGCTGGCTCACTGCAGGGCTGTCTTGTTGGTGAGCGGAGAGCTGCTGGCTCACCGCGTGACTGCTGCTGGCTCACCGCGTGACTGTCTTGTTGGTGAGCGGAGAGCTGCTGGCTCACCACGTGGCTGTCTTGTTGGTGAGCGGGGAGCTGCTGGCTCACCGCGTGACTGTCTTGTTGGTGAGCAGAGAGCTGCTGGCTCACCGCAGGGCTGTCTTGTTTATGAACGGTGAACTGCTGGCTCACCATGTGGCTGTCTTGTTGATGAGCGTAGAGCTGTTGGCTTACCGCGTGGCTGTCTTGTTGACGAGCAGAGAGCTGTTGGCACACCACAGGGCTGTCACATTGATGAACGGTGAGCTGTTGGCTCACCGCATGGCTGTCTTGTTGATGAACAGTGAGCTGCTGGCTCACCGCATGGCTGTCTTGTTGGTGAGCGGAGAGCTGCTGGCTCACTGCACAGATGTCTTGTTGATGATAACTCTGTGAAGCAGAGGAATATGCCAGAGGAAAGAGTGCTGTTTGGATGATTCTTCGAGTGTCATTTTTCATTTTAAAGATGATTCCATGGTTGTCATTTGTTATTTTAAAGGGGATTCTGGGGTTGTCATTTTAGAGGCAATTCCTACTGCTAAGTTTACTTTCAGGTTGAGCTGAGACTCCTGGTTATACAAGGGTTCTGGTTCAAACAAGATAAGGGGAATTTTTAAAAAATAAAAAAATAAAAATTCTTACACTTCCAGTAACATAGTCAATGTTTGGGCTTGAGATGGGTGGGAGAGGATGTTGTTATTGTTGTTTTTTCTTCCTGTTTTCTTCTGTTAAATTTGACGGCTGTTCTGCCAGACATTTGTGGGGTTTTGTTTGTTTTGTTTTTGGTGTCTTCTGTTTTTATTTGTTTTTAATTCCATTTTCTCGAAAAAAATGTTTTTGGGTGAGCACACAAAATATAAAGTTGGCCGGCTCACCCAAAGCACTTTGTTTTTGTTTTGTTTTTCTCTCTCTCTCTCTCTGTTGGCCTAAACTGTTGTGAAAGAAAGCTTTGTTGCTGTTTTTTGCCAGCATGCTGACTTGGTTGGATGGGGAACTTCACTGATGTTTGATGCTTCTTTGTCATCAGATGGCGCAGATGCTTGCCAAGCCTGGCTCCACAGGCCAGCTACCCATCAACCCAAACTTAGTCGCCTCCAAGATGTCTGCTGTAAGTACCTGTGGTCTTTTAATTTGACGTTCCCTTCTAATTTTCTGTATTATATATATATATTATGTGTATGTTTTGGTGTGGGATTTTTTTTTCTTTTTTCCTCCACCTTCTCTGATACTGATTCAAATTCAGATTACTTTATTGTCCATTGCAATCACAACAACTAAATGGAAAATTTTCTTCGCTCACACCAGCTCTGCCACATAAAATAATGTAGTTCAACATTAAAAACACTCACGTACAATATGATACTGCTTTTGGGGGGGCTTGAGATCCGGCCCAGATCCAGGCTGCCGTGTGACTGTGGTGGGACCAAGAAGAGCCCAGTAAACATGCCAGCTTTGACTCACATCCAGTCTGGATTGGCTCTGAAGCCTTGGCTGGAAGTAGGCCCAATGATTCTTCTGGCAGTCACACCGGCTTGCTTTCAGAACAGATCTGTTTAGCTAAAACCTGACACTGTCAGGTAGATCCAGATCGGATCTGGGCTGGTTTTGCACAATACCATCCAGGCCATCTGTGGGAGAAGGCATCTGAGTCTGAAAGTGGGGAACTGGTAGCGGGCTGTTTGTGTTCTGCCAGTGAATCTTTCATACCCGCTTGCGGACCAGTTGTCCAGATCAGATCTGGGCCAGTTGATCCTCTTTTGATCATGACTGTATGATGTACGATCAGTTGCTATGTGAAACCACAGAGACCCTGATGTTAGGTTTCAGACTTGATCTGTTTTCATCTAAAGAGCAAGTTTGAAACCTATACAAATACACAATCAGTTGCCCAGCAATGACATCACAGTATGTGGTTTCACATAGAAATTGATCATACATCATGTACCCATATTGTAGTGATCGAAAATGGATGCGTTTATCAAGTTCATTACATTGGTAAGGTTTATTTGATGTCAAAAGTGTGTGGTTTCCTATGGCAGCTGATGTGAATAGAGCAAGTTGGAAACCTACATTTACATGATCAGTCACTCAGCAGTAACATCATAACTGATTGTACATCATGTTCTCACGTGACTGTGATCGAAAGTTGATCATAGCCTTCACACACACACACATGCACACACACACACTTACTGTCTGTCTCACACACACACACACCCTCTCTGCCTCTGTCTGTCTCCGTCTCTCTCTCTCTCTCTCTCTCTCTCTCTCTCTCTCTCTCTCTCTCTCTCTCTCTCTCTCTCTCTCTCTCTCTCTCTCTCTCATGCAGATTTTTCTTTATTTTTTCTTCTTTTTTTCGGACCAGCAGTACTGTAACTACAGCGAACACCCCCAGTTACAGGCACCAGAATAATCAACATGTTGATTGTGGGCCCTTAAATGAAACAAGAAGAGAAGAAGAAGACACACATGCACACAAACACACATGCACACACACGCACACATGCACATATACATACCACAGACGCACACACACATACAGTAACACACGCATGCACACATACACACCACACACACACACACACAGCCTCTCTCTCTCACACCCCCCTCTCTGTCTCTGTCTTTCTCTCTTCTCTCTCTCTCTCTCTCTCTCTCTCTCTCTCTCTCTCTCTCTCTCTCTCTCTCTCTCTCTCTCTCTCTCTCTCTCTCTCATGCAGATTAATCCAGACTGGCATGGATCACTATGTGAATCGAAGATATCATCTTCAGCATGTTGATGAAACACTTTGTTGTTTTGATTTTGTTTAAGCCGCTGGTTTTTGTTTGTGACTAATTTTCAACTTTTATTCTGAAGATAGTGCTGGATACGGTTTGGCTACGAGTATGATGTTTTATCGTTTTTGAATTGCGTGAACAAAATGCGAGTTTATGTAATGATCAGCATTGCGCTGGCCAGCTTGTTGACTGTCAAAAAACAACAACTAATGTTGCAATTTTCTCAGACACCACAAATGGGATAAATGTCAAACACTGAAACAGTTGCTGTTACTGTATTGGTGTTACTGTTTGGTACTTCTCACTGAGTTTTACCTATTCATACCACCTCCAATGACCATGACCGTATTTCAGGGTCATGGCAGTGTCAGACAATTTTAACTGACAAATTTACGTTCTAAATATTATCCAACTGAGTCTTTGTTCAGTTGTTAATTATGTCAACTTGATTTTATGAACATCCTACCAAAAAAGAAAATCTTTCTCTTTTATTTTCATTTGTATTCAAGGGGGATTGTCAACATATTTTCAGATTTGACAAAAACCATAACATGGGCTTTTTCTTGGACACTGTTTAAGCAAGGACAGGTATTTCAGACTGCAGAAATCTGCAGATTCATGAGTGCCAGGTTTGATGACCTTGACCTTGAAGGTCACAGATACATGTGTCAAGGAGATGAATAACGTGTGTTTTTGTGTGTGTTTAAAAAACAAAAACAAAAAAACTTCTCCACTGTAGTTGAAATGTGGTTGCAACATACAAATGAAGATCATGCATAGTATATTATATAAAAAATATGCCATGCGTGACTGGTGTGCATTTAACAGAGATCATTAACTCTTCTTCTCTTCGTGTTTTCCTTTTCTTTTTCTTCAGTTGAGTGTAATTCATGCTTTTCTTGTTTCTAATCTAATGCAGAGTTGTTTTGTTCTTTTTATGCTTTCGGTATGTTTTGTTCTGTCTGCTGTGAGCTCGTCTCATCCATTCTGCTTCAAGGCTCTGTGCTCGTAAGTCGTGCAAGCGAAGTTTGCATCTGATGACCCGTTGGCGTTGCCTCCGACAAGTTTGGTTTCCGTTTGCATTTACTTTTTGCTGTCCATTTTTCTGACATTGACTCTGAAACCACTATAACAAGAAGTATTTCCGTGTGTGACACCAGTTGAAGTTGATGCAGTTTGGAGCCACAGCTGCGCTTTGATGCACACGAGTTGTTGTTACACGCTGGCTGCATGCCAAACTAGCCTGTGCAAGCTGAGTGTACTGTAATGAATATATTTGGACAGTGACCTTTTGCCTGGATTAACACTGTGCATGCTCATAAAGCTGACGCTGAAGGGGGGGGGGGGGGGGGGGGGTAGATCCAGAAAGTGTCTTAAAATTGAAGGTGGACATAATACTATATAAATGTAGATATAATATAGGTAATAGCTACTTTGCCACTTCTTGATTTAATTGGTTTCTTTCTCCCCACCGCCCCCCCCCCCCCCTTTGGCCCCCCCACCCCACCCCATCCCACCCCCCCACCCCATCCCACCCCCTCATTCTCACCATATGATGGGCTGGTGTATATTTTTCAACAGTCACACCTTTTTCACCTGCATGGGGAAAAAACTGAATCCCCTTCCCTTTATAATAAGATATAATAATGAAATGTTCAAAATGATGATTGTGGGTACTCCTAATCAGAAAAAGTAACTGGAAGAGCATGTAAAATTTGTATAATAAGTGTTAGTAATATTATATACACACGGAAATTATTTTCTACACAAATTCTGGCGTTAGCTTTGGCTTCAACTGCATTCAGCTTCAGGTGAATTTCTGACATCATTACCGGTATCCTGCCCAAACTTCGTTTTTGAGAATTGCTTTGACTATAATATTGGTTTGGTTTGAACAAAAATCTGAAACAGAATGATTGCAAGCATTCTAAACCTTTTTGTGTTTGGATCGTGGTTTGAACAAGTTTGAGTTTGACCTTCAGGTTTTCTTGCCTTGTGGTTTGCTTTTTGTTCTGTGAATGTCCCTGCGTGTGTGGAACTGTGGAAGAGGGTGTCTGCTCGATGTGTCCATGACCCGATGTGTTCGCAGGGGTTAGGGTTTGGACACGTCAGGCCGTGAACACGTTGAGCCAGGGTTAGGGGTTAAGTGAACCAGGGTATGGGGCAGGGTTAGGGTTAAGTGAGCCAGGGTCAGGGGTTAAGGTTAGGGTTTGGACACATTTGGCCATGAACACGTTGAGCCAGGGTTCGGGTTAGGTGGGTCAGGGGTTAAGGTTGGGGTTTGCACACATTAGATTGTTAAACACATTGAGCCCGGGTTAGGGGTTATGGACATGGGCCCAGCCTCTTTCTCTTTCATCCCAGTCCCGCTTGCTCTGTTCAGAAGTCCACACTGGTTCCCAGAATCTCTCTACTCTCTCCATTTCTGTTTGAGCAGGATCATAAAAAAAAATAAAAAAAATAAAAAATCGGAAACAAGGACTGCTAGCATTCTTAAACCAGATCCAAACATATAAAAGATTCAAAAGAACGTTATTTATTAGGACAAAACCTGCAAATTTTAAGGGTAATCCGCTTTATCGAGCTCTAAAATTGCAGTTCGGCTTTCGTTTAACTTCTAAACTTGTTTCAGTGGCATTTCGTCGCTTGATAAAGGGGACTGCCCCCCCAAATTTGCAGTTTAGCTGTTGTTTAAGCGCTCTTCTGATGAAGGGGATTACCCTGAAAATTCGCAGGTTGTGTTTTGTCTTTATAACTAGCATTCTTTTGAACCTTTTCTGTGTTTGGATCTGCTCAGGATGATGTGAAAACTCTGGGTAATCTTCGACTTGCATGAATGTTGAAGAACAAAAAAGTGAGTCCCTGGGGCAAGTTTCTGCACTGGGCTCATGCCGCTTTCATTACAGTGCCCAAGGACGTAGGTGAACCTTACTCACCTTGGTTCCGGAGTAAGGTTGAGTGCTGCTCACATCCTGATAACCTTTCTCCTCTGGACCACAGAGCTGTGGTCTGGAGGTACATAGCAGATGATGCACTTGGATTGGAGCGATAATGACATCAGTCAGGGGTCACACTGCCTTTTAGTGATTTGCGTCAACTGACGCCAAAACGTTACGTCATTGTTTTGCGTCAGTGGTACGAAAAATGCATTCATAACCATAACGTAACAAAAGCATAACCGTAACCTACAAATTGTGAGCAAAGAGCTAAAACTTATAATGCACGAACTTGACTGACAGCTGTATTCACAATTTAAAAGTGAGCACACAAAACTAGTTTAAAAAAAAGTTTAACCAGTAACCATGCATTAAAAAAGAAGAAGTGGAAACAGTGAAAATGCCATTCACGATAAGTTTCAGTTGTAGTTTGTACACAGCATAATTTTCCAAAAGTAAACTGTACAGCAGACGATAGGTTGGTAAACCCCAGTTCTTGTCTACCGCAGGAATTGGTAATGAGATGAAGTTAAAATCAAGGCTACCGCCATTTTTCCCTTATTCGTATTTGGTGTCTATGCACGGTTTCATATTCAGTGTCTACGTGCAGTTTGTTTTCAGTTTCGTAATCTCCAACCTTTGAGTAAATGCAGATACATGCTGACAGTATGACTAAGCATATTGGCTCATTCCAAATTCCGTTTTCTGGGATCATGCCCTCTGTCAATTGGCTGGAAAATATATCACTGATCAGTTTGGCAAGGTATGTGATTTGTGGTCGCTCTGATAGGAGCCCTATTCTTCTTCCAGATAATTGTTTCATTAGGATTCGGTTTCAGATTAATCATTCTTCAGAAAAGTACGCAAATTTCGTTCAAAGAACAGAGCGCTACTATCTATCAGGTGCAGGCATACGGTCAGAGGGTGGAAAAGTGTTGCCTTATAGTCCAAAAATTACGACAGATTATGCATTTATTTCATCATCGTCCAAATTGCACCCTTCATTGATCGGACTTGCGGTGCATGAGGGAGGGGAGTGCCAGGCCACGGCTGAGGTGACACTGAAGATCATATAGCTGTGTAGCTGCATGGTTTTGATGGCAATGATTTTGCAAGGAGATCTAATGTTGAGTGGCCTGGCGGCCACTAGTAGTACTAGTAAGCCATAATTTGAATCGGTGTTCAATCTTTTTGCATACGGTGACACAGTGACGCAGCTAAAATGCATACGGCATCCCCCCCCCCGCCCACCACCACCACCACCACCCCCCGCCCGCCCAAACGCAATATTTGCGCACAAATTTGCAATGAGCGTATTACCCCTGTCAACCTTCTAAATATTAAAGACTGGTTTAGACCTCAGAGGTGGAAGTAGATAGAAGCCAGCACCCATTCTTGGCCGAGCAGAGCTGAGTGCGTGCTTGCCCTGTAGTGTAAATGGACCCTGCGTGTATTCCATCCGATCAGACTCGGGCTGCGTAGGAATGTTTAGTACAACAGGGATAGGCCAGGCATGTAATGCTGTCTCTGGCTCGGGTGGTGTATTCAAATATCAAGCAGTGTGACTGACTTATTTTTGGACTTGATAAAGATTAGGATCTGGCTTAACTGCACGAAATACTTCCAAATTTAAAGGAGCGTACAAGCTGTTTTGTCCTCGGACAAACAGAAAAGAAGAGACAGTGATATCTCAGTAACACATTGGTCATTCTTTTATTATTCATTCCTTTTTACTGGAGGGTGAGGAGTCGCCAGATGTGATGACGGATCGACTATAGAATACATTTTACTTGTTCTGATTTTATTGAAATAAGAGAGCCATTTTACAGCTCAATCACTGCATGTATTATTTCAAGAAATATCATTGGAAAAGATTTGAAACTTTCTGAAAGCTATCAATATTTTTGACAGAATATAAACTTCCAGTTGAGTTTTGGTTCTGCTCGACTTTTACCCACTTCTTAAGTCAGTTTTTTTTTTTAAATCTGACTATATATAATGTGTGTCACCCTGATATAACTGTGCTGGCTGACTGGGTGTAAAATAATAATAATAATAATGTACATTTATCATGTGCTCATCAACGCCCTGAGCGTTCACATGATACATATTAACCTAAATATGATATTCTATACCCATGTAGAGCATAGTCCTACCAAAACAATTTACAAAAAGTATTATACAAAAACAAAACAAAAAAACGCACTACACACACACACACACACACACACACACACACACACACACACACACACACACACACTCACACACACACACACACACACACACACACACACACACACACACACACACACACACACAGTGACTGTAGCAGAAACTGGGTACTGATATTAGTTCAGATGGAAACACTGTGAGAAGAGGAAGGTTTTCAGTTTGGCCTTAAAACTTCAAGTTACTTACTAGGATCTGGCATCTATTCGTAAACGCTGTTGAAAAACTTGAAGTGAGGTCTTGCTAAGAACAGTGCCCTTTTATACTAGTTGTTACCCAAGTGTTACCCAAGTATTGCGTGTCTAGGTATACAAATACAATACAGAAGAACTTTTTTATTAGTGCATAAAATTAAAATTTGCCTTTTGGGTCACTCATTCTACACCAACAGTAAAAGGGACAGTTAGACAATTCACCACAACAAAGGCAGGGGTCGCGCTGCCTTTTAGAGATTTGCGTCAATTTTGCATCAGTGGCACACAAAAATGCATACAGTATAAACTAGAATTAACGCACATTACAAAGCCAAAATAGTAAAAAGAAGGTCTGTCCGTGCAATAAAAATGTAAAAAAAAAAATCATTTATTTTTTATCAAAGGAGTTAAATTTAGATGACCCTTTGAGGCTGACAGCTGGGACATCAAAAACCCAGGCCTAAGCAGCCTAAATGTTTCAAGATCCAAACTGGAAGTTTAACTTTGATTGCCCCTTTTGCTTACTTAGTAGGACATGCAGCACTAAGCAAGAACATGAAAAGGGTTCATGAAATGAATATATATATATGTGAAACAAGAATGACTACTAGTGTTCTGCTGAACCTTTTATACATGTGTTTGGATCTTGTTCATGAAATGAGAAATCCCTGTGCCAAGTTTGTATTTCTGCTTAACTGAAGAATTACGGTATCATAAAATGTTTCTGACCGCAGACATCCAAATGTATTGTTTCAGTAGTCCAACTGTACTCTTTGAAATTATATATATATATAGATAGATAAATATAATAACTTTTGCCACTGTTATTCTTTATGCTGCACTGGCTGCAATGCATTGACCTGGCAGCCCTGCTTCAGGCCAGTCCTATAGCAGTGCTTCCCAATCTTGTGCAATGACTACAGGCTGTGTTTGCATACATGTCTGTTTGCATGGTTTCAAAAGACAGTTGTTCAAGTTTCGATCTGAGGCCTGGAAACCTGTATTTGATGCGAGCTGAGGAAATGCGCTGACATTGCTGATTTTGTTGTTTGCCGAAGTGATTTGAGTGTAGTGATAGCATGTTTTTTTTTGCAGCTTTCATCGCAGTGTGTGGCTGCGCAAACCCACTGCCTGTGTGCAGGTCCCCCCACCTTTTATTTCTCTCTCTCTCTCTCTCTCTCTCTCTCTCTCTCTCTCTCTCTCTCTCTCTCTCTCTCTCTCTCCTCCCTCCCTCTCTCTCTTCATTCCTTTTCCCGCTGAGCAAATAAAGGTGCTTAACAAAGTACACTGAAGAAGACAAAGTTCAAGATTTTTCTTTTTATAGTGCACTGAAGATTTATATATTTTTTGATTTTTTTGATTATTTTTTTGGGGGGGGGGGGGGGGGGGTTAATTGTCTGAGCTGTCAGGATAACAAAGTTAAATTACCCAATTTAAGCTTGGCTACCCAGTTTACCTAACTTGGTTATCCAGTTTACCTAACTTGGTTATCCAGTTTACCTAACTTGGTTGACTTGGTTACCCAGTTTACCAACTTTGTTAACTTGGTTACCCAGTTTACCAAACTTTGTTACCTTGGTTTCCCAGTTTACCAAACTTTAACATGGTTACCCAGTTTGAGCACTGGGACAGTAAAGTTTGCCTGAGCGAGCACACTGACCATGGGCAAAGAACAGCGCCTATAGCCTCTCTCCCTGTGGGCAAAGAACAGAGCCTATAACCTCTGTGGGCAAAGAACAGAGCCTATAGCCTCTTCTGTAGGCAAAGAACAGGGCCTATAGCCTCTATCTGTGGGCAAAGAACAGAGCCTATAGCCTCTGTCTGTGGGCAAAGAACAGAGCCTATAGCCTCTGTCTGTGGGCAAAGAACAGAGCCTATATAGCCTCTATCTGTGGGCAAAGAACAGAGCCTATAGCCTCTATCTGTGGGCAAAGAACAGAGCCTATAGCCTCTGTCTGTGGGCAAAGAACAGAGCCTATAGCCTCTATCTGTGGGCAAAGAACAGGGTATATAACCTCTATCTGTGGGCAAAGAACAGGGACTATAGCTTCAGGGCAAAGAATAGAGCCTGTAACCTCTAACTGTGGGCAAAGAACAGAGCCTATAACTTCTATTTGTGGGCAAGGAAGCCGAGCCTATCAACTCCATTCAAGTCTGTAACCCGGCCTGTGTGTTGCTGTGCAGTTGGACATCAAGGGCTTAGAGCATGAAGGAGAGTACTATCTGCAGACCCAGCAGCTGCAGGCAGCCTATGCCCGCACGCACCTCGAGCACATGTGCGCCCTGGACATCGACTCTGAGCCCCACGCAGTCCGCATGACAGGCATCGTCTGCACCATTGGTAGGTTTCAGTCGGGCCTCTGTATCTCATTGTTAGTGTGCACCATTGTATTAGTTTGTAGAACAAGGGCTGGATGGCTCGGGTGTCATCTGCACCATCGGTAGGTTTGAGTCAGGCCTCTTTGTCTCTTTTATTAGTTTGTGGAACAAGGGCTGGATGGCTCGGGTGTCATCTGCACCATCGGTAGGTTTGAATCAGGCCTCCACGTCTCTTTTATTAGTTTGTGGAACAAGAGCTGGATGGCTGGGACATCATCTGAAGTATTCATTGGTTGAGTCAGGCCTCTGTATGTCAATCTTTAATAGTTTGTGGAATGAGAGCTGTGTGATTGGGACGTCATCTGCACCATTGATACGTTGACTCAGGCCCGTGCGGCTCTTTATTAGTTTGTGGAACAAGAGCTGTGTGGTTAGGATGTCATCTGCACCATTGGTAGGTTTGAGTCAGGCCCGTGTGTCTCTTTATTAGTTTGTGGAGCAAGAGCTGCATGGTTAGGATGTCATCTGCACCATTGATATGTTGAGTCACGGCACCAAGAAAAGCACCCTGATGTAACTGTACTGGTCGACTGGACGTTAAAAAACAAGTTGCTTAATGTGCCTCAGTCTTTATTAGTTTGTGGAACAAGAGCTGCATAACTGGGGCTGCTACCAATCATTGGCATGTTCAGTTCCACCTCATTCCTTTTGTCTTTTCCACTGCCTGAAATATGCTGGGTTCTCCTAGTTAAGACGACAGTCCCAGTTTCTTTCTGCACCGTTTGATGTCTCCTGCTTTTTTTTTGGCTACACTGTATGATGTTTTTTATCTCCTTTCGTATACTGTGTATGAACTGTGACGTCTCCCGTTTTGTATGGTGTTTGTATGTGACTGATGTCACGTTTGCCTCTATAGCTGGTGTGTTTAACTGTGTGATACTTGAACTGTCTGATTGCCTTGTTTCTGTAGTCACAGTCTTTTTGTGTTTGATTCTCCCGTTTTCTGTGGCAGGGCCTGTGACACGCGATGTTCCCATGCTCCAGAAAATGATCATGGAAGGCATGAACATTGCACGCATGAACTTCTCTCACGGCACACACGAGGTGAGGCACTTAAGTCGCAGAGGCCCACCATGAGTCAGAGATTGTGTGTGTGAAGTCCGCCTTCTGTCTTGGTGTCTGTAGTGTATGATGTCCACCTTGAACTGAAGCAAGGATTGTGTGTGTGAAGTCCGCTTTCCGTCTTGGTGTCTGTAGTGTATGATGTCCACCTTGAAGCAAGGATTGTGTGTGTGAAGTCCGCCTTCTGTCTTGGTGTCTATAGTGTATGATGTCCACCTTGAACTGAAGCAAGGATTGTGTGTGTGAAGTCCACCTTCTGTCTTGGTGTCTGTAGTGTACGATGTCCACCTCGAAGCAAGGATTGTGTGTGTGAAGTCCACCTTCTGTCTTGGTGTCTGTAGTGTATGATGTCCACCTTGAAGCAAGGATTGTGTGTGAAGTCCACCTTCTGTCTTGGTGTCTAGTGTATGAAGTCCACCTTGAACAAGTTGAAGCAAGGATTGTGTGTGTGAAGTCCACTTTCTGTCTTGGTGACTAGTGTATGACGTCCACATTGAAACAAGGATTGTGTGTGTGAAGTCCATTTTCTGTCTTGGTGTCTAGTATGTATGAGGTCCACCTTGAAGCAAGCACTGTGTGTGTGAAGTCTGCCTTCTGTCTTGGTGTCTAGTATGTATGAGGTCCACACTGAAACAAGGATTGTGTGTGTGAAGTCCGCTTTCTGTCTTGGTGTCTATAGTGTATGATGTCCACCTTGAACTGAAGCAAGGATTGTGTGTGTGAAGTCCACCTTCTGTCTTGGTGTCTAGTGTATGAAGTCCACCCTGAACAAGTTGAAGCAAGGTTTGTGTGTGTGAAGTCCACCTTCTGTCTTGGTGACTAGTGTATGAGGTCCACATTGAAACAAGGATTGTGCATGAAGTCCACTTTCTGTCTTGGTGTCTATAGTGTATGATGTCCACCTTAAAGCAAGGATTGCGTGTGTGAAGCCCACCTTCTGTCTTGGTGTCTAGTGTATGACATCCACCGTGAAGCCAGGATTGTGTGTGTGAAGTCCACTTTCTGTTGGTGTCTAGTGTGTATGAGGGCCACCTTGAAGCAAGGATTGCGTGTGTGAAGTCCGCCTTCCGTCTTAGTGTCTAGAGTATGAAGTCCACCTTGAAGCAAAGATTGTGTGTGTGAAGTCCACCTTCTGTCTTGGTGTCTAGTGTATGAAGTCCACCTTGAACAAGTTAAAGCAAGGATTGTGTGTGTGCAGTCCGCCTTCTGTCTTGGTGTCTAGTGTATGATGTCCACATTGAAACAAGGATTGTGTGTGTGAAGTCCGCCTTCTGTCTTTGTGTATAGTGTATGACGTCCACCGTGAAGCAAGGATTGTGTGTGTGAAGTCTGCTTTCTGTCTTTGTATCTATAGTGTATGATGTCCACCTTGAAGCAAGGATTGTGTGTGTGAAGTCCACTTTCTGTTGGTGTCTAGTGTGTATGAGGGCCACCTTGAAGCAAGGATTGTGTGTGTGAAGTCTGCCTTCTGTCTTGTTGTCTAGTGTATGACGTCCACCTTGAAGCAAGGATTGTGTGGGTGTCTTATGTCTTGGTGTGTAGTGTATGGGGGTCTGTAATGTTTGTCTTGGGTTCCAGTATCACAGAGGTACCATTGAGAACGTTCGCAAGGCGGTGTCCACCTTCTCAGAACCCCGCCCCATCGCCATTGCTCTGGACACCAAAGGCCCTGAGATTCGAACCGGACTCCTGGAAGGGGTGAGTGGGTCGGTCCCATTGTTTGCATCAGGGCTGTGATTTTGATGTATCACCT
Source organism: Alviniconcha strummeri (assembly GCA_963584105.1). NCBI lineage: Eukaryota > Metazoa > Mollusca > Gastropoda > Provannidae > Alviniconcha > Alviniconcha strummeri. Next base: position 10,743,097 of record OY757558.1, read on the forward strand.
TTGAGTTTGAGTGCATGACTATGAGACATGTGGATTTTATATCATACAACTGAAGGAGCTGCTAGCGTGTAGGAATGACTGAGCGAGTGTCTGTTGGGTTTGAAGGAGCTGCTAGCATGTAGGAATGACTGAGCGAGTGTCTGTTGGGTTTGAAGGAGCTGCTAGCATGTAGGAATGACTGAGCGAGTGTCTGTTGGGTTTGAAGGAGCTGCTTGGGTGTAGGGATTCTGAGTGAGAGTCCGTTGGGCTGGACAGGCTGCTAGCATGTAGGAATTCTGAGTGAGCATCCGTTGGGCCGGATGGGCTGCTTGGGTGTAGGAATTCTGAGTGAGCATCCGTTGGGCCGGATGGGTGCTTGGGTGTAGGAATTCTGAGTGAGCGTCCGTTGGGCCGGATGGGCTGCTTGGGTGTAGGAATCCTGAGTGAGCATCCGTTGGGCCGGATGGGCTGCTTGGGTGTAGGAATTCTGAGTGAGCATCCGTTGGGCCGGATGGGCTGCTTGGGTGTAGGAATTCTGAGTGAGCATCCGTTGGGCCGGATGGGCTGCTTGGGTGTAGGAATTCTGAGTGAGAGTGTGTTGGGCTGAACATGGTGCTGTGAACACGCAAGGTTTTGTGTGGAAGTTTTTTTATGCACTATATATACATAAATTTTCATTCATTCAGTGAACTGCTAGTGTGTAGGAATTACTAAGAGTGTGCTGGGCTGAATGAACTGCTAGTGTGTAGGAATTACTAAGAGTGTGCTGGGCTGAGTGAATTGCTAGTGTGTAGGAATGACTAAGAGTGTGCTGGGCTGAGTGAACTGCTAGTGTGTAGGAATGACTAAGAGTGTGCTGGGCTGAATGAACTGCTAGTGTGTAGGAATTACTAAGAGTGTGCTGGGCTGAATGAACTGCTAGTGTGTAGGAATGACTAAGAGTGTGCTGGGCTGAGTGAACTGCTAGTGTGTAGGAATGACTAAGAGTGTGCTGGGCTGAATGAACTGCTAGTGTGTAGGAATTACTAAGAGTGTGCTGGGCTGAATGAACTGCTAGTGTGTAGGAATTACTAAGAGTGTGCTGGGCTGAGTGAACTGCTAGTGTGTAGGAATTACTAAGAGTGTGCTGGGCTGAATGAACTGCTAGTGTGTAGGAATTACTAAAAGTGTGCTGGGCTGAATGAACTGCTAGTGTGTAGGAATGACTAAGAGTGTGCTGGGCTGAATGAACTGCTAGTGTGTAGGAATGACTAAGAGTGTGCTGGGCTGAATGAACTGCTAGTGTGTAGGAATGACTGAGTGAAAGTGTGTTGGGCTGGACGAGCTGCTGGAGTGTTGGAGTGACCGAGTGAGAGTGTGTTGAGCCGAATCAGATGAACATCTCTTAATTAGTATGTAAAAATGATAGAGTTGTGCGTGCATGCGCAGTGCCTGTGACCATCATTGGGGGTGGGGGGCAAACTCAGAGAAAAGGAAACTTTGTAGTTTTGTTTTGCTAGATATATATATACATACATGTATTAAAACTATTATGCTGTAATTTGTGCATGAAGTCCAGTGGGAAATGTGTGTGCCTGTGTGTGTGTGTGTGTTTGTGTGTGTGCACACACGTGTGTGCGTATGTGTGTGTGGGTGTACATGTGTGTGTGTGCATCTGTGTGTGTGTGCGTTCACGTGTGTGTGTGTGTGTGTGTGTGTAAGCATTCTGTAAGCCTTGTGCAACCTTTGCAGGGCCCAAGTGCTGAGGTCAATCTCAAAACTGGAAGCATGATCAAGATCACCACAGATGATGCCTACATGGAGAAGTGCTCCGCAGAAGTTCTGTGGGTGGACTACAAGAACATCACCAAGGTGATGGACGTGGAAAAGCGCATCTTCATCGATGACGGCCTCATCTCCGTCATCGTCAAGGAGAAGGGCAAGTGTGGAGGCTTCCTTGTTTGTTGTCTAATAGTTTTGTTAAGAGGATCTGGGCCAGTGCCGCGAACCAAGGTTACCACACAGACGTGAAGGAGGAAGATCTCTCCCTTTCTTGCTTTCAGTCTGTTTCTCCCTTGCACTCTCTGTCTCTCTCTCTGTGTCTTTGTCTCTCCCTTGCACTCTCACACTCACTCTCTCTCTCCATGTCTATGTCTCCCTGTCTCTGTCTGTCTGTCTGTTTGTCTGTCTGTCTGTCTCTCTCTGTCTCTCTCTCTCTCTCTCTCTCTCTCTCTCTCTCTCTCTCTCTCTCTCTCTCTCTCTCTCTCTCTCTCTCTCTCTCTCAGTAGCTTAGCAAGGACTAGTTGTTAGACAGGTTTTTGAATGAACCTAAACTACAATTCTTGTAAAATAAAGTTTTTGAGTTCGAGTTCAAATTCTCTCTCTCTCTCTCTCTCTCTCTCTCTCTCTCTCTCTCTCTCTCTCTCTCTCTCTCTCTCTCTCTCTCTCTCTGTGTGTCTCTCTCTCCAATCCTTGTAAAATGTAGGCATCTGTGTGTGTGTGTGTGTGTGTGTGTGTGTGTGTGTGTGTGTGTGTGTGTGTGTGTGTGTGTGCCTTTCTCTCTCAGCCTTTCTTTTTCTTCTTGCAGACTAAACACAGGTAGATAATTAATACATGCAGTAATTTCCACACTACAATCCACCACTGATTTTAGGCACATCCCCCAAAGTTTGGCTCAAAAGTGAAAATATCCACTGATGAGGTATGACCTCCCAAATAAAGGCACAACTTTGGCAGTGTCATAGCCTGTGAGCAAAACATCATGGACTTGTGTGTTGGACAGACAGGAAAGTGCTGTCATGCTGTAATACAGGAAAATGGAAACATTTTGCTGAACGAAATGTTTGAACGGACTGGAACTGTGTATTTGGCATCATTTTCTGAAGATGAACAGCACAGCCGGCTCTAAACAGCCTAACTGTATTCTCATCTGTTGCGGGACTTGGCAATGAGGTGAAATTGAAATTGAGGCTGCCGCCTTTTTCTCTTATTCATATTCAATGTCAGCATGTATATTTTTTTTCTCCGGTTTCATTATGTTCCACCTTTTGTAAATGCTGCTATACACTGACAATATGACTGGGCGCATTGGGTTGTTCGAATCCCATTGGAAATGTCAATTGCCAATTGTTGTTCTGTCAGTTACTGGTAAACTTATCACTAATCAGTTTGCCAAAGCATGCGATCTCTGTTTCAGTCTGCTGCAGCCACCAGTTCAGATTTTTAAAAATTAACACCATTCCTTGGAAAAACATACGTGCCAAATTTTATTCATGGATACGGTGCTACTGATTGTCAGGCACAAGGGTAAAAGTTGACGCCTGTTTTTGTGCGGACTGTTTCGTTCTGCTGCAGCAACCAGTTTATGTACACTTTTTAATATTACCTCTCCGCAGAAAAGTGCACATGACAAATTTTGTTCACTGATAAGATACTGCTGATTGTAAGGCACAAGGGCGAAAAGCTGATGCCTGTTTTTGCACTGCATTCCAGTCTGCTGCAGTGGCCAGATTTTGCGTGTGCGTTTTCAAAGAAAAGAATTGTTACCATTCCACGGAAAAGCATGCATGCACAATTTTCTTCAAAGATGCTACTGATCATAAGGCCCCGGGGTCAGAGTTGATGGCCTGTGAGCGGTATGGCGTTAGGCTGGTAAGCAGAGGGACCTCGGTTGAAAATCCGCGTCAGCTCTCCTTTCTCTTCAAAAGTTGTGGTCTCTGGACACTGTCTTGTGACTTTGTCCCTCACAGTTAATGAAACTTTAACATGGATCTCATCACTGCCCATCTTAATGCAGGAGTCATTCTGGTGGTGACGGTGTAGCGATAGATATATAATCTCATCTCCCTCTTCCCCCCACCCCCCTCCATATTAGATTTTAGATACCACCGCCCCCCAGTCCCTAATAAGCCTTGTGGTTTCTGTGGACGTTAAGCACCATGATTTCTTACTTATTTGATGACCTGTTTTTTTTGGGGGGACTGTGCAGATAGCAATCACTTAATGCGTCAGACTGTGCAGGTGGCCAATAATTAACATGTCGGATTGCATGGACTGTGCAGATAGCAATCACTTAATGTGTCAGACTGTGCAGGTGGCCAATAATTAACATGTCGGATTGCATGGACTGTGCAGATAGCAATCACTTAATGCGTCAGACTGTGCAGGTGGCCAATAATTAACATGTCGGATTGCATGGACTGTGCAGATAGCAATCACTTAATGCATCAGACTGTGCGGGTGGCCAATAATTAACATGTCGGATTGCATGGACTGTGCAGATAGCAATCACTTAATGCGTCAGACTGTGCGGGTGGCCACTACTTAACATGTCGGATTGTATGGACTGTGCAGGTAGCGACTACTTGATGTGTTATATTGAGAACGGCGGGGACCTGGGGAGCAAGAAAGGCTGCAACCTGCCCGGAATCCCCGTGGATCTGCCGGCAGTGTCGGAGAAGGACAAGGACGACCTGCTCTTCGGTGTGGAAATGGGGGTGAGGGCTCTGCACAGTCATCTCGGATGCTAAAAAAAATAATTATAAAAAAATCTGAAATAGAATGACTGCAGTTAAATGACTCTGATACTAAACAAATAAATAAATAAATCTGAAACAGAATGACTGCCGGTAAATGACTCTGATACTAAACAAATAAATAAATAAATCTGAAACAGAATGACTGCCGGTAAATGACTGATAGTAAACAAATAAATCAATCTGAAACAGAATGACTGCAGTTAAATGACTCATACTAAACAAATAAATAAATCTGAAACAGAATGACTGCAGTTAAATGACTCATACTAAACAAATAAACAAATCTGAAACAGAATGACTGCCAGTAAATGACTCTGATAGTAAACAAATAAATCAGTCTGAAACAGAATGACTGCAGTTGAATGACTCTGATATTTTTGTTAAAGAAACCTCTGAAACAGAATGAATGCGTCTCTGATACTGATGGTCTGGTTGGGTTTTCTGTCTAAGCAGTTGCTGTGTGCCAGCAGCTCAGTTGGTCTGAGCTGGTTCTTCGGTTTTGACTGAGTGGGCTTGTCACTTCTGTTGGAGGGTGAGGGTGTGGTCCTTGGGGAGGAAGAGTCCATTTTCACACATACACAGGTTCATGCATGTGGGTGTGTGTGCATGCTCACACATACACACACACGCGCAACCCCACACACACAATGCACAATACACTCACACACACCTGTGCACACACACACAATGCACATACACACACACACACACACACACACACACATGCACACACACACAGTCGCATGCATGCGCACACAAACATACACTCAAGCATACAAACACACAAGCATCAAGCACACCCTGCCTGCACGCACGCACACACGCACGCACGCACACACGCACGCACGCACGCACACACACACGCACGCACACACACACATGCACGCACACACACATGCATGTGCACACACACACGCGCATCCATGCACACGCCACATGCACACACACACACAAACGCACACACACACCACAAACAAGAGTAGAGACAAAGTGCTTATTTTAAAGCATTTGTCACTTACTGCTTTTATTTTCCCAGCCACTGAGATGAGAGGGCGGGTGGAGGTGTTGGGGTGCAGGGTCATTTCCGCTAGTGGTGGCCAAGACGGTCACATGCTGGCCTGCCACCTTCAAGTGTGTTTAGTGAGTTCCATGAAACATTGTTCCCCCTACTTTTCTGTAGCGACAGCAAACACACTTGTTTCAACGGGCAAGACAGTACAGCAAAGGTATTCTGTCCCAAGATAACGCAGTCATTCCTGAGGCCTGCTGGGGAAAAAAATAGTGACGGCAGAGTTCAGTTATTTGTTGGCCAGATAACAGTTTGTATGTTTATTGATTTTGAGTGGATTTTAGATTTTTGGTTTTTAACCTTTTTTGTTGTTGTTTGTTTGTAGGTGGACATGGTTTTCGCCTCGTTCATCCGCAGCGCTGCCGGCGTGCGGGAGATCCGAGAGATCTTAGGGGAGGCGGGGAAGAACATCAAAATCATCGCCAAGCTTGAGAACCACCAGGGCATCAAGAAGTGAGTGCTGTCAGATGGTCCTCTCAGCCGTTTGTCACTGGGCCGCTTAGGTGCAGAATGCGTTCAACTCGGAGTTGGGCACCGAAACTCGTTTCACCAAACTGGTTTTAGAAGTCGTAAAAATGTTCACCTTAATAAAAGAAGGGAGTTAAGTGCAACCCACATCCTTCAGCTATTTTTAGGTGCCACATTTAGGGCAAAGTTCACTGAACCTCTTGGTATTTTACAATTTTTTCTGACGTGAGCAAGCACCGAACCTACCCACTCACTGACTCACGGAGGCTATGGCTGAGGTGGTTGTTGATGAGGACGGTGATTTTGATCCAGATGTTGTTTTTGTTGTTGTTGTTTTTTGCTAATCTAATTCAAGGAGCAAGTGTGCAAAACCGCTCAGCTGGATAGCGTGGAAATGACGGACAGGTTTTAGACCCTCTTTGATGCTGAACACGCATTTGTGTTTCAGTTTTGACGAGATCCTGGAAGAGGTGGACGGCGTGATGGTGGCGCGTGGTGACATGGGAATTGAGATCCCGCCAGAAAAGGTGTTCCTGGCACAGAAAATGATGATTGGCAAGTGTAACCGTGCCGGCAAACCTGTCATCTGCGCCACCCAGGTACTGTGCTTTAAATTGTTTTGTTTTTACTGTGCTTAATTTTTCTTATTTTTTATAGCATGCATACGCTAGCACGCGTACATGTAAACACACGCACGCACACACACACACACACTTACACTCACATTCATGCACAGATGCACATATTCATGAACACGTGTGCACACTAGCATACACATATAGATGTATCTAGACACATGCACTCACACAATCGCACGCACACATACAAACACACACACACACTCACACAGTACATGCACACACATACTAATACACTATGCATGCACACACCACACACACACACACACACACACACATTTTACATGCACACATGCAGGTACACTATGCATGAAACACACGCACGCACATACATACACACATGCATGACCATGCCCACACACACACATACACGCACACGCACACACGACACGCACACATTCCACTACTTATGACTTGGGAAGTACCGGCAAACATGGTCCATCTCACTGGCCATCATGATCAGCATCTTACTCCTCGTGCTTCTGCCCTTGCCCCCAGATGCTGGAGAGCATGACGAAGAAGCCCAGAGCCACCCGCGCCGAGTCCAGCGACGTGGCCAACGCTGTGCTGGACGGCGCCGACTGCGTCATGTTGTCTGGAGAGACGGCCAAGGGGAGCTACCCCCTTGAGGCTGTGCGCACCATGCACCACGTACGTTGGAAGGGGATGATGGGAAAGTTTTCTCTGTGTGTGAGTGTGTGTGCGTGTGCGCACACGTGTGTGTGTGTGTGTGTGTGTGTGTGCGCACACATGTGTGTGTGTGTGGATGCATGCATGCATATGGGTGTGTCTGTATGTGTGAGTGTGTCTTTGCATTTTTATGCGTGTGTGTATCTATCTCTCTGTATTTGTGTGTGCAGTTCTGTGTGTGTGTGTGTGCGCACGTGTGTGTGTGGGTGTGCGCATGTGTATGTGTGTGTGTTGTTGTTGTTACTCTTGCATATCTGTCCTTCTCTCTCTGCCACACTCTCCTCCCTTCACTCCCATCTCCAGTTCACCGCTAACTCATTGCTTCTCCTGTCACCTGCAGATATGCCGAGAGGCTGAGTCGGCCATCTTCCACAACCAGCAGTTTGAAGAGCTGCGGAGGGAGACACCGGTGTACACCGACCCCACCCACACCATCGCCATCGCCGCCGTGGAAGCCTCCTTCACCTGCATGGCCGCCGCCATCATCGTCATCACCACGTCAGGAAGGTCAGTCCATCCCCAGCGATCGCACCAGCCCTGTTTCACAGTGGTGTGATGTCCACACATACGCATGCACACTCATGCATGCATGCACACGTATACACATGCACACACACACCAACAGTACTCTGTGCTTTTTTTCCGGAGGGGGGGGGGGGGGGGGGTCATTGATGTTGCTCATCCACAGTGTGGCATTTCACTTTAACTCTGTATATAGCAGGCTGCAATGGTTCAGTATCTGTTTGTGGCTTTGTGCGAGTTCGTTGATGATGTTGCCCGTCCACAGTGTGATGTGGCGTTTCACCTGAACTCTGCATATAGCAGGCTGCACAGGTGAGATCTCTGTGTTTTGGGCTGTGTGTGAGCTCGCTAATGCCTGTCCACAATTTCACCTGAACTCTAACTGTGTGTGGTCGGCTCTGTCAGGTCAGCACACCTGGTGGCAGCCTACCGCCCGCGCTGCCCCATCCTGGCCATCACCAGGAACGCCCAGACTGCTCGCCAGTGCCACCTCTACCGTGGCATCTTCCCCGTCCACTACGTCGGTAAGCGTGCTTCCTCTTCGCCTTCCTCTTTTGCCACCTTGTCTTCTTGTGGTGCCTGAGAATTGATGTCTGAATTCTTGTGTATATGATTTCGACAGTCTAGAAGGTTCTGATGTTCGTTCTTTTGCCCTCTTGTGGTGCCTGAGAATTGATGTCTCAATTCTTGCACGTATGATGTAGACAGCCTGGAAGGTTCTGATGTCCATTCTTTTGCCATCTTGTCTTCTTGCGCCTGAGAATTGATGTCTTTTTGCACATATGATGTCAACACACAAGGCTCTGATGTTCGTCCTTTTAAGTTGAAGCATATGATGTGAACATGCAAGAAAGCTGCGATGTCCATCCTTTTGTGTGTATGATGTGAGCATGCAAGAAGCTACTGTTACTTGTTTTCGTGTCAGTCATGTGTTTATCGGATGGGATTTCTTTTTCCGTCTCTATGCCTATGGCTTTGTTGGATAGGTTGTTCATTCGTCGTTATTTTCTCTCTCGCTCTCGCTTGCTTGTGCCATGTTCTTTTTTCTTTCTGTTCTTTCTCTTGCTTACAATTGCGTCGTCTGGTTTCTTTCTGTGGTGGTGAGCGCAGTTCAGCAATACACATCTGTTCCTTGCGCAACTCTTTTGAGTTGTGTTGAATATTCACTCTGGCTGGCCCACTTATACCCATCATGGTTCTGTCAGAGATCAGATAAGAAAAGAGTCCCTTTCACTGTTGTACATTATGGGGAAAATCCCACAGGGGACTGCTCAGAATGATGCGGTTTTGTTGTATTTCATGCGGGGAAAAGAACCCTTTTCGCAGTTTCATGTTAACGGAAAAAGTCCCACAGGTGCAGTACAAAAAAAGACAGAAAAAAAGACAGCAGTGACAAAACATGAAAGGACAAAGTTTGGAGTGCGTCCAGTCATTGTACTTTGAAATTTGATGCAGTTTCTGTTCTCACCAAACATGTAGGGCAACACAAAATGAGAAAGTTTACGATGCATCCAGTCTGATGACATTGTCCTTAGAAATTTAATGGAGTTTCAGGTTCTCACTGACCATGTATCACTATGGCAACGCAAAATGACAAAGTTTGCAATGCATCCAGTCTGATGACATTGTTCTTAGAAATTTAATGGAGTTTCAGGTTCTCACTGACCATGTATCACTATGGCAACGCAAAATGACAAAGTTTGCAATGCATCCAGTCTGATGACATTGTTCTTAGAAATTTAATGGAGTTTCAGGTTCTCACTGACCATGTATCACTATGGCAACGCAAAATGACAAAATTCGCAATGCATCCAGTCTGATATTTCAATTTAATATAGTTTTTTGTTTTGTTTTGTTTTTTGAGGCCATGCAGAAGTGACTGTCTGAATAAAGACAGACAAGGTTACAAAATTTGGTGTTTGAGTGTTTGGCGTTTGAGTCATGCACTTGGTGTTTGGGTCATACAATTGGTGTTTGGGTCAAGCATTTGGTGTTTGACTCTTTGAGTCATACACTTGGTGTTCGGGTAAAACTTGTGGTCTTTGGGTCAGACACTTTGTGTTTGGGTCAAACACTTGGTGTTTTATAGTGACATCTCGCTGGGCCACCAATTCAGGCAGGTATCATTACGCCCAGTTTTAGCTGCAAGCATTTTGGCTTTTCTGTTCCAAAATCAATATATTAATTATTAAAGAAAGCGCAATATAAATGTTTTAAAATAGGCACGCACAAAAATTGGGTCACTCAAAACCAAGCGTAAAATTGCTGGAGCACCATTGGCTCAGCAAGTTTGAATAGATAAGTAACTGTCAAGGAGTATATAAGACTGGTGAGAGATTATTTAGGATGTCTTTGTGCTGTCTGTCACAGTGTTTGTAGTATTTTGGACGCAGCAGACGTTCAAGAAGCAAGTAGCGTGCTTTCTTTTTCTTGATGTATATATACAGGTCTACGGTTAAAATTTCTTGTTTGATTGAACGGTACTGACACAGTGACAGTGTGTGGTTGCTCGTGCAGTAAGTATCACTGGCTCGCATGGGGAAAAAGAAGAAGAAGAAAAGAAAGGTCTGTGAAGTGATCAGTACAGGTGTAGTGATAAGTTGTCAGGCTGGCCAGAAATTTTGTTGGACAGTGTAAGTATAAATCCCACACCACTTATATTACATATGGATGGGGGGCGGGGATAGCTCAGTGGTTAGAGCACCGGACTCGTGATTGAAAGGTCGCGGGTTCGAATCCCTGCTGGAACGGCGGGAGAATTTTCTTCTCCGGGGTCGACTTTCTGTGCTGACTCATATTTCGGTATCCGTTCCACCCCCGTGTTACCACAGTAGCACGTAAAAAATCCCGGTCATTCTGCCAAAAGTGCAGGTGGCAGGTTACAGTTAAACACGCATACACCTTACGTATGTGGATTTTATTTAACCGTGCTTCGGCATTGGTCACAACTTGTCCCTAATATGTCAAATGACATCTGAGGACATTAAGCATCAACTCATCATCATTACATATGGCATGATGATGGAAGCTGTTCGCCTATCCACATCATTATTTTTCACTGTGACCTTGACCTTGTGTCAAGGTCAGACCATTTAGCGTCCACAAGTGACGGGTGGACAGGTTGCGTTGCCTAGCAAGTGAGCAAGTGTGATAGAGTTCAGAGTTTGTAGGATTGTGCAGTGCAAGATGACGAGACTGAGCATGCGACATTCTTTTTTTTTTTACTTAAAAACACACTTTTAACTATTCAACAGAGGTCTTCGTGACACATTTCCTGCCCAAGTGGAAATTTAAATGTTGGCTTTTTCTCCAAACACTGTTTGAATTAGACTGTGAAACTCCTGTAACTGTGAACTCTTGTTGACCATTGCAAACTCATACCAGTGTCATTGACCTGAAACAGAAAGTTTCTCTGATGGTATCACTATCAAAACAAATAAAAAGTTTAAAAAAAATATATATAAAATGCCCTTTATTATGACAAAACACAATATGCAAATTTTCGGGGTAATCCCCTTTATCAAGCTTGAAAACAACGATTAACAATTAAACAGAAATAAAAGGTTAAAAAATATATATATATATATAAAATGCCCTTTATTATGACAAAACACAATATGCAAATTTTCGGGGTAATCCCCTTTATCAAGCTTGAAAACAACGATTAACAATTAAACAGTGAGAAACGGTGAAAAATGAGACGCAGAGATAAAATGCCACTCATCTCAGTTAATACTGCCTGATGACCGCAGTTCTTGTCTGATGAATAAGCCTTTACAGTTCCTACAGTGATGTATAGATCTTCAAGTGCAGGATGTTCTCGAAAGCATAAAACCTTCAAAACTGATTTGTGCAGATGCCTGCATCAGTTGTGAGATTTGAACCTCAGTCTGTGTGCAGTAATTAAATATTCATGTAATGAGTATTTGAAACAGCATCAGCAGGTCACTGAATGTGAGTCAAAATGACAAAAGTGGTTAATTTTCACACCGAGCTGTAAGCCCCGCCTCTTCCCTCGCGAGCTTTGATCTGCCACTAGGTGGCGCTGTGTTGACTGGGTTCATTGCAAGATGATCAGAATCTGATTCAGCATTCAATAGTTAATTGTAATTTGCCTCATTTGATGCAATGATAGCGAGATTCAGACGCATAAAAGGTTCTCAAAAGAACGCTGTTTATTAGCACGAAAACACAATATGCTAATTTTCAGGGTAATCCCCCTTTACCAAGCTACAAAACGACACTTAGACAACAGTGCCATCTAATTTTTCCTTGTTTTTCACCATTTAACTGTTGTTTAAGTGTCATTTTGTAGCCTGATAAAGGGGATTGCCCCGAAAATTCACATGTTGTGTTTTGTCCCAATAAACAGTGTACTTGTGAACCTTTTTGCGTGTTTGGATCTTGTTTTAGAATGCTAGCAGTCATTCTCATTTCAGAAGAAAAAAAAGTATATAAAAAATCCTTTCATAGCAGCTGAGGTAACTGGTTTTCAATGAATGTGCACCATTATGCTATCAGAACAGTAGAAGGTTTTGCTTGGAGTCAAGCAGTCCATTGCCGCGGTGCAACTTGTGAGGAAAATACGGCGATTGGGCTTTTTGCTCAGGTTATTAATTGTGATGTTCTGATTGGCTGAAATGCTCTGGTGATTATCCCAGAACCCTCTTGTCTCATTCCCCATTTTGCCTTTTCTTTTCTCCTTTTTTTTTCTCCTTCTTTTTAATGTTTCTCAGCGTTCATTTGCTTCAGCTGATTTTTTGTTTTTTGTTTTCATTTTTGTCCCACAACCATCATACTACATCAGCGTAATTCTGTTTTTATCTCACCGCTCTCATGTTACGTCAGCTTAATTTTGTTTTTGTTTTATCTCTAAAGCATCATGTTAATCAGCTTAAAACTGTTATTGTTTTGTTTTGATCTCCCAACATTTATGGCACAGTGACACGAACTTAATAAATTTTTTATCTCGCAACCTTCATATTGCATCAGCTTAATTCCAACTCAGTTTTTTGTCTCTCAGCCTTCATGATACGTTTACCTTTATATGGTTTTGTTTGTATCTCACAGTCATCATGCTGCGTTAACTACATCTCTCTGTCTCTGTCTCTCTGTCTCTCTGTCTCTCTGTCTCTCTGTCTGTCTCTCTCTCTCTCTCTCTCTCTCTCTCTCTCTCTCTCTCTCTCTCTCTCTCTCTCTCTCTCTCTCTCTCTCTCTCTCTCTCTCTCTTCCCAACCTTGATGTTACATCAAATTAATTCTGTTTTTGTTTTTGTTTTTTTCTCTCTCTCTATCTATGTGCTATCATCATGTAAGAGTGTGACAACTGTGCCTGTAATTCTACCATTCTGGTTTTTTGTTTGGTTTTGGTGGTTGTTTTTCAGTTGTTGTTTGTTTTATTTTTGGTGTTGTTTTTTCTTTCTCCTATTTTTTTTTTTTTCTTCTTTTTTTCCCCCTTTCTCCCAGTTCATTTTTGCGATCAGGGCCTTTCTCCTCCTCAGCGTCACAACCAGAAAGGAAAGTACACTTATAATACAACATATGTACAGGGAGGGAAAGGGGAAAGGAAGGAATGTGGGAGGAGGGGAGGGGGGTCAAAGATGGGGAAGGTCCACAGAATTTAGGGGATGGAACGGGGAAGGGGCAAGAGAGGTCCTGAAGATGTTAATTACTTGAATCACTTTCGTCGTCTTCTTTCTTTCTCTCTTTTCTTTCTTTCTTCTTTTTTACCTGGTCACTTCCATGTAACAGCTGTTGTTAGATGTTTTGCTTCAGTTGAAATATTTCACTTTTACCAGTAATTTAAAATATAATCAAGATTGCTCTTTTAGTTTGTCAGCTGTTGACGGATATATTTTGGTGCTGGAGTCTCGGGCACATGCAGCATCATGCGCATGGGTGTGTCGGCAGCGCATGCATGTTAGTCGACTTGTGTGGCCTTTGCCTTTGTTTTATTTTATTTTATTTTTTGATGGCATAAAAAATGAGTTTATGTAATGATCAGTGTCATCGTCCTTCCAGACATAAAGCGTTAAACCTCAGTGCTGCCATTTTCTCAGACACTATCAACAAGAGATTCAAAAGGGGTCAGTGATCACAGGAACCGTTATAAACAAGCAGCTCATCAGAGTTTTATCATTTTATCATTCTGCCGAGTTTGAATGATCTCACTTAAGGATTGTTTCATAAGGCCTCAGTATTAAACATTTTGATGCTGAAGTGTGGAGATAATCATAATAATTCTAACTCTTAAGCGCTATACCTAATAAATATTAACGAGCTCGCGGTGCAGCAGACAGTTACAATTTCCCTTGAATATCTATAGGCCATGGCTTCTGTTCCCCATTGTAACACATTGTCTGTTCTGTGTAGGTCATGCTGACAGTCCTACAAAGTTTCAAGTTGATACAATGACTTGCTGCATACACAGTTACATGCAGTATGCATGCAGATGCACACAGACTCACACACACATGCACGAACACATGCTCACATGCACACACGCACATGCGCCCACTTGCACACACACATATGCATGCATGAGCGCACACATACGCATGCATGAGCACACACCTGCATGCATACGTGCACACATGCAGGCATATGCACACACATGTGTATGCACGCACACACAGGCACATACACACATGCAAACACATGCATGTATGTGCGCACACACACACACGCGCGCGCACCCACACCATTAAGAACATTCTTAAGGCAGCACAAGTTTATGCACTCGGTGAAGTGCCTTCAACCATTTCTCCAAGCCTTTGCCAAACCCTTTGTTGTCAGACTTCTGTTGCAAGTCGGGTTATGCAAAGGCTTGGCAAAGTGGCCTGAGCTGACGGATGATTGGTCAGTCAGTTTAGCAGACTTCATCCGGGCCTTGCCATTGGTCACTGTGAGGCATGTGAGCCTTCAGAAAGTAGAAGCAGAAACTCACCCCAGAGGATAAGATTGAAGCTTTTATTGCCCATCTGGAGCCTCGGCGGATGCTGGTGGTTCCATCCGATCACAGTTATAAGAACAGAAACAAAAAGAAGGGACACATCAGGGGCGGGGATAGCTCAGTGGTTAGAGCGCCAGACTTGTGATTGAAAGGTCGCGGGTTCGAATCCCTGCTGGGGTGGCGGGAGCATTTTCTTCTCCAGGGTCGACTTTCTGTGCTGACTCTTATTTCGGTATCCGTTCCACCCCTGTGTTACCGCAGCAGCACGTAAAAGATCCCGGTCATTCTGCCAAATGTGCAGGTGGCAGGTTACAGCTAAACCCGCATACACCTTACGTATGTGGCTTTGCATGA
This sequence comes from Alviniconcha strummeri, assembly GCA_963584105.1. Lineage (NCBI taxonomy): Eukaryota > Metazoa > Mollusca > Gastropoda > Provannidae > Alviniconcha > Alviniconcha strummeri. The sequence continues at coordinate 10,758,285 of OY757558.1, forward strand.
AGTGACATGGAGCATGGTTGTGTGGTGTACACAGGACTTGCACCGAGATGGCAGCAGATTCTTGTGGCACCAGCCATGCCAGCGCTGTAAGTACACCACTTCAATGGATATTCAAAAAACGCGCTATAAAGCTAGTCACTCATGTAGAACCACATGCGAGCGCAGTGAGTCTGCTCAAGAGAGCGGAGAATAGCGCTATATAAGCGATCATCAATCAAACATCTGTGAGCCAGTTTGGCCTAGCAGTAAGGCGTTAGGCTGGTAAGCGGAAGGACTTCAGTTCGATACCGCTTCGGCTCTCCTTTCTCTTCAAAAAGGTTGTGGTTTGTGGACACTGTCTTGTGACTTTGTCCATCACTTCCTACTGAAGCGTTAAAATGGCTCTCATCGCTGCCCATCTTAATGCAGGAATCATTCTGGTGGTGACAGTGTAGCGAGAGGTATACAATCCCTCTCTCCCCCCACCTCCATACCCCCTTCCCCCCTTTTCCCCGTCCCTAATAAGCCTCGTGGTTTCTGTGGACGTTAAGCACCGTGTTTTCCTACTCACTAGGATGCATCTGCGCAGAAAATCATTGAAGAGTCGGGCACAGATAGCCCCCTGTTTTAATATTAGGAACGGAAGTGACTGAGGACAGTGATGTCACCAAGTGGGCCTGTAACAAGAAGATTTATATGCAGAATCAGGGTTCCAGGCGAGATCAAAAGAAGATTTATATGCAGAATCAGGGTTCCAGGCGAGATCAAAAGAAGATTTATATGCAGAATCAGGGTTCCAGGCGAGATCAAAAGAAGATTTATATGCAGAATCAGGGTTCCAGGCGAGATCAAAAGAAGATTTATATGCAGAATCAGGGTTCCAGGCGAGATCAAAAGAAGATTTATATGCAGAATCAGGGTTCCAGGCGAGATCAAAAGAAGATTTATATGCAGAATCAGGGTTCCAGGCGAGATCAACAGATCAAGAGATCTTAGAGGAGGGAGGTGGAGCTGGACCCTCACTTTTGCCCAGAAGAGATCATGAGTAGGGAGGTGGAGCTGGGCTGAGCAAGTTGGACGTCTTTTGCTTGGAGTTGTCCAAGTTGTTCGTCAACAGCGGTGCAACGGACATTGTCTTAGTGACTCTGTCCAGCACAGCGGTTGAAAGAGCAATTGCGCAGTGCACAAGTCGCTGGGCAATGGCGAGGGGACACCGCCTTAACACTTCCATTGTTCTGGCGGCGGTCCACGGTCTCTCCGGTCTTTTTCGGGCGGTTTCTGCGGTCGAGCCAATCACCCTGGCCCCTTTCCCACTCTGTCCCCGTCCCTAATAGGTCATCCCGCCTCCGTGGACGTTAAGCAACATAAAAAAAAAAAAAATATGCAGACTTAGTAATCTGAACAGATGTGACTGAAGACATTGGAGACTTATTTTAAGACTGAGTAATCTGAACAGAAGTGACTGAAGACACACACAAGTGGGCCTTCAACAAATTTGGTAAAGCTATATTAAGACAGATGATTGATAGTAATCTGAACAGAAGCGACTGAAGACATTGATGTCACCAACTTGACCAAGTGGGCCTTCAATAAATTGGTAAAGCTATATTAAGACCAAAGATTTATATGCAGACTTAGTATTCTAAACAGACGTGACTGAAGACATTGACAGAACCAAGTGGGTCTTCAGCAAGTCGGCGAAGCTATATTAAGACAGAAGACTTATGTAAGACTTAGTAATCTAAACAGACATGACTGAAGACATTGACGTCACCAAGTGGGCCTTCAGCAAGTTGGCAAACAGTATTAAGACAGAAGACTTATGTAAGACTTAGTAATCTGAACAGACGTGACTGAAGACATTGACGTCAGGCTGAAGATTTACTTTGAGACATGATAATCTGAATGGGGAAAGCTCAGTTACACAAACAGAAAGTGGCAGTTTGCTGTCTGGAATGTGAGCCAAATGAGCGCAATTACTGTAAGTCTCAGCCTTGAGACATATTAATTAAGGTTCGCTTGCTTCTTCATTCTGCTGTGTTTCATAATTAGTTGCATTGGGCCTACCGGCTCTGTTTGATTTTGAGTTAAGACTGTGGAAAAGGTCACTGTACTCGGTGTCGGTTGTGTGCCATGCAGTTATTCCTTGATGTGTTGAAATAACTCAAATTATGTTCTTTTGTTTCTTCCCAAAATGCTTTTAGAGAGCAAAGGTATCAATGCTGTCATTTGCTTATAACCAGCTAAAACTCTTGGCTTGTTTAACCAGACTCATCTGGTTAATTTACACTGTGGATTTGGGTGATCTCTCCTAATATGGCGGTGCCCCACCTCCCCCGCCCTTCCGCTATTATTTTCTCCTCTGTGCTAATGGGTGGAAGATGAAAACTCCCTGGGCTTTCTTATTTACCTTCCCGAACAGACGCTGAAGTTGGACAAAAACTCCTGGATTTAAATTCAAGGGGAACTGAACAAGAGACCTTACGCAAGTTGGCCTGAAAATGTGCCGGTATTTTCCCCTGCGTGCTATTTTTGCTTGTTCTGTCTGTAGTTGTATGCAGGAAGTGCTTTGCTTCATTTTTGAGTGCCTCCAGGCGCAGCTGTTTCAGTTCAGTTTTTACCAACGAAGAGCAGAAAAAGGTGCATAGGTTTGTGACGTGTGCACTGTAATACATTTGCCACGCATTCTGACTGTGTTCACGATGTCACTGATACAGAGTCGTGGGCACAAAATGGCAGTCCTTGTGGTCATGTGTCGCCCTGATATAACTAATGTTTGATTGGGTGTGAAACACCAAGCTACTTACTTACTCATAGCCATGTTTTCATTACTTTTTAAATGTTGATTTTTACACAGACAGTATGATACAAGTAACAGTGGTCGTGTAGGACACATGACTGTACAAACAGCGTCAGTCAAAGTGGATTTGGGAAGTCAAAAGTTAAAGTTTTCAAAGCGACTGTTCATGGAACACTTAGTGCTGTACAGAGTTCATAAAACACTTAGTGCTGTACAGAGTTCATGGTACTCGTAGTACTGTACAGAATGAGCTCTGCTGTCAGTTACTTAATTCACACCAAGAAAACGGAGAGATTCGTAATACTCCGATTTCTGAGCATGTCAGTCAGTACGTGACTGCATATTTTTAAGCAGAAGCGCAAAATTTAATTGACTCTCGTTAGCTTGTCGGGACAAATAGTGACCTCACTGTACCTTTTAAATTCAAACTGGCTGAAGGGTGTGGGTCTTCAGAAGTCAGTGTTGTCAGCCTGGGCAACTTTGATGGTGGCTCTTATCTGTGCTCTGGTCTGCACCGGGAGTTTTTGTCCAATAAGTCGCAACTGTATCCATACCCAAACCCATACCCCAATTTGTAAACTTCAAATATGGCTTGGGTTAAAGCTAGGAATCCAGCAATGTGTTTCTGTGTATGCATGCAAAGCGTTTGCAGAAATTGCAAAATCATGACTATTAGTATTACTAGAATCACAGATTCCATAAATACATTTGCATTCAGTTCGGTTTTTGTTTTTGCCTAACTTTCATAAGAATGCAAATTTATGCATGGTAGCAGATGGGCAGCAAAAGCAGTGCAAACACATTGATGGATTCCAAGCTTTATGCTTCTTCCTTTTTTCTTTTTCTTTTCTTTAAAAAAGAAAGAAAAAGGTTTTAGTCTTGTGGAGGATCCATGTTTTGGGTGTCGGCAACATTGACAATTCACTAACAAGGGTTGAAACACTTTTGAAAATGAGGGACTTGAAGTTTACTAATCACATTGGGTGTTTTTTTTTAATACACGCGTGAGAAATGTCTGTTTACATTTTAGGATTTCATTGGTCACAGATTCCTACCATGAAGCTAAGACTGTGAAAGTAGATGTATACTATTAATTATAGCCTTGTTCTGAAAGTTTTAAGTGGCCGCTGTTTTCATTTTTTGTTTGATTTGATTTTTAAAATCTTTGTTTAGTAACATCTTCCTGATGTTTGTTTGGTAGTTAGCTTCTGTTCAGACCTTGTCATTTTATTTAGATTGTGCTTGGAGGTCAGGTTGATGGAAAACAAACAGCTGCATGCGTAATTCCCGGTTTCCATTCCGTAATTAACTTCGATCAGTTTATGTAGTCATGAGTTTGATATATATATGTATTTGATTCATATTGATCTATGATGCATGTCAGTCAACAAGGCATAAATTTACTATTTGTTCGACATATATTTTGGCATACTAGTGACACTTTCATACTTGGCCAAAAATGTACATATTCAGATATTGTAATTTGTATTGGGTCGAGTTATACGCAGCTCTAGAATCTTCATGGCTGAAAGCATGTGGGGGAATATCTTTGTGTCTGACAGCATGCGGGGCAATATCTTCGTGGGAATATCTTCGTGTCTGAAAACATGTGGGGGAGTATCTTCATAGCTGAAAGAATGTGGGCGAATATCTTCGTGTCCGAAAGCATGTGGGGAGAGAAAAAAGTTGGCCATTTGTTTGCTTCTGTAAGTAGAGCACTGTAAGCTACCGTGTTACTGCAAGCAATACGTCAGTTGGTGGCAGAGTTCCCCACCATCCTTCTCTTGTGTAATGTTTAGAATGCAAGTTATCATTTGAGGAATTTTATGTAGGCAGGTCTTTTGGGCGTGGGCTTTTTGTTTCTGGGGTTTTTGTTTGTTTGGTTGATTTAGATTTTTTGAGAGTTTTTTTCTTTTCTTTTCTTTCTTTTTCTTTCTTTTTTTCATCGTAGGACTTAATGCTAGTGCATGATGCCTCTTTAGTCACTTCATTATGATTTATGTAGTCGCTTCATGCGTCTCGCTTGGATGTTAAGCCTTCACAATGAAAAACTTACCTTTTTTTTTTTCTTTCTTTTTTTCCGCCCCACACACATAACTCGCTAACACAACACGTAAAACCTCTCGCATGCTGCCTTAACCTGTGTGTGTGTGCTGCAAACCTTGCGCCTGGCTTGTGGTTCTTGTGGGTCTGTTTTACTCTACTTACTCTGGCCGTCACCATGATACTTACCACACTGCTGACTTGGCCAACTGTCATTCACGTCTTTGTCCTCTTGAACATGTTCCTTTTCTGTTTTTTTCCTGGGTTTTTTTGTGTATTTTTTCTTTTTGTTTTGTTTTTTTGTTTGTTGTTGTTTTCCTTGTCTTTGTAATGTTTTTTGTTTGCTTTTTTTTTTTTTTTTTAACAAACATTTTTTTCTGTGCTTTTTTTTTTTTTTTTAAACAACTGTTTTTCTATGCTTTTTCTTTGCTTTTTTTGGTTGTGGCATTTTTGTTTTGTGTTCTGTTTTACCTTCAAAACCACCTCTTTTTTCTTCTTCTTCTTTCTCTGTCATGCCCCCCTACTCCCTTCCCCCTCCATCTCCCACTTCTCTCTACCCTCCCGCCCCCCCCCCCCCCCTCTGTTTGTGCCCTTTGCCCATGCCTGCCCCCCCCCCCGCCTCGGCCCTCCTCCCCCTTCCCCCCACACCCTCCCGGACCCCATTTTTTTTTTTTGCTGGGTGCCAGTAAACACAATGGACAATTGGGGGGAGGACGTAGACCGTCGCATCAACTACGCACTGGGCGTGGGACGAGTGCAGGGTATAATTAAGCCCAACGACCCGGTGCTGGTGATCACCGGCAGTCAGCCCGGGGAGGGCAACACCAGCACCATCCGAGTCATCATCACGCCCGAGAACAGACCTATACGGGTGATGAACCCGCCCAGTGGATCCGTGGAGAACCTGGACTAAGAGTTTGGGACGCTTTGTGGGCGGCTTGTTCGGTTGTGGACAGAGAAAGGCGAGGAGAGAGAGAGAGTGTCTCCCTGGGTGTGCATGGCTATATATATATATAGCTGTCTGGATAAGGAAATCGTCTGTTCTGTTTTTCAGTGGGTTTTTTGTTTTTGTTTGTTTCATTTTGTGTTCATCAATGTAGGACAGTGGAGTGGGTGCAGACTGAATTTGTGCAACTCTGTTTTGAAGTTGGATAAGTTGTCTCTTGTGTTTATTTTTTCTTCTTCTATTCATCCCCCCCCCCCCCCCCCTTTTTTTTTGTTTTTGTTTTTTTTTGTTTCTGAAAGTGGGCTTTGCATTTAAAGTTTTCTCCTTCATATATATATGCTTAACCCATAGCATTTACTTCATCCTGTATAAGTTAGCGCACCCCCCCCCCCCCCCCCCCTTGCCCTGTTGCTGTTAAGCTATCTCCATTTTGACTGAGTGTATGTCCACAGACTAGGTCTTCATTTTGGCTGAGTGTGCATCCACAAACTAGCTTCTAAATATGAGTAGCATTCATTCCACACTTTAAAACCATGTGACTGATAGAGCTGTGGTGTGACAGAACAAGGCTGAATGTCATGTGGTGACTACTCAGGGGAAACTCGCATGAATCGGCGGTATGAATGCGAGAGACTTGTTTTCCTGTAACTAGCGGATACAGTCAGTCTATAGGTGAGCGCCAGAGAATTCCAGAGGAAACAACGGACCCCTCACAGACATCCACTAAATGCCGTACAGTCCTCAACAGAATGCCGTGATGCACATGATAGAAACTGAAGCCCAGAGTGCCCTCTGCTGAACTGACGGGTCAAAAAATTATGCACGTAAGATGACACCATTCGGGAAGCTGGGTTGGATCCACCATCCATAGAACGCAGAGCCAACTCCATGGAGAAGATTTTGATTTCTGGAGTCCCAGAGGAGGAGGGTCTGTGGATATGTTCTCAGCCCAATTGAGAGAGGGCATAACTGACCTGACGGGTCATACAATTGTGCATAAAAAAGATGAGACGATGCTGTCAGTAAGCTGGTTTGGCCGCACTGCCTGGAGAACGCAGAGCCAACTCCGTGGAGAATATCTTGATTTCTGGAGTCCCTGAGGAGGAGGGTTTCTTTGCCCAGTTGAGAGAGGGCATAACTGACCTGACGGGTTATACAGTTATGCATAAAAAAGATGAGACCATGCTGTCAGGAAGCTGATTTAGACTCACCGTCTAGAGAACACAGAGCCAACTCCATGGAGAATATTTTGATTTCTGGAGTCAGGAAGCTGGTTTGGCCGCACTGTCTGGAGAACGCAGGGCTGGCTCCTTGAGGAATACTGCGATATCATGAGTCTCTGCGGAAGAGGGTCTAGGGGCAGGTTCTTTGCTCAGTTGAGAGAGGGCTTAACTCAGTGGGGACTAGATTTCATCCAGTATAGATCTGTAGTGGACATTCAGCGGTGTGTGGATATGTTCTCAGCCCAATTGAGAGAGGGCATAACTGACCTGACGGGTCATGCAATTGTGCATAAAAAAGATGAGACGATGCTGTCAGTAAGCTGGTTTGGCCGCACTGTCTGGAGAACGCAGGGCTGGCTCCTTGAGGAATACTGCGATATCATGAGTCTCTGCGGAAGAGGGTCTAGGGGCAGGTTCTTTGCTCAGTTGAGAGAGGGCTTAACTCAGTGGGAACTAGATTTCATCTAGTATAGATCTGTAGTGGACGTTCAGCGGTGTGTGGAAACGGTTATAGGTACATAGGATGCTCAGAGTTAGCTGCTGCAGGACTGGTTACACGAGGAAGCTTCTGTGGGTAATCACCTGCTGTAGGACTGGTTACTTGACTGGTTACTGGTTCCCTGGGTAGTTGCTTGCTCAAGGTCTGGTTACTTAACTGGTTACCATCCTGTGTGGGTAATCAACTTCTGTTGGACTGGTTATATGAGCAAGATTCGGTGTATAGTCGTCTGTTGTAGGTATGGTTATATGAGCAAGCTTCCATGGCCATTCCCCTGTTGTAGGACTGGTTACATGAGCAAGGTTCAACTGCTGTAGGACTGGTTACTGGTTCTGTGGGTAATCACCTGCTGTAGGACTGGTTACGTGAGCAAGCTTCCAGGGATAATTGCCTGCTGTAGGACTGGTACCATGAGCAAGGTTCTGTTGGTAATCAGCTGTTGTAGGACTGGTTACATGAGCAAGCTTCTGTGGGTAATCAGCTGCTGTAGGACTGGTTACGTGAGCAAGCTTCTGTGGGTAATCAGCTGCTGTAGGACTGGTTACGTGAGCAAGCATCTGTGGGTAATCAGCTGCTGTTGGACTGGTTACGTGAGCAAGTTTCCACATCTAATCACCTGCTGTAGGACTGGTTACATAAGCAAGCTTCAATGGGTATTCTCCAGCTGTAGGACTGGTTATGTGAGCAAGTTTCCATGGGTATTCACAGGCTGTAGGACTGGTTACATAAGCAAGCTTCCATGGGTAGTCGCCTACTGTAGGACTGGTTATGTGAGCATGTTTGTGCAGGGAATCATCATCTGAAGGACTGGTTACATGAGCAAGTTTCTGTGGGTAATCAGCTGTTGTAGGACTGGTTACATGAGCAAGCTTCCATGGGTAATTGCCTACTGTAGGACTGGTTATGTGAGCAAGTTTGTGCAGGGAATCACCATCTAAAGGACTGGTTACATCAATACATGAGTGAGCTTCTCCGGGTGATCACTGTGGCACAGTGCAATGCATGACCTGTGCAACATGTAGCACAGCAAATGAGGAGATTGTAATGTAGCGCTGTTCTAATATGAAGGTAAATATTAAATGAGGCCCATTATTTTAAAGCTGTAGCAGATCAGTTGTCACCTCAGTGTGTGTTGCAATATTGTGTATATAGAAAATGTTTTGTAAAGTCTGTGCAATGTGCTTTAACTATGTGTTTTATAGCTCAGCCTAGTTTACTGTTGTGACGTACTTCAATCATGAAAAGGCATTGGATTATAATACATTGGTGGTAAAATGTCTCAGGAATTGCCAATCAGTGTGGCTGTCGTCAGGAGTTTTTGCTCAGATTCGAACCCCGAACCTCTCTGCAGCAGCCAGAAGATGCCCCAGGGGTTGCTCTAGCTAACACAGAACTGCTTTGCTGTTTCTTCAACATCGTCACTCTCCTCACTCCAGTTTATCGTTCAGTAACAGGTCTGCGGCCTCCGTGGAAGAGCCTGGGACACCGATGCATCAGAGCCCAGGAGCTGTGTGAGAGTCGAGGTGGCCGTCCTGGGCTCCCGTCCCTAATAAGCCTTATGGTCTCTGTGGCCATAAAGCAACATTGAACTGTAGTATCTCAGAGCTCAGGAGCTGTGTGAGAGTCGAGGTGGCCATCCTGGGCTCCTGTCCCTAATAAGCCTACAGTTTCTGTGGACGTAAAGTAACACTTCAACTTCAGCGCAGGTGCATCTGAGGCATCCATGCTTGCCATTCATGTTCAGGGATGGGGGTGGGGGGAGGTTGTGAAAAGGATGTAAAACCTGAAATTCAGGTTCTTGGATATTTTGAGAGGAAAAAAGAAAAGAAAAAGAGAAACCAGAAAAGGAAAAAAACAAAACAAAAAAAACCAACATATGCTGACCATATGTAGCTAACGAGTGCCAGTTCTGATCCAGGATTTGGCGCACTTTTCCGATCATCCAAGTTTTGGTGCGGTTTATTTTTATGCGGATACCATTTCTCCCCAGTGGTCACTTTGCACCTGACCCAAAGCCCAGGTGGCCGCAGGGCCTGAGCGGCCCATTCTAAGTTTTTTTCACACTTTGAAAGCTGCATTAGAATGTGTCTTATGTAATAAAATATGTTTATATTAGGCAGTTCAGCAAAGCTGGTTTGCACAGGTGAATGCTCTTCATAATCTTTCACACAAGACATCGCAAAAGATAACAGCTGCCTCTTCCAGGCCCATTTCTGAGTCGGCGTTGGTTCACGCAATGTGTAACAATGGAAAGTGAACCTAGAAAAATACAAAGCAGTACAAATGCCACTACTGTTGTATTTGCAAGAATTACAGGGGAAAGGTGATGGAGAATTTTAAAGAAAAAAAGTGTCTTTGCATTGTTTTTCACCTGACAGATCGCTAGTTCATGAAAAATATGCTTTTGGGGGCACCCTGTTGAATGAGCAACAAGTTCTTGCATGTTGCCAAACACATTCTGACTATGGGCCTTCAAAGATGCCTTTAAAAAAATTGTCACTGTAAACGTCACGATTTCACTGTCATTGTGAAGAAAGTATGCACCGAAAGTGAAAAAAAAAAGATTAAAAAAAGTCAAGGCACTTAAGTGATGTCGGGTAAAAAGCCAAGGGAGGTAACAACCCCGCCTGAACTGCCCACTAAGTGAAAATCAGCATGTTGGGGGACATGCAATCATTGCGCAGAATGTTTTCCACCAGTCAATCCAGTGTGACCCCTGGCCCCTGCACCGCCAGTGTTTATAAAAAGTATCATTATGGGCAGTACTCGTGTATGTGGAGTGTGAAAGAGAAACCAGTGAGAGGTGGTTTGTGAGGGAAACCATTGTGAGACGGTGTACTATATGTATGAAATCATCAGTGCAATTCATAAAAGATACGCACCTGTCCAATCGGTGCAATTCGCAAAGCAGGGCTTCTTGTGTGTGGAAAAATGTGCATTTGTCCAAGTATCACTTTGTGTGTGTGTGTGTGTGTGTGTGTGTGTGTGTAGTGTGTGCGTGTCTGTGTGCTTGCAGATGCATGCATGTGTGTGTGTAGGTGTATGTTGCATGGTCTAAATTCAGGAGGTGTTTTTTTGACAAGTTTTAGCGGTGAAACCTGCCCCAGCTTTTGACAGTGGTGAATCACATGGTGAAACCTGCCCCAGCTTGTCACAGTTTTAGCGGTGATTTAGATGTGATGAAATCTTCCCCAGCTTTTGACAAGTTTAGCGGTGAATCAGACATGGTGAAACCTGCCCCAGCTTTGGACAGATTTAGTGATGAGTCAGACATGGTGAAACCTGCCCCAGTTTTTGACACTAATGATAGTTTTAGTGGTGAATGACATGGTGAGACCTGCCTCAGTTTTGGACAGTTTTAGCTGCGAATCAGACATGGTGAAACCTGCCTAAGC
>OY757558.1:10769369-10784862 GCA_963584105.1 Alviniconcha strummeri
TGTTGGTTGATCTTCAGTTTGATGGCATGTGTTTGTCATTTATTTATTTTTTAATTTGTTTTCTCTCCATTTTTCTCTTCTTCTTTTTTCTTCCCATACCCAACTTGACTTTGCATGGTACCTGTTTATTGAGATACTTGTATGCATGTTTAAACCATTCCCATTAACCCTTTATATTTCCTATCATCTTATTTGTAGTCTTAGTATTTGTGTGTGTTCTTTATTGTTTATCAAAAAGAATATATACTTATATAAAAAGGTAAAATAATTATGTTTCTTGTTTACAAGTATGTTTATTTTTATTTTTTAATCTGAATTTTGGGGGTATTGACATCACAACTGTAACTTCTTTGTGTAAACTTTGTCAATTTTTTTTAAATTATTTTTCCCCCATCTCTTAAACATTAATTTCAAAATTTGGCAATACTGCCCAGTTCAACATGAACTGTGAATTGCAAGATTAGCCCAGTGTGAGAATTTGATGCATATATTTTTAACAAGATCCAAGATAGCAGTCAATACGTAAACGAAAATAATTCGCTTTTGATTTGACACCATCCTCTGAGGGCTGCTGTTACCCTTGGACATCCACCGTGGATATAAAATATCACTTCCTGATAAACTCTGGCACTGCTACTGACAGCTGTAACTGTCGGAAAGCTTAAACACTGTCATGCATATTGCCAGAAAGCTTCGTCACAGTTACCTGAAAGCTAAACTGACAAGGTCAGCTATATAATGAGCTTCCTGACAGCTGAATTATTGACACAGTTTGTACATGTTAGTGTAATTACAAGCTTCCTGGAAGCCAATTTCGTACAGTTCATCTACTTATACTATTATATGTACTAAATACATATTATATGTACTAATTTGCCTGAAAGCTTAGCATACTCATCCATAGAAAACTTTTCCTGAGACCTTGAACATGCAGCAGACGTCCGTAGCTTCCTGGAAGCTAAATAAATTGACATAGTTTATAAGCTTCTTGGAAGCTATATTGACATAGTTTATCCCCAAAGCTTCCTGAAAGCTAATGGACATAGTTGATCCATAGGCTTCCTGACAGCTATATTGACATAGTTTATCCCAAAAGCTTCCTGAAAGCTAATGGACATAGCTGATCCATAGGCTTCCTGACAGCTAACTTGACATAGTTTATCCAGAAGCTTCCTGAAATGCAGATCAACAGTGTATCCATAAGCTTCCTGGAATTTAAACTGACATAGTTTGGACATAGTTTATCCAGAAGCTTCCTGAAATGCAGATCAACAGTGTATCCTTAAGCTTCCTGAAATTTAAACTGACATAGTTTGGACATAGTTTATCCATTAGCTTCCTGAAGGCTAAAATGGCATGGTTTAGCCATAAGCTTCCCAAAAGCCAAGTTGGAAAAGTGTCATTCATGGCTGCCTGAAAGTGAAAGTAAATTGACACAGTTCATCCGTAGCTTCACTGCCTGAAAGTGAAAGTAAATTGACACAGTTCATCCGTAGCTTCATGAAAGCTTGACCTTTGTCATTCATGGCTGCCTGAAAGTGAAAGTAGATTGACACAGTTCATCCATAGCTTCATGAAGTTTGATCATTGTCATTCATGGCTGCCTGAAAGTGAAAGTAAATTGACACATTTCATCCGAAGCTTCACTGCCTGAAAGTGAAAGTAAATTGACACAGTTCATCCGTAGCTTCATGAAGCTTGATCATTGTCATCCGTAGCTGTCAACAGATGAAAGCAAAATTGACACAGTTCATCCTTAGCAATATGAAAGCTTGACCATTGTCATTCATGGCTGCCTGAAAGTGTAAACATATTATTCATGGCTGCCAGAAAGTGTGACCATGATTTATGAATAACTGCCTGAAAGCTAAATTATCAAAGTTTGTCTATAACTTCCTGAAATCCAGTGAACTCTGTCATCTATCGAAGCAGACCGAGCCTGACAGTTTATGATTGATGCTCTCTTCCATTTTTTTTTTTTTTTTTTTTTTTGGGGGGGGGGGCTAATATCACCTTAATGTGAACAGACATAAAATAAAACAGTGATTGATTGATCTGAAAGTTAAGACATTGTCATCCATAGCTTCTTTCTTTTTAAAGCTTTAATACTGTCACCCATAGCTGTTTTGTTTCATTACGTTTTGTATGACTCATTTTCCCACCTGTTGTTGTTAAAGTTGGTAGAGCATTCAGTTCGCAAAGTGAACATGGCTGTAGCTTCCTGATTACATTTGTGAACATTGATTTGACTTGTTTCAGTTGGTTTTGTTTTGTTTTGTTTTATTGTCATTTTGGATATTTTCAAATGCAATCTCAAGTACTATAACAAACGGCTAGGTTAATCTTTTGAGGTTGTTTCTTTCGACAGATGTTCTTTCAGCTAAACATATTATGAGCATTTCATTTTCCACTCATAACCAAAGACTTGCTCTCAGACAGCTTTAGAGTAAGTTTTCACAGGTCTGTATACATCTTTTTACCGGTCCACTTGTTGATTAAAAATAAAATCTGTGCATGCGAGTGTGTGACAGCAGTTGCTTTTGACTGAGTTAGTGAGTTTAATAGAAAGCGTTTAGGCTCCGAAAGGATAACAGCTCAGCCTCAGCCTCAGACTCTGGAGCATTTCTAATGTGATGTTGTTGAAGGGGAAATGTCGTTATAGTCGAGATTTCACTTTTTGATCCAGATATCATGTAAAACTTGCACGCGCACGCTCGCATGCACATACACGCACACACATGCATGCACACACACGCATGCATGCTCAAGCATGCACATACTTGCTCACACACACACACACACACATGTAAATATGCATACATGCATACACACACACATGCATGCATGCACACACACATGCGTGCACACACTCACACACACATGCATGCACACACACACACACACACACACACACAATGGAGGAGTGGTGGGAGGTGGTGAAGCAAAGCTTGATACAAACGACTGCAAGGTTGAGACTTGCCTGTTCCAGACCCCAAGATGAACCAGTGGACAGCTGACGTGGACCGCCGCATCTGGAAGGCCCTGTACCTGGCCATGGAGCGCAACTTTGTCCACGCGGGTGACCCCATCGTAGTCCTCACCGGCTGGAAACCCGGCTCGGGCTCCACCAACACCATGCGCATCATCACCGCCACAGACGTGCGGGACAAGGACCTGCTCCCGCCCATCACCGGCATCAGCTCCGTGCCCAGCTTCAACGTCCTGGGTGGGGACGGGATGTCCTCCGAGGCATCCCTGACCTCCGTGCCCACGGAAGAGAACGTGAAGTTCTTCTAGGCGGCTGGCCTGGTTCTGTCGGCTTTTTGGGGCAGGCCTCATTGTTCAATCATGAGGTGTGGTCTGCTTGATTTTTTTTTAGATTTTTTTTAGTAGGCGTTGATTGTCACGCTGCGCTGCCGGTCTCAGACTGTGAGGCCTCTCTGTGCTACTGTTTTTAGACCCTTGGCTGTGAGCTGAATGGGATAAGCGCCGTTAGCTTGTGTGGGGGTCTCAAATTCTGCCGTTTGGTGTAATTGCTATGTCTGGTACTGCCGACAGGGCTGACCTGCGCTCCCTCCCCCCTCCCTGCCCCTCCCCCCCCCCCCCCCACTCCCCCTTTCTGCATCTGAGGCGACAGGTTAGTCCCTCCGATCAGTCCAGGCTTAGGTCAGATGGGGTTGTCTCCCCTGGCACACCTGCGGACATCCTCTAGAAGTCCCCACCAGCACTTGCAAATCTCAGCGTTACCCTTCTTTCGAATTCCAGTCAGTTCAGACAGGTTTGTCTCCCCTGGCAAGCCTGCAGACATCCTCCAGAAGTCCCCACCAGCACTCGCAAATCTCAGCATTACCTTTCTCCTCCTACTCTTACATTCAAAGAATGTGTAAGCGCTTAAGGCCTGCATGGGTTTGGCACTCTAAGTACTCATTATTATCGTTATTATAATTACTCTTAGCCACATTATAGAACCCTTGGAGAACTTTCAGCTCCTGGAACAACCGGAGCCGGTCAGGAAACTGCCGAGCCCTGTGGTTCGTGGATGGAACCGGCACAGTTTTGCACAACTGGCGGTAGAACGGAGATTTCAGTACCTTCCAGATTTGTGGCGATCGTTTGTTTTTGTAACTTTTGTTTGTTTGCTTTGTACGACAGAGATTTCGATACCCCTCCAGAATTGTGGCGATTGCTTTTTGTACTTTCGTTTGTTTGCTTTGTAGTTGTTTGAGAGAGATTTCAGTACCCCTCCAGATTTGTGGTGCTTGTGTTTTTTGGTCCCCTTGTTTGTTTGCTTTGTACACTACAAATGCTGAGTGCAAGGGAGGATAGTTTGTAAAGTTCCCTTGGGCTAGGAGTGTTGGGAGGGTTTCGTTGAGATATTTGCCATCGTCAGTCAGACAAACATGGGAACCATTTCAAAGGCAATGTTGGGGAAACTTCTGAGAGATGGGGTGGAGCGCATATGGGCATTTCTGAGCTCATAGATACCATTTGGACAAAAATGTTTGTTAATTTTCATGTTTTGTACACTTGTGTCCTATTCATTTGTATAATTATGGGTATTTGCGCATCGTAAAACGCTTTGAGTTTCCAAAAACGCTTTGTAAGTTCCCTAGTATTATTATCATACTGAACTGAACTGAACTTCAACTGTTTTATCCAGGCTGTGCATCACAACGTCATTGAAAAACTAACTTAGGGCCATGAGAGACTGTGACAGGAGAGAGATTTTCCATCAGTGCAGTGGCTAACCCCTAGCCTCATGCAGTCACCATCCGGCATGCACATGCACTCTGCTTTGCCTTCTGTGTGAAAAGAAACCTAAAACAAGCAGTGATTTTCCTTTTGTCTTGGAAATAAGCCTTTCTCAGTTGTTTACGTACGCACTAGGTGTCCTCATTTGAAGCTTTAAGTCGGAGCTCTTTTACACGATTTGAGCTGAGCTGTTGCTTGTTGTTTTCACAGTTTTTAACAGGGAAGTTTTGGTGTGATTCACAATTGTTAATAAGGAAGTTTTGGTGTGATTCACAAGTGTTAACAGGGAAGGGTGTGTTTCTTTGTTGTGGTTTTTTTTTTGGGTGGGTGGGGGGGGGGGTGTAATCTGTGTACAGACGTGGTGTCAACAAATTGACTGACTGGGGTATGGGGGAGGGTGCATTCTTGACAATTATTTGCCAGTTGGCATTAGTGGTTTCTGGTCAGTGACAGTCTAAAGATGCTGTCATTTGAGCTGTGTTCTCTTGAGCACAGTTGAGTGCAGGGATGTGTGGTGGAACACCCCTGACTGGAATCTCAGGGCTGTCATTTGATTCCGCTTCTCACACTTCTCTTTTGTCCTTCTGAAATTATCTCGAGTCCTCTTCTTCTTTGCCTGTCTTTTTTCTGCTAATGCCTCTCTTGTCCTTCTGAAATTATCTCGAGTCCTGTTCTTCTTTGCCTGTCCTTTTTTCTGCTAATGCATCTCTTGTCCTTCTGTAATTATCTCTAGTCCTGTTTTCTTTGCTTGTCTTTTTTTCTGCTCATGTCCCATTCATCTGATTCTCTTTCTTTCTTTCTCTCTCTCTCTCTCTCTCTCTCTCTCTCTCTCTCTCTCTCTCTCTCTCTCTCTCTCTCTCTCTCCAGGAAAGTCTTCTGTGCTTTTCATGAAGAGTTGTGCTTTGTTGTTGAGCACTTCTTTTTTTTCTTCTTTTTTTGCGTGGGGGTGGGGTGGGGGGGCAGTGGTGGTGGTGGTGACATGCACAGAATGATGGCTTAGGGTACTGGTATTTGATGTTGCGCTTTTATGTAATAGCTTTAACAAAAATTGTGTCTCTGTCCATTGCTTTTTTGTAATTAAAAAAAAAAGAAGGAATAAATAAGTAAAGCAAAATGGTCAAAGGTACCAGCATGTAATTATCTGAGGGTCTATCTCTTACCAGTATGTAATTATCAAAGGGACTATCTCTTCGAAAGTGTGTGTCTGATGTTTGCATATCATGCATATTTTGTTGTGTATCTTTTAGGCTGACTTGCTTTGAACTGTTTCAGACATGTTTAGATAAAGACTTATTTTGACCCAAACTGTCCTGCTCCGAGATGGCTGGAATGACACACCGCAAGCCTCACTTTCTGGTTCCCTTCCTCCATGCTCAGCCATAACTGGTTACACAACCAAAGTGGTGCTTTAATTGCCATGATTGGTTACACTATCAAAGGGGCTCTTTAATTGCTGTAACTGATTACACCACCAAAGTGGTGCTTTAACTGCCATGATTGGTTACACCATCAAAGGGGCTCTTTGATTGCCGTAACTGGTTACACCACCAAAGTGGTGCTTTAATTGCCATGATTGGTTACACCATCAAAGTGGCTCTTTAATTGCCATAACTGGTTACACCACCAAAGGGGCACTGTACCTGCCATGATTGATCACCCCACCAAAGGGATGGTTTAATTGCCGTAAATGGTTAACTGGTTACACCATCAAAGTGCTGCTTTAATGGCCATCATTGGTTACACCACCAAAGGGATGCTTTAAGTAGTCATTGGTGCCACCATCAAAGGGGCGCTTTAAGTTCTTATCTCCACACATCTGTCTACCAGATTTGCCTGCGTAGGTCTCGCAGGGTCTATAAAATTTTTGAAAAGGTTCTTTCCTTCAATGCAGGTCATTATTTCCTTCAATTCATTGCCTGTGTGTCAGTGTTGTTAGCACCTGCTTGGTCACAGCGGTATGCACAGGGTGTTTTTTTATCTTTTTCTCCTGGGGACATGGCACACCTGCTGTACTGGTGTAACAAATTATTGCTTCTCTGGCCCCACCCAGTTTTTTTTTTTTTTTTTATCTCTCTCTCTCTCTCTCTCTCTCTCTCTCTCTCTCTCTCTCTCTCTCTCTCTCTCTCTCTCTCTCTCTCTTTGTTGTTGTTGTGTTTTTGAGAATACATGTTAACCTGTTATGGCTATGTGTGTGTGTGTGTGATTATTTCTTAGCTGCAAGGTTATGTTATTGATGCAAGGAGTGTTTTGTTGTAGAGATCATATAGCCTGCCTATAGACATAGACAGTTTTTGGAGTCTGAACTTTTTCTCTTCTTAGTTTGATTGATTCTTTGTGTTTTTAAGACGTATTTATTGTGTGGTGAAATACAATCCATGAATCATGCATTTGTAGACAAATTTAGAAACAGTTCTGGAATTATTTTCCGAAGAAAAAATAAAAATCATGCACATCTGTGATGCACATTAGTTTTGGACAGATACGACACGTGCAAGTCTGTGTAATGATCAGCTTTGTCTTGTTGCCTGTACCACGAATACCTTATCCATGGAGCATGATTGGCTGTCCTGTTGCACCCTTTCTGCCGCCACTGCAAATCGAATTTGACTTTGCATCGCAGTCACATGTCAGTCAGTTGAAACTGAAATGCGGGATAGAAATGTATAAATACGCGGACTGTTTTGGGATGTTGTTGGTTTGCGCTATAAGATTATCAGTATGTTTCTGGTCAGCAAAGAAGCAAGATATGTAGATTATTCCTTCCCTTGGCACAGGTTCTGTTTGTGTGTGTGTGTGTGTGTGCATGTGAATCACATGGCATTAATTGTGTAATATGTTCTAATATCATTTTTTATTTATTTTTTATTTAACCTTCGCCGTCCTTCACTATAAAACTCCTTCCAATATGTTGTGGGTGAAAATTCACCCACACTTTATAAGAGGATCACTTACACCATGTACACAGCGGGTGAAAATTCACTCATGACTTTAACATAATAACACTTACATAGCGGGTGAAAATTCACCCATGACTTTTACATCTTTCACGGTGTACATCGTGGGTGAAAATTCAACCACGAGTTTCACGTAACAGATTACTTCGGCGTATGTTGTGGGTGAAAATTCACCCGCGAGTTTCACGTAACAGACTACTTTGGCATACCTTGTGGGTGAAATTTCACCCATGATAGGGGTTTCCTCTTTCAACCGATATAAAGTCTTTTCACATAAGTGATGTTGGACTGATCTTACAATTACCATGCTAACAACATGCTTCGGCAAGTTGCACCAATAGAAATTTATGCCTGCTTTTTGGGGTTTGTTTTTTTTTATTTAAAAAAAAAAAAAAAAAAAAAAAGGAAGGGAGAAAAGGCTAGTATCACCACCTCTTTGACACCTCCTGCCAGATTCTACATTGTATTTTTGTTGTCGTTTTGTAAAATCAATGTGGGCTGTCTTGAGCATACTTCTTGTACTTGTGTGCAGACCATATATATATATATGTTAGTCACACTTTCTATCTAATGGATTATCACAGTTATGATGTAGATACTGATTTGTTAAACTGGCTGTGATTTATTTAGTAGTTGTAATATTATTATCCAACTGGAGTTCTGGTCTGGTCTGTGTTTGCTTTCAGTGGGTACAACTTTTTCATCACTGCCCAGTTTGTTCGTGCATTCAAAAACTACACACACACACACACACAAATATTGCTCTCATGAGTCATGCGTTTTGGGGTTGTTTTTGCATTTTTTTTTGCTCCTATAAAAATAAATGTGAATTTTTTTATGAATGTGTTGATGAGTATTAGGTCTTAGCATTCCCTGTCTATCTGTCCACACGCACAAAAGCTTACTTCACTTACCTGCCGTCGGCTGCACTTTCAGGAAAAAGAAAAGGAAAATCCCCCCACCCCACCCACCCCACCCCGCCCTTTTTTCTTTTCTTTTTGGCTCCACGTAAAACACCAATTTTTTTTTTTAAATCAAGAAGCAGTATAAAAAAAAATTGCCGATGAGGACAGGGAGGTCACAGTGTTGTACTCATGCTGACATAGCGATGTGTCACGGCAAGAATAGTTCTGGTTGGCAGCTGCATGTTTTAACATCCTGTCAGCCACGCTGGGTCACCTCGGCACTGTGGGGAGAAGAAGAAAACCATAACAAGTGCGACATCTTTTTTTCTTTTCTTTCTCCAATGTGGACGAGACGCAGTCTAAAAACTTAAGACCGTAATTATTCAAACTTGCTCCTCAGTTGCCAGTGCGGGCGTTGTTGAATTTGTTGGGGTTTGGGGCCTCCTCTCTTCTGTTGTGAGTATTAGGTCCCAAGGAACTCTGGTATTTCTCAAGGGTCAAATCAGTGATTGTCCACAATGCCAAAACAGCTACACTTGAAAATCTGACCACCTGGACTCTGCTTTGTTGTTCAGACTTGGTTAACGCCAAGTTGCCTCCAGAGATGGGTGAGGTGGTGGTGGTGGTGGAGGGGGGGCGGTGGGGAGGAACCTACGCTTAATGCCACACTGTCACCACCAGACTGATTCTGCATTCTGGTAGGTGGCAGTGTGAGCCATTTTAACATTTCATTAATTCAGTTTTCGGGGGCAAAGTCACAAGATGGTGTCCATAAACAACTTCTGAAAAGAAAGGTCAGTTGAAGCAGACTCGAACCAACATCCATCTGCTGGTAGATGTCACTAGACTCGGCTAGTGCATCCATTTTCCATTCTAGCGAGGTGAAAGTATCGACAGAGTACGCATATAATAGCGAGTCAGAGCTCAGGGGCTGTGTAAAGGTCAAGGCAGGTATAGGTCCTGGGCTCCCCATCCCGAACAATCCATACAGTCTCTGCGGACATAAAGCAACACTGAAGAAGACGTATAGTAGCAACCACTTGGGTCAGAATTTGGTCTGTGTCATTGGAATCTCAAAACGATATGTTGGTGATCTTGCATAAAAACTAAAAACAAAAAAAAACTTAAGGTGTAAGCAAACACGTAGCTATATTATTTGGGGAAAAGTAAGCGATTAAAGCAAACAAAAATGGATTTTTTTTTTTTTTTTTTTTTTTTTTTAATGAGAAGAAGGCTTTGTTGAGCTTGCATTTCAGTGTAAGTGCATGATTTGAAAGCAGTGCTGCATAGTGACAGCCTTTACCTTTTTTTTGTTCTTTTTAATGTCACCATTTCACTCATGAATTTTGGTTTCGATATAAATCATGTATTTCTGTGAATCTCTATCGCATACATGTGTAGCTTCGGTTTGTATATTAATGCTGGACATGATCCAGATTTTCAGTTCTCGCTGGGTGTACATATCCTTTTGTTTTCCACCAGTGGTTACATCATGTAGAGATTTTACTGTGTGTAACTTCAGTTGCCTTTTCTTTTTTTCTTCAATAACTCGCTTTGATTTTGATTTTTGTGTTTATAAAATGTATTTAAAAAATCCTCCTCCCCCACCCCCCACCCACCCTTTTTTTCTTTTCTTTTTGGCTCCGTGTAAAACACCAAGTTATATTTTATTTTATTTTTGTGTTTTAATTTTATTGAGGCATTCAACACATTCAATTAGTTTAGCAGGAACAGTTTCCTTCATATGTTTGGAAGATATAGTGACTGTACGGAAAGTTGTTACTGAACAAACTCTGAAGAACAAAATACATGTACTTGGAATGAGTTTAGAACTGCATGACTGCGTAAAGACAATGAAGTAAACTGAACATTTCAGTTCTACCTTGTGCTTTGTGTATGTGTGCGTGTGTGCTTCTATGCACAGGCAGTGTAATTTGTGTATTGTGTGTGTGTGTGTGTGAGTGAGTGAGTGAGTGAGTGAGTGTGTGTGTGTGTGTGTGTGTGTGTGTGTGTGTGTGTGTGTGTGAGTGAGAGTGTGTGTGTGTGTGCGTGTGTGTGTGATTAAACAATGGGTCAGCAAGACTGACCGCTTCTTTGAATATTTAATTCTGGACCAACCACAAAGACTCAACAGGAGCATCCAGACAGAAAGAGAGATCCTATGAGCTACCGGGAACCAGACTGCTACGGGGGTAACCCCGCAAGTTTCCAGATTCGCAAAGTTGGTGACGTCACGACGAAAATATACACATCCACACAGTGTGTAGTGCCATCATAATATTGCACACAGATCGTACACTTCCTTTCGGCCAAACGGACGGACAGCAAAATGTTCCGTAAGGGTGAAAGCTTAGACAACATTGCATGAAGACCTTCACGGAGAAATGCACCTCTGGTGGAGGTTCACACTCCGAGCATCGCTTTCCGGCACTTTCCTCCAAACTCTGCTAGATTTGGTTACGCCAGTGAAGGGGCACTCTTTATCTCCGCGCAGCTGTCCACCGACGCGGTGGGGGCGGGGATAGCTCAGTGGTTAGAGCACCGGACTCGTGATTGAAAGGTCGCGGGTTCGAATCCCTGCTGGAACGGCGGGAGAATTTTCTTCTCCATGGTCGACTTTCTGTGCTGACTCTTATTTCGGTATCCGTTCCACCCCCGTGTTACCACAGTAGCACGTAAAAAATCCCGGTCATTCTGCCAAAAAGTGCAGGTGTCAGGTTACAGCTAAACACGCATACACCTTACGTATGTGGATTTTATTGAACCGTGCTTCGGCATTGGTCACAACTTGTCCCTAATATGTCAAATGACATCTGAGGACATTAAGCATCAACTCATCATCATCACCGACGCGGTCAGCGCCCTCCGAAAGGTTCGGGTACTAATATGACTGTATAACTATAAGCAACCTAGCACCCAAGCACGCACGTAAACATGAGACGCATCCACCCCGGGTAAAAAAGAAAGAAAAAAGAGTTCCGTCTCGATTCAAACGTTTGTGGTTTTATCTGAGCTGGCGTAAGCAACATGGTCAGTTACAAAACAAACGTCTGATATAATTTGAGTTGTTTGTAACAAACTTACTACTGTTTGAGCACCAGCAAAAAACTGCTCGTTAGCTGACAGTTTTCTGGTACTTATGGCTTAACTAAATACGGCAGTGGTTGAAGGAAGGATGTCGTAAACCAGTGCTTGTAAGTAAGTAAACATGGCGCTTAACATCCACGGAAACCATAAGGCTTATTAGGGACAGGGAGAATGGGTTGGAGTTTGGTGGAGGTTATGTCCCTTGTATTTACACGCTCGCCAGGTGAGAGTTACCGTAGGCGACTCGGTGATGATGAGTTGATGCTTAATGTCCTCAGATGTCATTTGACATATTAGGGACAAGTTGTGACCAATGCCGAAGCACGGTTCAATAAAAGCCACATACGTAAGGTGTATGAGTGTTTAGCTGTAACCTGCCACCTGCACTTTTGGCAGAATGACCGGGATTTGTGACGTGCTACTGTGGTAACACGGGGGTGGAACGGATACCGAAATAAGAGTCAGCACAGAAAGTCGACCCTAGAGAAGAAAATTCTCCCGCCGTTCCAGCTGGGATTCGAACCCGCGACCTTTCAATCACGAGTCCGGCGCTCTAACCACTGAGCTATCTCTGCCCCCTTAAGCGACTCGGGTCTTTGTTGTTGTACTTGTGTGACGCATTTTGAGCGCTGATTAACTCCCTTGTGTGTTGATTTTCGGTCCAGGGGTCACTTTCAGTGCTGACTCATCATTATTTCGGTATCTGTTCCGCACCCCTTGTAAAAGAGTATTTCAGTGCAAGGCGCGTATACCCGACGTGAGCCCGAAGCGCACAATACGAAAGCAATAAGATCAACAAAATATACACCCAACCTAAGCACAATGAACCCTAGATAAACACACTGAAATACTTCATGTAATAGCTTTTTTCATCACACACACGCACACACACACACACACAAACGCACGCACGCGCACACACACACACATATGAAACCGAAGGCACACAACTGCATGTGCACACACACACACACACGTGAAACCAAAGGAACACAACCACACACACACACACACACACACACACACACACACACACACACACACACACACACACACACACACACACACACACACAGGCAAAGCATTCAGAGTCCAGTGCCCAGTGGAGAAAAGATGGCTCTTGGGGGCAGATTTAAATTATGCTATGAAAGAAGAGCGTAGGATAGATACAGCATAGTTGGCGTCTCCGCACGTAAAATGATCCCGACCGTTGTGCAGTTGGAAAGTGTCCCGTCACGAGTTATGCAGAATATGGGCCAGTAGTCCAAGGAATGGTCGCTTACTTAGCGTGTCTCTGTGTGTCTGAAAACAGAAAACAAAACAGGTTTCGCTCAGGATGCTGTATAAAGTTGATCGCCAACATCCCACAAGCCAGGAAATACATCAGCTACACATCAGGGGGGGGCGGGGATAGCTCAGTGGTTAGAGCGCCGGACTCGTGATTGAAAGGTCGCGGGTTCGAATCCCTGATGGAACGGTGGGAGAATTTTCTTCTCCAGGGTCGACTTTCTGTGCTGACTCTTATTTCGGTATCCGTTCCACCCCCGTGTTACCACAGTAGCACGTAAAAAATCCCGGTCATTCTGCCAAAAGTGCAGGTGGCAGGTTACAGCTAAACACGCATACACCTTACGTATGTGGCTTTTATTGAACCGTGCTTCGGCATTGGTCACAACTTGTCCCTAATATGTCAAATGACATCTGATGACATTAAGCATCAACTCATCATCAGCTACACATCAGCTACAACTCTGATCAGCAGAGCTCAGGAGCTGTGTGAAAGTCGAGGTAACCGTATCTCAAAGTTCAGAAGCTGTGTGAAAGTCAAGGTGGTCGTCCTGGGCTCCCTGTCCATAATAGTCCTTACGGTCTCTGTGGACGTAAAGCAACACTGAACTGTAGTATCTCAGAGCTCAGGAGCTGTGTGAAAGTCGAGGTAGCCATCCTGGGCTCCCCGTCCCTAATAGTCCTTGATACGGTCTCTTTGGGCGTAAAGCAACATTTGAAGAAGAAGAAGAAGAAGACTCCGACCAAATTTACGAGCGAGACGTGGCCATGATCTGGGAAAATCCTAAAACTATCCAATTATATCTCCGGATTGTGTGATTTATCCAGAAAACTATCTAACTATATCCCAGGTCAGTGGTAAATGCCTCTTAACAACATGGACATGGGATGGGGCAAATGCCTCTCTAACAACATGGACATGGCGGGATGGGGCAAATGCCCCTTCAACAACAGGGACTTGGCCGGTGTGGGGCAAATGCCCCTTTAACAACATGGACGTGGAGGAATGGGGTAACTGCTTTTAAACGGACATAGTGGGATGGGGTAAATGCCTCTCTAACAACACAGACGTGACATGGCGGGATGGGGCAAATGCCTCTTTTAAGAAGACATATACCTGGCCTGGCGTGGCAGTGGGCCCACACGTCTTGGGCATCTGAAAGGATTCTGGGTCCACCGTCTGAGTCTGGTTGTTCCACTGGGTGTGACGCCATACCAGACCTGGGCAAGTCGATCAGATCGTCATCATCACCCGTGTCATCGCCACCATTAACTTTATCCTTGGCACCGTCACCATCATCAAATATATACATGCACGCGCGCGAGCGCGTACACACACACACACACACACACACACACACACACACACACACACACACACACACACACACACACACACACACACATGCAGATACACAAACACTCTCTCTCTCTCTCTCTCTCTCTCTCTCTCTCTCTCTCTCTCTCTCTCTCTCTCTCTCTCTCTCTCTCTCTCTCTCTCACACACACACACACACACACACACACACACACACACACACACACACACACACACACACACACAGAATGTTAGAAACACACACACACACACACACACACACACACACACACACACACACACACACACACACACACACACACAGAATGTTACACACACACACACACACACACACACACACACACACACACACACACACACACACACACACACACAGAATGTTACACACACACACACACACACACACACAGAATGTTACACACACACACACACACACACACACACACACACACACACACACACACACACACACACACACACACACACACACACACACACACACGCACACACACACAGAATGTTACACACACACAATGTCACACACACACACACACACACACACACACACACACACACACACACACACACACACACACACACACACACACACACACACACTGACACACACACACACACACACACACACACACACACACACACACACACACACACACACACACACAATAATATGACACACACACACGCGCGCGCGCAAATAGAGAAAATGTTAGAGGGGGGGGGGGGGGGGGGGGGAGGCAGACACATTGTGACAGAGGGAGCGAGAGAGACAGAGGAAGAAATACAGAAGACAGATAAAATTAATTAACTTGCTGGAGCTTTCTTATCGAATCACAAAACTCAAATAGATAATACATTAGAAATGTTTTTAATGATACATTTTTTTTCTACTTACTTCCGTCATCCAGCGTTGCGTACGTCATTTCGTTGACGAAATTACATGTAGGTGCCGTCACAGTAACGTAGCCTATTGTGTCGTTTGTTTCGTAGTAGATGGTCTCAGCATACATTCCCATCGAATCGTCTCCAATGTCTGGATTGCTGCGTCGGTGTCTCCCGGGAATGTTCGGAAGCCGTCGGCTGTAGTCGGAAGCTGCGTTCGGCAGAATCCGTGGAGAATCGTGAATCACGTGGTGTTGATCAGGCTCTGG
>OY757558.1:10790062-10801856 GCA_963584105.1 Alviniconcha strummeri
GCCTGAAAACTATCATTCATTGCATGGACAAACAGGCTTTGAAAGAGCGGGTTGTTATTCAGCTGGAGGTAAACATGGAAGCTAGGTTTCCAACCCTTAAAGTGATCAGTCATCGCATGGATAAACAGCTTTGAAACAGCGCCGGTTTTGTTCAGCTTGGGTACGTAGAGCACTGAAGCTTGTAGGCCTGAAAACAGTTATCGATTATTGCATAGAAAGCACGCTTTGAAAAAGCTGTGTGGTGTTTATAGCTCGAGGCAAAACACCTAAAGCTTGCACCTGGCGCAATTTACATGTTAGCAATTTATATACAGCGCATAAAAAACTTCCACACAAAACCTTGCGTGTTCACAACACGCAAGGTTTTGTGTGGAAGTTTTTTATGCGCTGTATATAAATTTTCATTCATCCATTCATTCATTCACCTCTGAAAAAAGATCGCTCGCTGCATAACGAACTCGGACAGGAAGCTGTCGATTTGCTCGCACTGAAGGCATAGGCTTTGCAACAGCTGCTTGGGTAGAATTACACAGTACCAGTTAACTCCCTTGTGTGTTGATTCTGCACGAGCGCTCTGGGCCTCGTTCTGTTTCAGATTTGTGACAATTCACTCCGAGGCTAACATGTAAATGTAAACGTAAATGTGTGTATTTGTGTATTTATAATTATTTTGAGCCAGTTTCGAGATCAAAGGACTATGTCCGGTGTTGACTAAAAACTGATTCTGTCTTATGCTTGTACACAGCTGAGTCGCCGATTGTGTCTGAAGTGGAGGGTATATATGCCACTGAATGGTAGAGTGGGGAGGTCACACACACACACACACACACACACACACACACACACACACACTGTGTGTGTCATTGCTACAGCGTTCCAGGCGAGATCTAGAGGAGGGAGGTGGAGCTGGACCCTCAAGTTAGCCCAGAAGAGATCATGAGCAGGGAGGTAGAGCTGGGCTGCGAAAGTTGGACTTCTTTCGCTTAAGGTTGTTCCTCAATAGCAGTGCAACGGACATTGTCCTTGTGACTCTGCCCAAGCACGGCAGTTGAAACAGCAATTCACGGTGCACTTGTCGCTGGGCAATGGCGAGGGGACACCGCCTTAACACTTCCATTGTTCTGGCGGCGGTCCACGGTCTCTCCCTGGTTTTTTCCGGGCGGTATCCGCGGTCGAGCCTTCACTTTTTGTTCCCTTCCCCCCCCCCCCCCCGTCCCTAATAAGCCTCCTCGCTATGTGGTCAAGGGTGGGTAGGCTCCCGTCACTAACAGTCCTTATGGTCACTGTGGACTTAAAGCAATATGGTCAAGGGTGGGTAGGCTCCCGTCGCTAACAGTCCTTATGGTCTCTGTGGACTTAAAGCAATATGGCCAAGGGTGGGTAGGCTCCTGTCACTAACAGTTCTTATGGTCTCTGTGGACTTAAAGCAATATGGTCAAGGGTGGGTAGGCTCCCGTCGCTAACAGTCCTTATGGACGTAAAGCAATATGGTCAAGGGTGGGTAGGCTCCCGTCACTAACAGTCCTTATGGTCTCTGTGGGCTTAAAGCAATATGGTCAAGGGTGGGTAGGCTCCCGTCGCTAACAGTCCTTATGGACGTAAAGCTATATGGTCAAGGGTGGGTAGGCTCCCGTCGCTAACAGTCCTTATGGTCTCTGTGGGCTTAAAGCAATATGGTCAAGGGTGGGTAGGCTCCCGTCGCTAACAGTCCTTATGGTCTCTGTGGGCTTAAAGCAATATGGCCAAGGGTGGGTAGGCTCCTGTCACTAACAGTCCTTATGGTCTCTGTGGACTTAAAGCAATATGGTCAAGGGTGGGTAGGCTCCCGTCGCTAACAGTCCTTATGGACGTAAAGCTATATGGTCAAGGGTGGGTAGGCTCCCGTCGCTAACAGTCATTATGGTCTCTGTGGACTTAAAGCAATATGGTCAAGGGTGGGTAGGCTCCCGTCGCTAACAGTCCTTATGGTCTCTGTGGACGTAAAGCAAAAATAGAAGAAGAAAAAGGTGCGGAGGGGGACGGGGTGGGGAGCGGCGGGTGGAATGGAGGGAGAAGGGCAGGGTGACATATTTGTCTGAGGACTTTAAGGACATGATATAAAATGGGGGGCATCCTTTTTAATCCGAGGACATTAAGCCACACATCACCATCATCCTTGTCGAGGATGTCCCTCTGGTGGGGTTGGTGTACCTT
Organism: Alviniconcha strummeri; assembly: GCA_963584105.1. Taxonomy (NCBI): domain Eukaryota; kingdom Metazoa; phylum Mollusca; class Gastropoda; family Provannidae; genus Alviniconcha; species Alviniconcha strummeri. The sequence continues at coordinate 10,792,256 of OY757558.1, forward strand.
GTGTTTACCTGCATGCCAGGTGAGAGTTATTGTAGGTGACTCAGGTCTTTGTTGTTGTGTTGGTGTCAGACGTCTTTGGAAAGCTAAGCAACTCCCCCGTGTGTTGTTAGAACACAGAAGGCATGTATAAACTATGAAAACGATCATTCTGAATGTTAGCTCTGTAACCGCGGTATTAAGAGCAGATTGAGCCCCCCCCCCCCCCCACACGCACTCACTCACACACACACACACACATACACACACACACACACACACACACACACATATACACACTCACACACACACACATACACACACATACACTCAGACACACACACATACAAACTCACACACACACATACACACACACGCACACACACGCACACACACGCACACACACACACATACACACTGTCTGTCTGTCTGTCTGTCTCACACACACACACACACACACACACACACAAACACACATACACTGTCTCTCTCTCTCTCTCTCTGACACCCCCCCCCCCCACACACACACCTAACCCCCACAAAATCCATTCCTAACGATTATTAGATAGGTCCCGCGATGCCTCTTCACCTCGTATCCCCTTTAAGGACCGGCATTGTCATGTTGATGGTGTTAAGTGCTACGTCTTAACGACACCGCCTGCCCACTTTGGACCCCGTCACTGTGTCTGAGCTAGTCACTACGACGACGCAGCATGAAGACCAAGGCCACACAAGCCGTTTGTTTTTTCACCGTGCAAGCGATGACGGGCCAGAATGAGGCTCAGGATGACAGCTGATGGTGTTGTGGGGGTTCGTTTTTTTTGTGGTGGGGGGGGGGTGGGGGGGTGGGGGGGGGTGGTGGTGGTGGTGGTGGGGGGGGGGGGGTTGAATTAGTCTGCTTGGTAGCGTCTCAGTCGGGACTTGCAGAGACAGGCTTACTGTCTGACTGCTGACGTCTGCCGTTTCCACTTCTGTTTCCCTGCCTCTAACATCTGTCTGTCTGCGTGCGTGCGTGCGTGCGTGCGTGCGTGCGCGCGTGCGTGCGTGCGTGCGTGCGTGCGTGCGTGCGTGTGTGTGTGTGTGTGTGTGTGTGTGTGTGTGTGTGTGTGTGTGTGTGTGTGTGTGTGTGTGTGTGTGTGTGTGTGTCTCTCTCTCTCTCTCTCTCTGTACGTGTGTGTGTCTCTCTGTTTCTCTCTCTGTCTCTGTCTCTCTCTCTCTCCGTCTTTCTGCTTCTGTCTCTCTCTGTCTTTCCGTTTCTGTCTCTCCCCCCCCCCCACTGTCTCCCCCCCCTCTCTCTCTCTTTCTCTCCCTCCCCGGCCCCGTCTCTGCCTGTCTGTCTGTCTCTGTCACTCTGTTTTTTCTTGTCTTTAATACTATGGGTGCATTGTATTATAAGGTTTATTGTGCTTACATCCCTTCAAATGGGGCTATGACTACTTTAATTATTGTTATTAAACGAGATGGAGAGCTCTACAAATCATCTTTATTATCATTACGACGATAATGGTAACGATAATTAGTTAGCCACTTCAATGAGAATCTTTTGCTGTTGTTGTGGTTGTTGTTGTTGATGATGATGTTGTTGCCGTAGTCGATAATGCTCCGATACCCCCACTCCTTGACAGATGAGCAATCTAAACAGTCCGACGTGAAATAAATGACCTGTTTCCCGCCCAAGTCCCTCCGGAATCCGCCATCAGATTGCTTATGGCGGCAGCGTGAAAAATTGATGACCCACTGAGATAGTGCTTACTCAGCGGTGAGCGTCTTGAGATCGGACCCAGCTCACCTAGTGAAGGTCAGCTTGTAGTACACAAGTCGGGCAGCACGTGAAACTCGATAGGGGCTAATATGGCGGAATGCTGGCGACCCGTATGTCTCTGTCCTGTGTTAACCCTTTCCCGGCCGCGCCAGCGGTTCTGAAAATAATGCCGGAGCAGCTCCTGGCCCAGATGTTTTTCTGCCTCCATGCGTAGAGTCACTCTTGGGGCCACCTGTTTTTCTGACTGGTACCAAACGTACAGTCACTCCAGGTGTTTCTGACTCTGGCTGCAAGCGTAGTCACTCCTGGTATTTCTGACCGTGGCACCAAACATACAGTCACTCTTGGTGCCAGCTGTTGTTCTGACTGGCACCAAACGGACAGTCACTCTTGGTGCCAGCTGTTTTTCTGACTTGCACCAAACGTACAGTCACTCCTGGTGTTTCTGACTCTGGCACCAGCCATACAGTCACTCCTGGCGCCAGCTGTTTTTCTGACTGGCACCAAACGTACAGTCAGTCCAGGTGTTTCTGACTCTGGCAGCAAGCGTAGTCACTCCTGGTATTTCTGACCGTGGCACCAAACGTACAGTCACTCCTGGTGCCAGCTGTTTTCTGACTCTGGCACCAAACGTACCGTCACTCCTGGTGTTTCTGACTCTGGCACCAAACGTACCGTCACTCCTGGTGTTTCTGACTCTGGCACCAAACGTACCGTCACTCCTGGTATGTCTGACTCTGGCACCAAACGTACCGTCACTCCTGGTGCCAGCTGTTTTCCTGACTGGCACCAAACGTACAGTCACTCCTGGTGCCATCTGTTTTTCTGACTCTGGCACCAAACGGACAGTCACTGCTGGTGCCATCTGCTTTTCTGACTGGCACCAAACGTACAGTCACTCCTGGTGTTTCTGACTCTGGCAGCAAGCGTAGTCACTCCTGGTATTTCTGACCGTGGCACCAAACATACAGTCACTCCTGGTGCCAGATATTTTTCTGACTCTGGCACCAAACATACAGTCACTCAGGTCACTCCTGGTGCCAGCTGTTTTTCTGACTGGCACCAAACGTACAGTCACCACCTTTAAATGTCCGTAACTTCCTTATTTCTGAACCAATTCTTTTGCAACTTCTTTTGCAGAATAAATTAAAATGTTTCATGCTTTCATCAGTTTCAGTGCTGTTGTACTTCTTTCATTATCAGTTCTAACAAAATAGTCCCCTAATTTGGGCACATGAATGTCACATCGGCAGGAAGTTTGACTGGCATGTCGAGGGCTAAATCAAATTTTCTTCTTCTTCCGTTCACTTTATTCAGATGCCTAATTAGATCAGTCATAATGAGAAACGTCTTGCAGGCTATTTCAGTGTCTGGGTACTTGTATTTCTAGTAAACAGTTCAAGTCCCTGGCTTGTAACTTACAAAATTAAATGCAGAAGCAGAAAAATATCGCCATACATTACATAATTTCAAAATAAATGGGACAGGTACTAAAAGTTCATCTAGTAGAGTAGCAGTGTTTTCTGACATGCTTAAGATTGTACATTTTTATCCTTCATGAGAATGTATACAATATACAAAGTGATTGGCAACGCTGTTTGGGCTGGCTGTTGATGAATTAAGTTCATGAATTAATTTGTCGATGCTGGTAGTCATGTGTTAAAACAAAATGTTTGTAATATGCGAGGAGCGGGGATGGCTCAGTGGTTAGAGCACCGGACTCGTGATCGAAAGGTCGCGGGTTCGAATCCCTGCTGGAGCGGCGGGAGAATTTTCTTCTCCAGGGTCAACTTTCTGTGCTGACTCTTATTTCGGTATCCGTTCCACCCCCGTGTTACCGCAGTAGCACGTAAAAGACCCCGGTCATTCTGCCAAAAGTGCAGGTGGCAGGTACAGCTAAACACGCATACACCTTACGTATGTGGCTTTGCATGAAGTGACACGGTGCATGGTTGTATGGTGTACACAGAACGCGCCGAGATTGACTCTCTCTGGCAGCAGATTCTTGTGGCACCAGCCATGCCAGCGCTGTAAGTACACCACTTCGCTGGATATTCAAAAACGCGCTATAAAAAGCTATTCACTCATGTAGAGCGGAGAATAGCGCTATATAAAAGCGATCAATAATAATAGTATTCCTTGTAAGGATTACTCTCAGCTACAGTAACCTCTCTGACACGACAAACTCCAGCGCTGAAATCCCCGAAGACAGAATGCAAATACCAGAGCAGCGGGTAACGTTACACTTGTATGTACAGCAGTATGTACATGTTTTGGGAAATGGTTGCACACGCTACCTTCTCACCCAGCATTGGGTAAACCTCAAGGTGTTGGCTGAGGAACGCTAACAAATAAATAAATAAACAAACAACGACTTGAATTGTAATCGAACTGACATCATCGTGACTGTAGTGGACTATTCATAAACAGTTTGAAGTTTGGGACTGTGGTGGAAATACTCACAAACAGTTTGAGGTCTGTGACTAGTATGAATATTTACAAACAGTTTGAGGTCTGTAACTAGTATGAATATTTACAAACGGTTTGAGGTCTGTGACTAGTAGAAACACACACAATCAATCTGAGTTTGTGATTATAGTGGAAATACAGACAACGTAAAGTCTGGGACTGTAGTGGAATACTCACAAACAGTTTGAGGTTTGTGATTATAGTGGAATACTCACAAACAGTTTGAGGTTTGTGACTATTGTAGTGGAATACTCACAAACAGTTTGAGGTTTGTGATTATAGTGGAATACTCACAAACAGTTTGAGGTTTGTGATTATAGTGGAATACTCACAAACAGTTTGAGGTTTGTGACTATTGTAGTGGAATACTCACAAACGGTTTGAGGTTTGTGATTATAGTGGAATACTAACAAACAGTTTGAGGTTTGTGATTATAGTGGAATACTCGCAAACAGTTTGAGGTTTGTGATTATAGTGGAATACTCGCAAACAGTTTGAGGTTTGTGATTATAGTGGAATACTCATAAACGGTTTGAGGTTTGTGACTATTGTAGTGGAATACTCACAAACAGTTTGAGGTTTGTGGTTATAGTGGAATACTCACAAACAGTTTGAGGTTTGTGATTATAGTGGAATACTCACAAACAGTTTGAGGTTTGTGACTATTGTAGTGGAATACTCACAAACAGTTTGAGGTTTGTGATTATAGTGGAATACCCACAAACAGTTTGAGGTCTGTGACTGTAGTGGAATACTCACAAACAATTTGAGGTTTGTGATTATAGTGGAATACGCACAAACAGTTTGAGGTTTGTGATTATAATGGAATACCCACAAACAGTTTGAGGTCTGTGACTGTACTGGAAGTACTTGCAAACAGTTTGAGGTTTGTGATTATAGTGAAATACTCACACACAGTTTGAGGTCTGTGACTACTGTAGTGGAATACTCACAAGCAGTTTGAGGTCTGTGACTGTGGTGGATATACTTACAGTTTGAGCTTCGTCACTGTGGTGGATATACTCGCAAACAGTTTGAGGTTTGTGATTATAGTGGAATACTCGCAAACAGTTTGAGGTTTGTGATTATAGTGGAATACTCACAAACAGTTTGAGGTTTGTGATTATAGTGGAATACTCGCAAACAGTTTGAGGTTTGTGATTATAGTGGAATACCCGCAAACAGTTTGAGATTTGTGATTATAGTGGAATACTCGCAAACAGTTTGAGGTTTGTGATTATAGTGGAATACTCACAAACAGTTTGAGGTTTGTGATTATAGTGGAATACTCACAGTTTGAGGTTTGTGATTATAGTGGAATACTCACAAACAGTTTGAGGTTTGTGATTATAGTGGAATACTCGCAAACAGTTTGAGGTTTGTGATTATAGTGGAATACTCACAAACAGTTTGAGGTTTGTGATTATAGTGGAATACCCACAAACAGTTTGAGGTTTGTGATTATAGTGGAATACTCACAAACAGTTTGAGGTTTGTGATTATAGTGGAATACCCACAAACAGTTTGAGGACTGTGACTACTGTAGTGGAATACTCACAAACAGTTTGAGGTCGGTGATTATTGTAGTGGAATACTCACAAACAGTTTGAGGTTGGTGACTATTGTAGTGGAATACCCACAAACAGTTTGAGGTCTGTGACTATTGTAGTGGAATACTCGCAAACAGTTTGAGGTCTTTGACTATTGTACTGTAATGGAATACTCACAAACAGTTTGAGGTCTTTGACTATTGTAGTATAGTGGAATATTCACAAACAGTTTGAGGTCTTTGACTATTGTAGTATAGTGGAATACTCACAAACAGTTTGAGGTGACGTGCGCACACTAGTCCATCGCCGCCATTGTTGCCGGGTCCACAGCACACCAAGACTGCAGCATGGTCTTTGGGCAAGGTTTCGGGCGGGTAATACTGCAACACATAAACACCCAGCCGGCAACATTAAACACCCAGCGCGGGGCAAATTTAAACACCCAAGCATGCAACATTAAACACAGCACACCAAGACTGCAGCGTGGTCCTTGGGCAAAGGTTTCGGGCGGGTAATACTGCAACACATAAACACCCAGCCGGCAACATTAAACACCCAGCGCGGGGCAAATTTAAACAACCCAAGCAGGCAACATTAAACACAGCACACCAAGACTGCAGCGTGGTCCTTGGACAAGGTTTCGGGCGGGTAATACTGCAAACACATAAACACCCAGCGGGCCACGTTACACATCCAGCGCGGGGCAAATTTAAACACCCAAGCAGGCACACCAAGACTGCAGCGTGGTCCTTGGACAAGGTTTCGGGCCGGTAATACTGCAACACATAAACACCCAGCCGGCAACATTAAACACCCAGCGCGGGCAAATTTAAACACCCAAGCAGGCAACATTAAACACAGCACACCAAGACTGCAGCGTGGTCCTTGGACAAGGTTTCGGGCGGTAATACTGCAAACACATAAACACCCAGCGGGCCACGTTACACATCCAGCGGGCAAATTTAGAGACAGCGGGCAGCTTAAACACCCAGCGGGCACTTAAACACCCAGCGGGCAACCTGAACACCCGGAGAAAACAATTAGTGGAGAACATCTAGTGGAGAAAAGAAGAAGAAAATAGATGGGTACAGCAAACATGCACACACACACACACACACACACACACACACACACACACCACACACACACATACACACGCGCGCGCGCGCGCACACACACACACGCATACACACACACACACTCACACACACACACACACACGAGCGCGTGCGCATCTTTCTGTCCTCTTGATCTCATTTTCTTTTTTGTCTTTTTTTATATTTTTCTTTTCTTCTTCTTTCTTTTTGTTTGTTGTTTTCTTGTTTGTTGTTTGTTGTTGTTGAAAGTGTATGCGCGCGCGTGTGTGTGTGTGTGTGTGTGTGTGAGAGAGAGAGAGAGAGAGAGAGAGAGAGAGAGAGAGAGAGAGAGAGAGAGAGAGAGAGAGAGAGAGAGAGAGAGAGAGAGAGAGAGAGAGAGAGAGAGAGAGAGAGAGAGAGAGACAGACAGACAGACAGACAGACAGACAGACAGACAGGCAGAGACAGAGACAGAAAGAGAGAGAGAGGGAGAGTACCAATATCTGTCTCTGTCGATCGGGACAGTAATAATTAAAAAAACGAATGTTTGCCATGTCACAAACGTTACGTTGCTGCTAGGCGACCAGACATGCCTACGTGCTGTGAGCGAAGCAGGAACTGTCTCTGACAGAAGGTGCCAAACACTTGCATGAACCTGAGCAGCACTCTTCCATGAGTGGAAGCGTAAACCTTCGCAAAGACACTGCAATCTTGCCAAAATATATTTTCCACCGAGTTGATCTATAGCTTAACTACATCTGTTGGACACTCCCTTCTGAAATTGTTACTCCTAAGCAGAAGAAGCAGGTTATAATCGTCTTCTCCTTTTCTCTCTGTGTGTTTCAGTCACACACACACACACACACACACAGACACACACACACACACACACACACACACACACACACACACACACACACACACTAAAAAACACACAGTTTGAACAGAAATCCTGTTGCGCTCCTCACCTCCACCCCAACTCTGTAACTGTCAATAGTCCTACACTAATGAACACAAAAGACAACGTTAACTTTGGCGACGCTCATCTTGTAGCATCTCACACTAATAACTCTGTATTACTTTCACACTAATGTGCAGTGAACGAGAGAGAGAGAGAGAGAGAGAGAGAGAGAGAGAGAGAGAGAGAGAGAGAGAGAGAGAGAGAGAGAGAGAGAGAGAGAGAGAGAGAGAGAGAGAACGAACAAACGAACGAACGAACGAATGGTTTATTGAACTAGGCCATCTGCCTGTGTCAAATTGGGAGCAATCGGGGAAGTAATGCAATACATGGATACACAAAATCAGTATCTATCCATATACATATTGCCAGTAACCAAGACAACACTCACACGCACCCATACTGGCACCAGAGAGAGAGAGAGAGAGACAGACAGACAGACAGACACACAGAGATAGACAGAGAGACAGACAGAGAGACAGAGAGAGAGCGAGCGAGCGAGAGAGAGAGAGAGAGAGAGAGAGAGAGAGAGAGAGAGAGAGAGAGAGAGAGAGAGAGAGAGAGAGAGAGAGAGAGAGAGAGAGAGAGAGACAGACTAGGAGAACAGACAGAGACAGGCAGACAGACAGACAGACAGAAGAGACAGAGACACAGAGACACAGAGACAGCGACAGACAGATAGAGAGAGAGAGAGACAGACAGACAGACAGACAGACAGAGACAATTAGAGACAGACAGGCAGGCAGGCAGGCAGGTAGATGAAAAGACACTAGACAGACAGACAGAATGTGTGTGTGTGGGGGGGGGGGGGGGGGGGTATGGCGCGCGTGTGTGTGTGAGATAGCGAGGGGGGAGGGGGGAGTGGTGGGGTATGCGCGCGTGTGTGTGTGAGATAGCGAGGTGGGAGGGGGGAGTGGGGGTAGGGCGGCAGGTGATCATAATCTGCTTCTTCTGCTGGAAGTACTCAGTACCTCACACTAACCCCTAACGGCCGGACGGTAAGGACTGACGGGCGGAGAGATAAAAGACCGGTGCCGCCAAGGGGTCCACGGGGTCCACGGGTCCACGGGTCCAGTCTTAGCGGCCATTGTCCACCCCGTCGTGCAAGGTCGGCGGGTGGACTTAACAGCTGGCCGGCCGGGCCCTCGTTGATCAATGTGATCGATTGATGACCAGTCGCTTTCACACTGACCAGCGAAGCTGACTGAGTGCGTGTAGACTACAGCGTACGGGTCTAGACGTAGGTACATGTACACGGTATGGCCTAGCGGTAAGGCGTTAGGCTGGTACCGAAGCTGTCGACGTCGCGTCGGTTTCGATTCCACCGCTTCGACTCAAAGCCGGCCTGTCTCTTTCAGAGCTTGGGGTTTATGGACGCTGTCTCCGCGACTTTTTGCCCCTTCACAGTGGGTGAAACATTAAACGGCTCTCGTTGCTACCCATCGTAATGATGGAAACCATTCTGGTGGTGACAGTGTAGCGTTAATGTAGCCTCTCTATTCTCCACCCCCACCCCCCCCCCCACCCCCCCCCACCCCCCCCCCCACCCCCCCCACACACACACACACACACCTCTCCGGCCCAACCCCCTGGGGTCTCGGTCCACGCCAGTACCTTTCCGGACACAGCTGGGCGTTAAACAAGTTTAACCAACTGTAATACAAGGTGTTGCCATGATGTAGTCACACCGGTCCAGTTATACGTATAGGCCTGCAGATACGTCTCCTGCAGTCCAGGAACGCAAAACGCAATCCGCAAAACACAAACCAGTTATCGCTTTTATGTACTCTACACGGAAACGGTATCCACA
>OY757558.1:10804556-10839556 GCA_963584105.1 Alviniconcha strummeri
GTATACCTAAATTATGGAGGAATGGAATATACTTAAAAACGTGGAGTTGAGTATACCTAAAACTGTGGAGTTGAGTAGACCTAAAAATGTGCAGTTGAGTATCCATAAAACTGTGGAGTTGTGTATACTTAAAAATATGGGGGGAAGTACACAAAAATGAACAAAAAAAGAGGCTCAGGCAAGTATACGAAAAAGTGTGGAGGCAAGTATACAACAACAAAAATTGGCTCTGGCGAGCATGCTAAAAAAAATTGCAAGTGAGTATGCTAAAAGATGTGGAGGCATGTATACTAAAAAATGTGGAGGCAAGTATATCAAATGTGGAAGCAAGTATACTGGATTAAAAATAAAAATAAAAGTTTTTAAAGGGTGCCTCAGGTGAGTATATTAAAAAAAATATGGAACCAGGAAGTGAGTATACTAAAACACGCGGAGGTGAGTATGCTACAAAAAATGTGCTGGCGAGTATACCTAAAAATGAGGAGGCGAGTATATGGAGGTGAGTATACTTAAAAATATCAAAGTGAGTATACTTTAAAATGTGGAGGCAAGTATACTTTAAAAAAAAAAAAAAAAAAAAAAGGCTAAGTAGAGCATCCTAAAAAAAAAAAAAAGTGGGTGGGGGGGGGGGGGGGGGGGGGGAGTATATACACCAATAATAAAAGTGGTCCAGGTGAGTATACTAAAAAAATGCACAAACTCATTTTGACACAGCCTTTAATAAAATTATACAAACTTAAAACAAAATCAACGACTGCACGGCTGTTCCACAGGCTTAAAATCGGGCGCTTTAGCGGCTCACTGGCTGAGCTATTTTTAGCTCCCCCGATAGCTGCTCTGTCAGTGGAATCTAGGTCAGTACCAGCAGTGGTCGGTACTAGCCGGCTGCTTCTAATTTTTAACTCGTGGGCTGCTGAGTGTACACGGTGCTTTCTGTATTTTAAGTGAGTGTTTCCAGTAGTGAACATATTGATGTTGTGATGCATGCTTGCTGTTTTTCAATGTTGCTTTGTTTTGTACGTTTTATGTATGTACTGTGCACATTTTCATAGTTTGCATGAAAGGCCCTCTTGCCAAAATGGTATACTCAGTTTACACCCCCTGTGAGTTTTTCTTTGAGAGTTGGGCCCAATTTTAAATGAGTGCTTCCTGTAGCAGATAATTATATTGATGTTGTGATGTATATATGTTGTTTTGTTGAGAAAAAAAGCAGCACCTCACAATAATCGTATACGTTTCGTACTTGTGTGTGTACTGTGCGCAATGTGATGTTTTGTGTGATTTTTGCATGAAATGGTTTTGTTGCTGCATGAAAACTAAAACTATTGTACCAAACGTATTTGGTGTCTGTGTAAACTTCAAAATAAGACCTTTTCAATGGTCTGCTGTACAACTCTGTGGTGAGATGGCGCTGGGAAAGGGAGGGGGTGAAAGACGGCTGCTATAATTTACTGCTGGCAGCAGCAGCAGCATGTCCGTGGCCGGACCGCTCAGCTATCGGATATCTCAAGTGGGGCCACCTGCGTAGCTGACCTAGATTCTCGGGCACTGGCTCTAACTAAAGAGGCGTCTGGGAACAGCCGTGACTGAGAAGTGTTGAAAAAAGCTTGTCGATCCTCTTTCAGAACACTGAATCTTTGTTGCTTCCTCTTTTCAAATAAAAAAGAAAGAAAGTCAGAGCACTTCTCACCACGATAGGCCTGGTTCGAAATGACCTTTCTCTGGGTAGTCAGGTCATCTTCTACGAGGTCTACATTAAAAATTACTGCTTCATTTAATAACCCACCTGAAGACTGGACACACTTATTGATGTGGCATCAATACTTTCTCTTTTCTTTTTCTTCTTTTTTTAAATTTTTTTTTTTATAAAGGGTTGCGACATTTTTAACAATCAAACATAAAACAGACGTCAGTACCGACACCCTCATTCCCCCACCCTCTCTTCCCACTCCCTCACATTATAATCACACCATCAAACTCACTCACACCTGCTAAACCTGGCTATTTCCGAAAAAAAGATGATCAAGAGATCTCGTAAGACAATTTTCTGAACAGGCAGCAATTTTTTTGTTTGTTAAATGCCAGGGGGCATAATCACCGAGTCAAGCAGGAAGAGAGAGTGGCCTACCTTGAGACTAGGCATCATCAGAGCCCGCATGACGTAGAGACAGAAGCAGAAGCCGATGATGTCTTGGAGTACCCAGGAGAAGCTGGAGCAAAGAACAGGTCGACCTCAACATAATGCCCCAAGATATGATGTTCGCCCATCCACCCCTGTATGTGCACGCACACACACACAGACACGCACATGCACACCCAGAGACTCACACACACACACACACACATGCATAAACACACACACACGCACGGACGCACACTGACGCATGCACACACACATCCACACACAGGCACATGCTCACACATACATGCACAGACACACACACCCATGCATACACACACACCCACACACACACACACATGCGCACAGACACACACACACAGACTCCCCCCACCCACCCCCACACAAAAACAAACACCCATCCACAGACACCCACACACACCCTCCCACCCACACATACACCCCACCTACCCACCCATGCACAAACACACCTCTCACCCACACACACCCACTCACGTGGCATGGCGGAACACCACCCAGGTGGCGACAAAGCCGACGCAGAGCAGGAACAAGCCTAGGCTGACGATGCGGGGCGGGGCAGACATGCAGGGCACGCGGCTGACTGGCAGCTTTGACTCGCATGGGAACGCACGCCTCCACAGCGGCAGGGCGGCGTGGAACAGGCCGTTGACCCCCGCCACGCAAAATATGGCGATGATGACGTACACTGAAAGCAGAGTCGCACGCCGTTTATTTCCTTTGTCATTGTCAAGTGATGATTCGTTTTTGTCATTGTTCCCCCCCCCCCCCCCCCCCCCCCACACACACACACACAACCCATATCCCTGATGGGGGAATGAGGTCTCCAGGAGGTGGGGGAAGAGGGAGACTACTCTTATCGCTACACTGTCACCGCCAGACTGACTCCTCCTGAGTTCAGACGGGCAGTAATGAGAGCCGTTTTAACATTTCACTAATCGTGAGGGACAACATCAGAACACTGTCTGCAGACCACAATTTTGGTAGAGAGGGGAGAGCCGGAGCGGAATCGAACCAAAATCCTTCTGCTTACCAGCCTAATGCCTTACCGCTGGGCCAAGCCGGCTCGCACAGCTTGCTGAGTGAACAGTCAGAGACTCTGAATAAACTACTCACACACCACCACCACCACCCCCCACACACACGCACATGCACACACACATACCTAGGTAGTCGTAGAAGAAGTAGAGAAGGCTGAGGCTGACGCAGAAGAAGACGACCAGACCGATGCTCATAGCGATGCCCATTCCCAGGGAGACGCTTTCCTCCTCCTCCTTCTTCTCCTCCTCTTCCTCCTCCTTCCCTTCTCGGGAGCCTCGCAGGCGCTTCCTGAAAAATAAAACCCATGATGCATGGTTGTACGGTGTACGCAGAACTTGCGCCCAGACGGCTGCAGTTTCATGTGGCACCAGCCATGCCAGCGCTTAAGTACACCCCTTCGGTGGATATTCAAAAAAACGCGCAATAAAAAAAGAAGCTTGTCGCTCATGTAGAACCACAGGCGAGCGCAGCGAGTCTGCTCAAGAGAGCGGAGAATAGCGCTATGTAAGTGATCATCAATCAATCAAACACAATAAATGAACGCCGCAGTTTTTCACGCAATAAGGCGAAAGTTTGTCCTCCTCAAATGTGACCCCTGCATCCTAGAGTCACTAGCACCACTTTATCTGGGAATAAAAATTCAGCATGCATGCTTTTTCGAAGAACTGGCAAGATTATTCTGAACCCAAATCAGTTTCCATATCAAAATCAACACGCAAGGGAGTTAATCAGCGCTTAAAAAAATCAAAAAAAAAATCAGCATGCATGCTTTTCTGAAGAATTGACATGATTGTTCTGAACCCAAATCAGTCTCCATACCAAAATCAACTTACAAGGGAGTTAATCACTGCACAAAATACGTAATACCAACTTGAGTCATCTCAAAGGATGTAAGTAAACATGGTGCTTAATGTCCACAGAAACCATAAGGCTTATTAGGGACGTGGAGAAGGGGGGGGGGGAAGGGGGCATGGAGGTGGGGGGAGAGGGAGACTATATATATACACCTATCGCTACACTGTCACCACCAGAATGATTCCTGCATTAAGATCGGCAGCGATGAGAGCCATTTTAATGTTTCAGTACAAAATGATGGACAAAGTCACAGGACAGTGTCCACAAACCACAACCTTTTTTGATGAGAAAAGGAGAGCCGAAGCGGTATCGAACCGAGGTCCTTCCGCTTACCAGCCTAACGCCTTACCGCTGGGCCACACCAGCTCACACAAAGGATGTACCTGTGGTGGAGTTTATGTACCTTGTATTAACATGCAGGCCAGGTGAGAGTTACCACCGTCGACTCAGACCTTTGTTGTTGTACATGTATAACATATTTGAGCGCTGATTAACTTTCTTGTGTGCTGATTCTGCATGAGAGTTCCGGCCTAAATGCTGTTCCAGGGTTTAGTCTCCATATCAGACTGAAACAGAAATCACAGACCTTGGCAAACTGATCAGTAAAACATTCTGGGCAACTGTCAGAGAACAGAATTCCAGAAATGATCTTTGGAGTGACCCTAGTGGGTGGTTCAGTGAAGCTGCTTTGCAAGAGTGAATGTCCTTTGTAATCTTTCGCGCAAGAAGTTGCGTGAGGTTGCAGCGTCACTTCTGGGCCGATTTCTGAGTAGGCGTTGCTTCACGCTGTGTATAACAATGGAAGTTCAACGTATAATTGCGAAGCAGTACAAATGCCAGCACTGTTGCAGTTGCAAAAATTACCGGGGAAATCCTATAGCACGAGCAACAAGTTACTGCTTGTTGCCAGACACATTCTGACTATGGGCCTCCAAAAATGTCTTTAAAGTTGGCATTGTAAAATTCGCAATTTCACTGTCACCGCCTGCCATTGTGAAGAAAGTATGCACCAGAAGTAAAAACAGCCAAGGGACTTAAGCGATGTCAGGCAAAAGTCAAGAGAGTTAACAACCCTGCCTGAACTGCTCAATAGGCCTAGTCATAATTATGCTCAGCGAATATCAGCAGTTACTCAAAGATTGTGACACCAAAAACAAAATGCGCAGCGATACCACACATGAAGAAGAGAAAATGACAGCAGCCACAATTTCAACTTCATCTCCTTACCAAGTCTCACGGCAGATGAGACTTTGGTTGGCCAATTATCGTTTGCTGCACTGGCCACTGTTCATCTAATAAAATAAAAAAATGATGCTGCATATGATGTTCTGATTGACTGAAACTTTTTTTGAACAGCAAATTCACTGAGCGTTTCCTCTTTACTGCATTATGGCACATTCTTTCGTGTCTGATGCATCTGTCAGGCATGTTTTATTCATCGGCGCTGTATATTCAGGACTGCCTTATCTGCAATTTTTCTTCTTCTCAATTTTGAGCCAAATTTTCAGGGGTGCACCGCTCCTTCACTCCAGAAGCACCTAGTAATTTGGAAATTATACATACAACTTGATTGTCCTGTGTAGAGAAATTTGCCTTCTGGCTCGTCGTTTTCATAAAACATTCAATATATTTAACAATAAAACATCAACAACTCAATGAAACACGGAGCTAAAAAAACACTCAAATACAAGGAAAATACTTAACAGTAATGATGTACACACATACACACACAATTGAAATGCTCAGTTGACCACAAAGTATAAATTACTGGCAGCATTTATGAAGCAAACATATTAAATCCAGGCAGTACATAATCCCTCACACACACGCACGTTTTGTCTTGTCTCTGATAACTGATACGCTCAAACCGGAAAGAAGCATACAAAAAATAAAAATAATGGATTGCTTAAAATTTTGTCAAAATTGTGGAACCCCCCCCCCCCCGACATACTTTTTGTGATGGTGAGCTGTTGCAGACAAGTAGGCGCCGGTCACCGCACAGAGAGTGGCCAGGCTGAACATGACGATGACGTTGGGGTCGAAGCTGGGAGGGTTGGGAGCGTACAGCCACACCTTGACGTCGGCTGCCAGGTCCTGAAAAAACACATGGCCAGGCATGGTTCATGCAACAGTTTGTCTCAGCACGAGACCAGACAAGACAAGACACAGCAAGACAAGGCAAGGCACAGCAAGACAAAAGTCAAAATGAAGCATGAGGCAAGACAAGACAAGACACAGCAAGACAAAAGTCAAAATGAAACACAAGACAAGGCAAGACAAAAGTCAAAACGAAGCACAAGATGAGACAAGACACAGCAAGACAAAAGTCAAAACGAAGCATGAGACAAGACAAGACACAGCAGAAGTCAAAATGAAGCATGAGACAAGACAAGACACAGCAAGACAATAGTCAAAACGAAGCACGAGACAAGACAAGACACAGCAAGACAAAAGTCAAAAACAAAGCACAAGACACAGCAAGACAAAAGTTCAAACGAAGCGCGAGACAAGACTTGATGAGACAAGACAGGATAAGAGATAATGCAAGATGAGATGAGAGACAATGACAGGATGAGAGAAGTGAGATGAGACTAGGTGAGAAATATCTAGAGACGTCTTTTCAGGGATGAGACGAAAGACACAAATAAGACGTGTCAAGATGAGATGAGAGACAATGACAGGATGAGAGAAGTGAGATGAGACTAGGTGAGAAATATCTAGAGACGTCTTTTCAGGGATGAGACGAAAGACACAAATAAGACGTGTCAAGATGAGATGAGATGAGATGAGATAAGACAACAAGACTACAGTCACAAACTCACCAAGAGAGCGGTAAAATCATGATGCAGGATGATGGCCACGGTGATGTTGATGGTGTTGTAGTCTGTGCTGTTGCCACCGGGCGGCGTCTGAAACCACACGCAGCTGCGCATCATAGTCAGCAGGCCGGAAAAGCAAGCCCCAGGTGAACATGTAACAACTAACTGAACACCTTTAGACAGTGCCATTCTCCGCTTTCGAGCAGATTCTGTGTGCTCTTGTTGCATGTAATTCTGAAAAAGTGACAACAGCCTTTTACTGTTTTTGAATATCCACTGAAGCGATGTTCTTACAGTGCTATTGTGCTGTTACATGGCTGGTGTCATGTGGAACTGCTGCTGTCTCGGTGCACATTCTGTGTAAACCAAACAACCATGCACCAGTTTACAGAAGAAGTTTTTATGTGGAGGCTGGGGGGTGGGGGTGGGGGGTGGGGGTCCACTGTAAGTACAGATCTCTTTGGAAAGGATCCTCTGACATTACGTTCACTCTGTGAATCAAACTAGAGAACAAAGAGAAGAAGAGAGAGAGAAAGACTGGAGAATAAAGAGAGAGAGAGAGAGAGAGAGAGAGAGAGAGAGAGAGAGAGAGAGAGAGAGAGAGAGAGAGAGAGAGAGAGAGAGAGAGAGAAGAGAACAGAAGAGAAGAGAATACTTCATTATACAAGGATAAAGATTTCAGCACAAATTGGCTTCTTTTTTTTTTTACAAATCTGTCCCTGATGACAAACACAGCAACACTCAATACGTCAAACAATACAAATCACTGCGGCAAACTAAAATACATCTTAAGAACACCACAAAAAACTATTACTGTCTAAATCTTGGCAACATACGATATCAGCAAATTAAGACAAATACAAATCTGCATTTTTCAGGGGCACGAGCGAGAGAGTGTGACAGAAAGAGAGAGAGAGAGAATTTGAAAACTTTATTTTACATGAATTGTAGTTTAGGTTCAGTTAAGAACCTAACAACTAGTCCTTGCTAAGCTACTGATGAGCAGATATCAAATTACAGGCATTATTTATATATATACATATAGGCATGAATGAGTGAGTGAAACGTTATACATGAGAATGTTTACACAAAACATAGCATGTTCACTGTGCCAGATGAACACATGCCAAACATCATTTGATTCAGTTACATATTATGATATTATGAGGCTATGAGCATACAACCAGCATATGTAACTGACTACTGAGAGAGAGAGAGAGAGAGAGAGAGAGAGAGAGAGAGAGAGAGAGAGAGAGAGAGAGAGAGAGAGAGAGAGAGAGAGAGAGAGAGAGAGAGAGAGACAGACAGACAGACAGACAGACAGACAGACAGACAGACAGACAGAGACAGAGAGAAAGAGACAGAGAGACAGAGAGAAAGAAAGAGAGACACAGAGAGACAGAGAAACAGAGAGAGAGAGGGAGACACAGAGAGAGGCTGGCTACACTGTAGAGGAACAAAGGCAAAGAATCATTAGCAGTCTTTCCAAGATCCCTGCCCAAGTGTGCTTGAACAATCTAAAACTTCGGGGAGATGGGGAGAAAAAAAAGCACAAACTGTGTCAAACTCTATCACGGAGATCATGACCATTGGTCAGTTTCACTTTCAAAATTCTGGGAATGACTTCTATTACAGTATTAGATTACAATACAGATCTGTACCTTTCTTTGTTATCTTCCATCTAAGAGAATATAATAATCATGATACTGATTATGTCAATGAATATTATGTATACATGCGCGAGCTTGTAAATGTTTACCCAGTATAGCGCTGTACGAGTTATTTATGATAATTTAAATTATTATAATATGTGACAGCTGGCTGAAGATCACTTCCCACTTCTCAAAGCTTCAAGTTTTAACTACACAAAAAAGGGAGGGTATTGTCTGCTACAGGTCTAAAAAGTTTTAACTGGTTTTGTTTGCCACAGGTCTCCAAAGGTTTAACTACACAATAAAATAAGAGTACTGTCTGCAGGAGGTCTGAAATTTTTTCACTACACACCAAAAAATTAGAGTATTGTCTGCTGGTGGTTTAACAAGTTTTAAATACACACACAAAGGTGAGGGTATTGTGTTGTCTGCTGGTGGTTTAACAAGTTTTAAATACACACACAAAGGTGAGGGTATTGTGTTGTCTGCTGGAGGTTTAACAAGTTTTAAATACACACACAAAGGTGAGGGTATTGTATTGTCTGCTGGTGGTTTAACAAGTTTTAAATACACACACAAAGGTGAGGGTATTGTGTTGTCTGCTGGAGGTTTAACAAGTTTTAAATACACACACAAAGGTGAGGGTATTGTGTTGTCTGCTGGAGGTTTAACAAGTTTTAAATACACACACAAAGGTGAGGGTATTGTGTTGTCTGCTGGAGGTTTAACAAGTTTTAAATACACACACAAAGGTGAGGGTATTGTATTGTCTGCTGGTGGTTTAACAAGTTTTAAATACACACACAAAGGTGAGGGTATTGTGTTGTCTGCTGGAGGTTTAACAAGTTTTAAATACACACACAAAGGTGAGGGTATTGTGTTGTCTGCTGGAGGTTTAACAAGTTTTAAATACACACACAAAGGTGAGGGTATTGTATTGTCTGCTACAGGTCTGAACATTTTCAACACACACAAAAAAGGGAGCGGTTTTGTCTGCCAGAGATCTGATTTTTTTTTTGATTTTTTTTAAAAAACTACACAATAAAATAAGTCTGCAGGAGGTCTGAAAAGTTGTAACTACACACAAAAAAGTGAGGGTATTGTCTGCTAGAGGTCTTCACAGTTTCAACTCCACAAAAAAGGGAGGGTTCTGTCTGCTGTAGGTCTGAAGATTTAACTACACACCAAAAAATTAGGGTATTGTCTGCTAGAGGTCTGAAAAGTTTGTAACTACACAAAAAAGGGAGGGTTCTGTCTGCTGTAGGTCTGAAGATTTAACTACACACCAAAAAATTAGGGTATTGTCTGCTAGAAGTCTGAAAAGTTTTAACTACACGAAAAAAGTGAGGGTATTGTCTGCTGGAGGTTTGAAAAGTTTTAACTACACACAAAAGGGAGGGTATTGTCTGTTGGGAGGTCTGAAAAGTTTTAACTACATACACACACAACAACAACAACAAAAAACCACAAAAACCCCCCAACTTAAATTGTTTTTGAGGGTATTGTCTACAGGAAGTCTGAAAAGTTTTAACTACACACAAAAGTAAAGGTAGTGGAGGTCTGAAAAGTTTAAACTACTACTACAAAAAAAAAGGGAGAGTATTGTCTGCTAGAGGTCTGAAACGTTTTAACTACACACACAAAGTGAGGGTATTGTCTGTCAGAGGTCTGATTTTTTTTAACTACACACCAAAAAATGAAAGTTTTGTCTGCTGGAGGTCTGAAAAGTTTTAACTACACAATAAAATGAGGGTACTGTCTGCAGGAGGTCGGAAGAGTTTTAACTACAAGTGAGAGTATTGTCTACTACTGGATGTCTGAATAGATTTAACTACACGCACACAAAAAAACTGAGGGTATTGTCTGCAGGAGGTTGTAAGCGTTTTAACTACACACACAAAAGTGAGTGTATTGTCTACTGGACGTCTGAAAAGCTCTAACTACACACACACACACAAAATTTAGGGTATTGTCTGCAGGAGGTCGGAAGAGTTTTAACTACACACACAAAAGTGAGTGTATTGTCTACTGGAAGTCTGAAAGGTTTTAACTACACACACAAAATTGAGTGTACTGTCTGCAGGCCGTCTGAAAAGCTTTAACTACACCCACAAAATTTAGGGTACTGTCCACAGGAGGTTGGAAGAGTTTTAACTACACACACAAAAGTGAGTGCATTGTCTACTGGAAGTCTGAAAGGTTTTAACTACACACACAAAATTGAGGGTATTGTCTGCAGGCGGTCTGACCACCGGTCTTTCCTCTGAACTGACCACTGATGACTCGTTGGCATAGTCCACAATAAGGGCAGCAATGCCGCCATGACGCTGGATGAAGACAGCTTTCTCGGTGAAGGTGCAGTTGCCGCGAGTGATAGCCACCACCTTGCCAGCGATGTCATTGGTGTAGATGTCCGAGCATCCATCGTAGAGACTGAAGTTGGCTACTGCTGATGAAGGCTGCACAGATATACATGCATACATATTTTATATATATATATATAAGCATACACACATGCACATGTATGCATACACATAAGCACACACACACACACATGCAAAAGTGCACGTGTGCACACACACACACATGCAAAAGCACACACACACATGCACACATACAAGAACACACACACATACACAAAAGAGCACACACACACACACACACAAAAGAGCACACACACACACACACTCTCTCTCTCTCTTTCTCTCACACACACACAAATGCATGTAAAACATAGTACACTTTGGTAATGATTTGACTCAAAGTCTGCACAAGATGTTACAAGTGAAACGTGTTTATTATAGCCATACTTGCATTTAATGCATTAAACAACACAACAAAAGCACATTAGCGCTGGTCAGCACCAAACATTCAAGGTTGGTCAAATATTGCCCATCACTTATTAAATATGGGCACATGACCTGAGTAATTTGGGAAAGAAAACTAAACCTTATGTACTTTGCTCTCTCTCTCTCTCTCTCTCTCTCTCTCTCTCTCTCTATTATATATATATCTTATATAATTATAATGTACATTTATAATGCGCTTATCAATGCCCCGAGTGCTCACACAGTACATATTAACCTAAATATGATATTCTACACACATGTATCAGAGCACAGTCCTATCAAAAATAATTTACTTGAAGTATTCTACAGAAACACACACACATACACCGCAATGAATTTGAATGTTTATGACAGTGATCAGTATCCTGCAGCATATATGTGTGAGCACGCACATGCACACATACATATAATAATATATATTATGCAAAAAAGGTTTTTGTCAGAAGAAACAAATACTTAGAAAACATTCTGCTATTTGTAATAACTAATATTTTACAGTAGCATTTTAGGCATGCTACTGTGTCTTCAGCAACAGGCCATGTGCGACACAGGTGTGGGCTGGAAGACAGCAGATTCCTCGCACCAGACTCTCCACTGTTGGTTCCCGCGCCTTTTCTGTTTTCGGTCCATCTACATGGAATGACCTTCCCCTTCCTCTCCGACAGAAACCCTCTCTGGACTCATTCAAATCTAATCTGAAAACATTTCTTTTCCCAAAATTGTAGACCTGCCATGTTTTTTGTTCCGTGCTGGTGTCTTTATCCATTCCAGGTCTCCTGGGCGTTAGCTGGCCATTTTAAGTTGTCTATATTTAGCTTTGTATTGTCAGAATGCTTGTATGTATGGGTCCCTCTGTGTAAGTGTGTGTGTGTGTGTGTGTGTGTGGTGTGTGTGTGTGTGTGGGTAGGGGTGTGTGTGTGTGTGTGTGGGTGCGTGTGCGTGCATAGAATAGTCTCTAGGGACAAGATTTTGTGCTTTAAAAATACTTTTATTATTATTATTAGTGCAATGTTGAGCATTACGGCAAATTGCAGCTTAATAGCTGCTTATAGAAAGTTATACATGTATGGACAAACATGCCACTTGCATTTAATTTTTATATTTTTATATATAATATAGATCTGCTGCACAAACTCACAACTGACTAAACTGGGGTCAGTTTGTGACATATGCATATAACCCTACTCAAAAATAATCTGACCCAGACGCACTGAAAGTGAAATTTAGCAGTACAAGTTACAAATACACACACACACACACACACACACACACACACACACACACACACACACACACACACTCAGGGAGTTGATGAGCACATGATAAATGTACATTATTATTATTATTATTATTAAATGTAAAATACAATACTGGTCAGTGCACTGGCCACTTGGTTGTTTCAGTCCTGGTTCAGTTTGGTATTCTGTATGTGTGTGTGTGTGGAGAGAGAGAGAGAGAGAGAGAGAGAGAGAGAGAGAGAGAGAGAGAGAGAGAGAGAGAGAGAGAGAGAGAGAGTGTCTTGTGTTGTAAGTTTAAAGGTTTATTGTTGCACACAATAATCCATAACAATGGGGTTGAACTGATAAATTATTCAAAACTGTTTTTGCACTTGCAATGATAGACAAAAAGTAAACCAGAGTGAAAATTAAAAGACAACTGTACTGAAATAAATAATGAATAAGAATAAGAACAGTGGGTACTTAGAGTGGATTATCCTATACAGGCCCTAAGTGCTTACACATTCTTTACATACATCTAAGTTTTCAAGATTCAATGCATACAACACACACACACACACACACACACACACACACACACACACACACACACACACACTAGTTTCTCAGGGAAACGAGACTGAAGAAAAGGTTTTTGAAAAGATGGAGGTTTTCAAGGAAGATTTAAAAGAATGACAAAGGTAGAATGATGGACAGAAACAGGGAGTCGGTTCCAGACAGCTGGAGCCTGGGTAAGAGAAAAAGCACTAAGTCTGACTACTGGACTTTGTTCAGAAAGATGGTGTTGTGAACACTCAGGTCTCTGTAGAAGAGCGGAGCTGCCAGGAAGGAGGGTATACTCTAATACTATAAAGTGTAAAGGTAAAGAAATTCTGAAAGGCAGACAGGGGTTGGACGAGAAATGATCTCAAAGCAAAAGGTATTTGCCTATGTGTGCACTCACACACACACACACACACACACACACACACACACACACCTACCTCTCTCTCTCTGAAGGCGTGTGTGTGTGTGTGTGTGTGTGTGTGTGTGTGTATGTGTGTGTGTGTGTGTGTGTGTGTGTGTGTGTGTATGTGTGTGTGTGTGTTTACAATCTGTGTCTCTGACTCTGTGTGTGTCATTACTGTCACTGCATCAATCAAAATGAAGGTCTTTTGTACAGCTGGCAAACAGTTATGACCCTTTGCTATGAAAATTTACTATAGGACCTCTGGGAATTTTATTAGCAAAGCGTACAGTTACAGTTACACATCAAGCCTGACTTGTAGTTATACCCCAGTAAATATGCCAGATCTGATCCAAAAGCATTCTAGTTACGGCCAGTTATGGCCATTACGGCCAGCATGGAAGCCAGAACTGGGCCGGATCATGTATGCCTGATCCAACTTCCCATGTCCGATTCAGTTCCGTTTTACCAAAGAAGGCATGGATCTTACTGTACAAAACCAACCCAGATCCGATCTGGTTGGCCTTGTCAGTGTTTGGTGAAATGCATCTGGTCTGTAAGCAAGCCGGTGTGCACGAATCATCAGGCCCGGTTTCTGGCAAGACGCAACCGGCCCACTACCAGTTTTCCCTTTCAGGCTTGGTTGCAATGATCCACCTGCAGACGTCCCAGATGATATTGTCAAAAACCAGCCTGGATCTGATTAAGTTCTGGCTGAATGTGTCAGGTTTTGGCTAAACAGATCCGGCCCAGAAGCAAGCCAGTGTGCAAGAATCATCCAGCCCTCTTCTGGCCAGTGCGTCTGAGCAGATCTGGATTAGATGCGAATCAGATCCGGCATGTTTACTGGGACTTCTACAGAGCTGCCAACCCTTCACTAGATTTTAGCGTAGCAAAATCAGATTTTACGCGTAGTAATTACATTTTGAGCATAGAGTACATATATATATGGTCCTCCTTCGCAATTCGCTTTTGCAGAAATGTGCGCCAGAACAGATGTCATGATCGGCTGCAGAGAGAGCGATATTGTGCACTACGAAGAAATTTGTGAAAAGCGTCTCTGCTCAAATTATGTCACAACCCATAAAAATTAATGGGAAATCTTCAGTGTACTTCCTACCGCTTTTCCTTTGTTGATGTGACGCTTCAAGCTGACGTGTTGTTCGACGCTGTACATTCCACCAAGAACTGAAGAAGCAGGCGCTGCACTTTACATGCTTGGCGCTCTGCGTTGATTGTACAACGCACAGAAACTGTTCCGTACATACTCTTCCCAGAAATTTTGGTGCGTTTTTTTGGCAAGATTCGTCACCCAGGAGCTCGCTTTCAGCTTCTCGCTTTGGCATGGCGATTTGAAATGATTGAAAAAGGAAGTCATCCCACCAGGAAGTGAAGCATAACAGCAGGCACTGAACCAAATGCTACAACTGGTCAGCTGGTTAAAATGCGAATGCCGATTGGCTGTGGCGCAACCAACATCTCAGACACAAAAAGGCACAGGCACAACCGGTTGCTGGTGAATTTGATGCCCACACGAACGCATGGGATCGAAAATTTAAAAATAAATCAATCTGAGGGAGCGTAGTGATATGACCATGAGCGTAGCAGCATAGTGCAGTGCCCCTGAGTGTAGCAAACTGTGGCCAAAACATAGCGGTTGGCAGCTCTGCTTCTATATATATATATTGAAAAAAAGTTGGTTGCCTGCAGAGTAGAACTTAGAAGCTGAAGACCCCCTAACAGGGGATCAATACTGTGGATGTGACCTCTTCCCTACCTGACCACTGTAGGTAGATGGCAGAGGGTGAAACAAGGTGTTGTAGGCCAGGCAGAAGACATCCTGACGTTCGTCTGCTGCTGATTTTTCCGCCCTCACATCAGCCTTGATCAGCCCCACATCTGCTGACGTTGCCTGGTACGGTGGTAGTAGCAGAGATTCAGAACAAGAAGATGATGATGAAGTGATGCTTAATGTCCTCAGATGTCAATTGACATATTAGGGACAAGCTGTGACCAATGCCGAAGCATGGTTCAGTATATTTTTACGTCCACGGAAACTAGAAGGCTCGTTAGGACGGACAGCCCAGGATGGCCACCTCGACTCTCACACAGCTCCTGCACTATGCCAACAAGAAGCAATATGATGCTCCTCTTAGTTTTACAAAGACAGTGCTATTACAACACACAAACGTGTTAATAAGCGCTTGAAAGATGTCACAAATTAACTGAATAACTCCCTTGTGTGTTGATTCTGCACGAGCACTGTGGGTATCGTTCTGTTTGAAATGTATTGCTTTACATAAATTACAAATTACAAGCACCTATGGTGGGGGTTGGGGAGGCTGAAGTCTTCAAACCCTGGATATAACCCAAAGAGCCCCCCCCCCCTTCCTGTTCCATACTCCCCTACCCATCCAGTTCTTTGCTATACCAATATACCAACCCCCCTGATAACCCCCCAGCCCCTTCCGCCCCCACTTGTGATCTTCCGGGCAGCCAGGCCTTCCACATTCATTCCGCACCTACGCCTAGCATAGTTCAGGAGCGGTGTGAGAGTCGAGGTGGCCGTCCTGGGCTGTCCGTCCTAACGAGCCTTCTGGTTTCCGTGGACGTAAAGAATTACTGAACCGTGCTTCGGCATTGGTCACAACTTGTCCCTAATTGCTAATATGTCAAATGACATCTGAGGACATTAAGCATCAACTCATCATCACCTACGCCTGACACTCCCTCCTCCCCCCCCCTCCCCCGACACTATCAAAATCCTCACAATGTTGAGGGTGGGCTTTTAGTGAAAGAAGAAGAATGAAAAGTCAAATCAAATACAAAGGAGTCTCGAAAAAGCGAATGCTGACATAAGCCCGTTTCGACATTGTATAAACTACAATATTATATTCAACGAAATGTAGACATATCACATTCAACCCAGTTCTTTCGATTTCCATCAGATTCAGATCTAACATATCTCACGCTACGCAAATCTACAGACACATAAAAAAAGGAATGAAGGTAGATTACATACTTCTAACACAACAAGAAAGGCCCCAAGTAAAAGCAGACGAGCCGCCATGTTAGCAACAGCAATGCCTTTTGTTCCTTTTTCTCGAAAGAATGAATGGTAAGGGAAGCAACAATTGCGGGTTGTCGGTCGCTCCGGTACTGCAAGTCCTCTCTCTCTCTCTGCACACACACTGACACACATTGACACTGACACACACAAGCCAAGCCAGAACTGACGTTCGATTTCTAGAAATTTGCCTCTCGTGAGCATGCATGAACAACCCGCGGAGTTCGAGCAGTGCGTCCCATGGCAACTGGTGAAACGCTTCGCCATGAACTACATAGTGACGTCATACGGGCAGGGAAAGGGTTAAGCTGTTCAAAACAATCCTGGATAGGACTGGGAAGGGTCCACTACGGACTTCAGTCTAGACCAAGATGAGTGAGTGTATGTGGAAGCCCGTGACCGAGATCCGTATGCGACACCGACACCGACTCTAAGATCACGAATAAGAAATCCGCCACGCCTGTGACATTCGCGAGGGAGAAAACAACAACAAACAGCCCGGCATTACAAGTTATCATCAGTTTACATGTACACTACTATGTGTGCTGCAGTTGATCAACCTGACCTACAGTCCGGAACTGTGTTGCGTGTGAATAGCTTTTTGGCTGCTTCAGTGACACAGTGACTGTCAGTCATACTCATAGCCAGTACTCCCGGCCGCATGTCTGGTTAGTCTTCTGACTGAGTGTCGTGTTTCAGTAGAGTCAATGCATTGCAGTTAGTTCTCTTAGATCGTCTTTCATGGTGCTTTACGTCCATAGAAACCTTCATGGTGGGATCCGCTGTGAGTGTGGCAGCGTGTGAGCTAAATTTAACTGCACAACGACTTTTCTTCTTTTTTTACTCGTCGATTTCACAGCTCAATGACGTCGTACCGCCGACTTACAACGACTAGATGCAGATGGTACATTTTTCAGTTTGTTTTTTAAAGTTCTGTTTCCCGGGAGGTGAGACTCAAGAGCAGCATATGTGACGAGTAGGCGTGTGCAGAGAAGCCGTGTTAACCGCCTGGCCATCGCCCAAAACTCTGTCAAGCCGACCCGTGTCCCTGTCTCGACCAGTGGTTGCCGGAATTGCCACATTGACTCAGCTACAGCTTTTCACGCCAGCCCTCGAACCCATGCCAAGTTTTTAGTGCTTTTTGTTTTCTTTTTTCTTCTTTCTTTTTTTACCGCTGATCTGCACCAAACGGATCGACAGTTTTAGCGTGTTTAGCCAGCCCACGAGCCCATGTCAAGTTTTTAGGTTCTTCTTCGCTGACCGAAGGCGTTGCACTGGTCTGCGCCAAAGGCATCGACAGTTTCAGTGTGTTTGCTACGAGTAGGCCGCACCGACTCACCAGCTTAGCTGATCGTAATGGCGGTGGGGTTGCTGAAACGGTTACTCAGCATCAATAGGCTGGTCTGGATCTTTTACTTGGTGTGTGCGAGCTGGTTCGTCTACCTGGTCTTCCACCTGCAAGGCTGCTACCAGTTTCAGGACGACTTGAGCGTCGCGGTCCCTTTCGTGTCAACGGTTGTGCTGGGTGGAACTTCAGTGGTCTTGAAGTGCAACGGGCACGTCTTGCTCTGTGTGTTCTGCAAAGTTCGGTGCGAGGTCCGGAAGTCCGGTTGGTTGAGGTGCGTACTGTTCGTGCTTTTCGCCTGTTTCTTTTCCTACTTTTCTGTGACAGTGGCACTCGACAAGTCCCTCATATTCGGGTGGAATTTGAGCAAAAAACACCTTGTGGGTCTCATGGAAAAAAACATCATTGACATTGAGGACATAAGACGGTCTGACCTGGACAGTGATGGTGTGTTTTACCGTTACGAAGGAGAGGATGTTCAGCTACTACGCCACAATGACGTCATCATCTGGATGTCCCACGGCCTTCCCGCCGATGATGTATTGATTAACATGACGTGGAGACTTAACGACGCACCAATCACGTGGTCGGACCGCCATAGTTACAATGTCACGTGGACTGAATTGACTGATGATGAAAAAATTAACGTATCAAACGTGATTGGCAAACGAGAAATAGATATCTTGGCTTCTTCTTCTCACGTATCATCTTCGCAATTAAATAGAATGAAAGCACGGTGGAGTAAAAAAAAGATTAAAATGATATGGAAAAGAAATCACTTCAGACTGAGCATGTACAGAGTTGTCACAAACATAGAAATCAGACTCTTAGAAGCTTCTGACTTTGGAAAATACACGTGGAGCGGTGCCGACCTCCGAGAAAGACTCCACAACCATATATACAGCATCATGCGTACATTGCATGAAAAGAACTGGTGCCACCAAGTGAAACGCCGAGAGAAGTGGCCTAACGTCACAGCATGTGAAATGGTATATAGGTTTCGTAAGCATCAAGACGAAGTAGTCCGTGCCTCGCGGATGATCTTTACGATGTTTCGTAAATTATCTAGTGAGAACGAATTCAGACAAAACACGAGAACCATGCGTTTGCACGATCGCAAAATAAGAAGAGCTCTACCTCCAGGCGCAATTGTTTCTGTCACAGCATCGTACTGGCAAAACGAACAAGACCAAAATGAAATAGCTGTTGACTACCTCATTAATGAAAGATCACTTCGCAGCTCCGCCAGTGTCTGGCTTTGCTCAAAACTGCTACTGTTGTACTACTGGATGTCTAAGAGTGAGAGCTGTCTGAGAAGCGTCGATTTTTGTATTCCTCCTTTGGAGTCAATCCGGGGGTACCATCTTGAAACAGACAAAGCAGAACCTGGATTGTTTATCTTCTGTTTGGGTCCTGAAACATACGGCTGGTTGGAAGTGGAATTTTACCGTCAGTACTACAACTCCAGCACAAAGCAATACGAACTGGTTCGTGTTGTCTTTCCTGTAGCAACATTCATTCAGCCAGAAAAACAGAACCTCATCTCTGACCTACTGTCGTACAATGATTCCTCTACATATGCATATAACGCGTGGAATGCTTATGACTGGATTCCAACAAATCTAGAAATGCAATTGACCAGACAGCTTGCACATGCTGAAGCGCTGTATTTCCACAGAGAAGAGCTTATCTTTATTGGTGCCTTGGCTGTTGTGTGTATTGTCATTTTGATTGGTTTACTGCATGTCATCGATAAAGCAGGCACCCTCTGCAAGAAACTGATTCTGAAAAGGCCAGTGCCTCCAAACCACACTCGTGACCGTAACAACGAAGATAATGATGGAGATGCGGAAAGAGAGGTTTCGAGACCACAGTACGACATCTTTTTGTCTCTCAGCGAAACTGACGCAGGCAGAACCGGCACATGCATCGTGAACATCGCAGAAGCGCTGAAACAAAGAGTGTTCTTTCCTGTACGGGACGTCCCACCAAACCTACCGGAGCTATCTGTGGTAGACGCGGCTATAGAGAACAGCAGACGTTTCGTAATTCTCTTCTCGAGAAACTACAGACAACAGGACCGGCTTTTTGAAGCTGAGGCTATCGTGAACAGCGTTAGACTGCGGTGTCAGAATTTCCCCCAGACGATTTTGGTGGTGAAACTGGACTACAGCGAACTACCCGGATGGCTGACACAATGCTCTGTCATTGATTGGACATTCTTTGGACCAATGGAACATCATCTACTGAACCTGCAAGCTTGGATAATATCCGGCTGCACCTTTGGTCATGTCGAGCTTTTGTTCTTGACCTTGGTTCGTCTTTGATCCGATAAGATTGGGGCCAATGTACTGAGTACTCTTCCCTCGGTCCCCTCCCCCCCCCCTCCTCCCCCGCCTCCCATGCCCTTCAGTCTGTCTGCCCGCCTCTCTCTCTCTCTCACCTCTCTCTGTCTGACCACCCCTTCACCTCTGGGTCACCACCCCTTCACCTCTGGGTCACCACCCCTTCATCTCTGTGTTACCGCTTTCCTAGTGGTCAACCAGGCGACCACCCCTTCACCTCTGTGTTACCGCTTTCCTAGTGGTCAACCAGGCGTCCACCCCTCCACCTCTGTGTCACCCCTCCCTAGTGGTCAACCAGGCGACCACCCCTTCACCTCTGTGTTACCGCTTTCCTAGTGGTCAACCAGGCGACCACCCGTCCACCTCTGTGTCACCCCTCCCTAGCGGTCAACCAGGCGACCACTCCTCCACCTCTGTGTCACAACCATCCTGTGGTCAACCGGGCGACCACCCCTCCACCTCTGTGGTCAACCAGGCGACCACCCCTCCACCTCTGTGGTCAACCGGGCGACCACCCCTCCACCTCTGTGGTCAACCAGGCGACCACCCCTCCACCTCTGTGGTCAACCGGGCGACCACCCCTCCACCTCTGTGGTCAACCAGGCGACCACCCCTCCACCTCTGTGGTCAACCAGGCGACCACCCCTCCACCTCTGTGGTCAACCAGGCGACCACCTCTCCACCTCTGTGGTCAATCAGGCGACCACCCCTCCACCTCTGTGGTCAACCAGGCGATCACCCCTCCACCTCTGTGGTCAATCAGGCGACCACCCCTCCACCTCTGTGGCCAGTCAGGCGACCACCGCTCCACCTCTGTGGTCAATCAGGCGACCACCCCTCCACCTCTGTTGTCAATCAGGCGATCACCCCTCCACCTCTGTGGTCAATCAGGCGACCACCCCTCCACCTCTGTGGCCAATCAGGCGACCACCGCTCTACCTCTGTGGTCAATCAGGCGACCACCCCTCCACCTCTGTGGTCAATCAGGCGACCACCCCTCCATCTCTGTGGTCAACCAGGAGACCACCCCTCGACCTCTTTGGTCAATCAGGCGACCACCCCTCCACCTCTGTGGTCAACCAGGCGACCACCCCTCCACCTCTGTGGTCAATCAGGCGACCACCCTCCACCTCTATGTCACCCCTCCCGTGTGGTCAACCAGGCGACCATCCCTCCACCTCACCCTCCCCTGCAGTCAACCAGGCGACCACCCCACTACCTGTGTCACCCCTCCCCTGTGGTCAACCAAGCGACCACCCCTCCACCTGTGTCACCCCTCCTCTGTGGTCAACAAGGCGACCACCAATCCACCTGTGTCACCCCTCCCCTGTGGTCAACCAGGCGACCACCCCATTACCTGTGTCACCCCTCCCCTGTGGTAAACCAGGCGACCACCCCTCCACCTGTGTGTCAGAACCATCCTGCATGGCCGGTGCGCGGCGATATAAAGGACCTTTGGTGCTGCACAGCCATCAGAGTTCAGGAGCTGTGTGAGAGTCGAGATGGACGTCCTGTGCTGTCCGTCCTAACGAGCCTGCTGGTTTCCGTGGACGTAAAGAATTACTGAACCGTGCTTCGGCATTGGTCACAACTTGTCCCTAATGTGTCAACTGACATCTGAGGACATTAAGCATGAACTCATCATCATGCACAGCCATCTTAGAATGTGCTCCAATCCGACTGTGTTACAGCGGACCAGCTCCAAAAAGTTTTCAATGAGGGTCACATAATTATGTGATCAAACTGTCCAAAGGCTTATCAAGCATCAAGTAATGTACTAAAAGAAATTGTTAAATTAACTTAAGTAAAGAGAAGGATAGAAATTGTTAAATTAACTTAAGTAAAGAGAAGGATAGAAATTGTTAAATTAACTTAAGTAAAGAGAAAGATAAGTAACATGTAGCTTTGCAAGAAACGGTTAATAAACTGTCACGTCGTGTGGCCCAGAGCAGCCACTTTATAATGTACGTTTTGTCAATACCGTTTGAATGTGAGGAATCTGTAGAATTCAATATTTTATTTTATGTCTGTTCACATCGAGGTGATATTAGACAAAAACAAAAACATATTATTTATACTAATTTTCCCACAGGACTATGAACAATCGATTTGACAATGTTAGTAATAACGTCATTATTATACAAAATATCTCTTACATTGTTGTAAGCATGTAAGTCATATCCATTTTTCTGAAATAACTCTGTAGTAGTAGGACATTCAAGCAGTATGTGTTTAACAGATAAGATATTTTTACAAAAGCATGTCACATTCTGTGAATATTTAGTGTTCCATGAATTCAAACGTAACTTGTGTATTACTCTTGTTAAGTATCTTGAACAAGAAGGTATCGCAAATTTGCTTTTTTCAATTTGTTTATATACAGTCTTCTTAAGTAGTGAATTAATCTCATGAGATGATAATAGTAGGTTATTGGATGATACCTCAGACATGTTTTTCATTGCACCTTGTTTAGCTAATTTGTCTGATATTTCATTCCAATAAAGACCACAATGAGACGGTACCCAACAAAACTCAATCCCAATACCCTTGTACATGATACAATGTATTAAATACTTTACTTCATAAAATATATCCCCTCTCATTTTACAGTTCCAGCTTTTCAATGCACAGAGAACTGATTTTGAGTCAACGCAGATCACAAAATTATATATTGCTAACTGAATATTGCATATGTAGCTTAATGCCATTAATATTGCATATAACTCAGATGTAAATATGGAAAAACCCTTCCCTAAGTAAAAAGATTTTTGCACTTTTAAGTCAGGAATAACGAATCCTGCTCCACTGTCTAATGAATCTGTAGATCTCTCCTTGATGTTCCCGGGCCCAGGGATTCCAAGACAAAGCGGTACGGCCAGCGAGCCTTCAGATATGTCGCTCCCTCCCTCTCGAATGTCCCCCGAGAGCATCAAGGAGAAGGACTCCATTCAGTCTTTCAGCTCTTTGCTGAAAACTCGTTTGTTTACCTAGGGATGATAGTCAAGGCGATTGTGTACGTGCGCCGGCGCTGGTGTGTGTGTTAAGTGAAGTTGATGTTACCATAATTACTCTGTGTGTGTGTGTGTGTGTGTGTGTGTGTGTGTGTGTGTGTGTGTGTGTGTGTGTGTGTGTGTGTGTGTGTGTGTGTTTCTGTTATCATTTTTTAAAATTCTGTATATATTTGTACATTTAACTACTATGTATAGTTCCACTTTTGAGAAGGGGTAGGTGGGTAGGAGCTGGGTGTACTTTTTGGTACCAGTGTCCTTTGGTAGTTTTTAGCTTGCGAGAGCCTATTACATGTATGCACTGTGTGTAGCTGGCGCTGTGAACACGCATGGTTTTGTGTGGAAGCTTTTTATGCGCTATATATAAATTTTCATTCATTCATTCATTCATGCTTGCGGAACACCCACTGACAGAAAGGACCGTGCCTCCCCGGTTTCTGCGAGTCAGTGCTGAAAAGTACTGGTCCACCCACACGTACCCACATGCTAAAAAGTGTGTTGCTCTTCGCTTAGATTTTAGACTAAATGACCTGTGCTGAAAAATGCCGGCAAGCTTTAGTTATTAGAGTGAGTTAGTTAGTGACCTGTGCTGAAAAGCGCAGGTATGCGTGTTTAGTTAAAAAAATAAAAAACTTGTGCTGCAAAGTGTGGGTATGCCTGTTTAGTTGACAGACTTGTGCTGCAAAGTGTGGGTATGCCTGTTTAGTTGACAGACTTGTGCTACAAAGTGTGGGTATGCCTGTTTAGTTGACAGACTTGTGCTACAAAGTGTGGGTATGCCTGTTTAGTTGACAGACTTGTGCTACAAAGTGTGGGTATGCCTGTTTAGCTGACAGACTTGTGCTACAAAGTGTGGGTATGCCTGTTTAGCTGACAGACTTGTGCTACAAAGTGTGGGTATGCCTGTTTAGCTGACAGACTTGTGCTGCAAAGTGTGGGTATGCCTGTTTAGCTGACAGATTTGTGCTGCAAAGTGTAAGCTTTAACCCCTTCACTGCCATGATGTCCCTTGAAAATGGCATATAAAAATGCAAATTTTGAAACCCTTAAGCCTTTCTGCTCTCTTTTTCGCACTGGCATGTGAAAGGGTCTTCATCCAAACGCACAGCACTGAAAGTAGATGTGTTATAGGGCCAGAA
Source organism: Alviniconcha strummeri (assembly GCA_963584105.1). NCBI lineage: Eukaryota > Metazoa > Mollusca > Gastropoda > Provannidae > Alviniconcha > Alviniconcha strummeri. Next base: position 10,829,019 of record OY757558.1, read on the forward strand.
AATATTCTGTCTGCAGGCACGTCCGTGCATCTTTCAGCCCGGAAAGTTTACAGGCTGGGACAGTGAAGGGGTTAATTAAGTCCGTGTTTGTTTGCTTTCCCCTGTGCTGCAAAGTGCAGGTATGCATGCTTAGTTAACAGTCCTGTGCTGCAAAGTGCAGGTGTGCATGCTTAGTTAACAGTCCTGTGCAGGTATGCATGCTTAGTTAACAGTCGTGTGCTGCAAAGTGCAGGTGTGCATGCTTAGTTAACAGTCGTGTGCTGCAAAGTGCAGGTGTGCATGCTTAGTTAACAGTCCTGTGCTGCAAAGTGCAGGTGTGCATGCTTAGTTAACAGTCTTGTGTTGCAAAGTGCATGCTTTAATTGTTTGCTTGTTTTCCTGGTGCTGCAAAGTGAAGGTATGCATGTTCAGTTAACAGTTTGTGCTGCAAAGTGCGTGCTTTAATTGTTTGTTTGTTTTCTGTTTCATTTTTTTCTTTTTCTTCCTATGCTTCAAAGTGCAGGTATGCAAAATGCATGCTTAGTTAACAGACTTGCGCTGCAAAGTGCAAGCCTTAAGTGCTTATTTGGCTCTCCTGTGCTTGAAAGTGCAGTAATACTTAAGTGCATGTTTCATTAACAGACTTTTTCTGCAAAGTACAAGCTGAGGTGGTAAGCTTAGTTAACTGCATGCTGAGCAGTGCTGCAAAGTGCTACGCCGATTTTCGTATGGGGCTCCGTCACCCCATGGTGACTTGTTTAGTGCAACTTATTTTCATAGGTAACTGGTACTGAGCCTATGCGGGTAGCTAAGCTAGCTATGGCTTAGTGCATAGGTTAGGCATAGTCATTGAGTTAATTCAAAAGATAAACGAGTACTCACTTGAGCTGAAATTTGTGTAGAATTCTACGATGTAGTTTAAAGGAACATAGAGTTATGTGCGATGCGCACACTTCCGGAAGTACGCCATATTTCACAGCACAGATAATCTGACGTAACTATGTTAGACGATCTGATTTGACTTCTTTGACATTTGAGTTTAACGTCATATAATATTCATTACATCACACCTATTACACGTCATTGTCATGCCAACATTCTTCCAAGCACTGGACAGAAAATATAAAATAATAAAATACAAAAATAGAAGAAAAAAATAGCTTAACCCAAAACAGATAAGTGGTTTAACTTTCTCCTTTTTCATCGTTTTTTACCGTTTAACTGTTTAAGTGTCGTTTTGTAGCTTGACAAAGGGGATCACCCCGAAAATTTGCAAGTTTTGTTTTGTCCTAATAAATAGCGTTCTTTGAAATTTTTATGTGTTTGGATCAAATTTCTTAGTTACATCCAACACAAGATTAATACTGCTAGTTATTTCCCTTTACCTGGGAAGGTGAAGTGAAGGGTGGGCACATATCCCTCCGTCCCTGTAGACTACATCGTGGAATTCTACACAAACTTGAACTCGGGTGAGTACTCGTACTCGTTTATGCTTTGATTCCACTTCTCGTGGTTTACCGAAACTACGTAATCTGTGAGATTTTGAAGTTGGTGGATTAAAGTGTTTATGAAAGGAATAGTCAAATTCACGCCTTGTTATCGATCACGTTGATGTTTGTGACGTCATTTATGTCAGATTCGTGACGTTGTTATATAAGTAATTTTGCTTGTGTCACAGTACAACTGTTCTGTTGTTAATGTGCTGTTACATATATGAAATAAATTTAGTTTAAACCAAATTCACACTGAAGCACAGCAGTTGACACCACTGTTTTATTTTATTTTCTATAAAAACACAGTATTGTGCACACCTCTCTGGGATCAGTACCAGGATTACCATTAACTGACTAGTCGTTGTTAGCACTCTTTCAGGGTCCAAGCGAGATCAAGAGGAGGTGGTGCTGGACCGTCAAGTTAGCCTAGAAGAGAGAGATCAGGAGTAGTGTGTGTGTGTGTGTGTGTGTGTGTGTGTGTGTGTGTGTGTGTGTGTGTGTGTGTGTGTGTGTGTGTGTGTGTGTGTGTGCGTGCGTCAAAGAGAGAGAGAGGGGGGGGGAGGGAGAGATACACACAGGAAAGAACGAAAGACAGAAGGAGAAGGAAGAGAGGGAGACAGAGACAGACAGAGAGAGAGAGGGAGGGAGAGAGAGCGAGAAAAAACATGTTAGGCACATATTATGCTACAAAATGTACAAGACGCCGCATGGAATAAAACGTTACACCCAAAGCTAGTCCACGTTTACCTTTTATCTCATCAAACCATACCAGCCATTCAATCAAACAAGGACATCCACAACACACGATCAAACCACATTTTCACCCAGTCTCTATATCTATAGTCATATTTCACACAGCTCACAGAGCTACGGGCAGCAGTAGTCTCGTAGTCTACTCAAAGCAATACAGAATTTCAGTTTAGGGCTGATTGAGGCAGGGATAATAAACACATGTATCCAGGTCCCTCTCCACAGTACATGTATCCAGGTCTCTCTCCACAGTACATGTATCCAGGTCTCTCTCCACAGTACATCTATCCAGGTCTCTCTCCACAGTACATGTATCAGGTCCCTCTCTACAGTACATGTAAGTCCCTGTCCACAGTACTTGTATCCAGGCCCCTCTCCATAATACATGTATCCAGGCCCCTCTCTCCACAGTACATGTATCCAGGCCCCTCTCTCCACAGTACATGTATCCTGGCCCCTCTCTCCACAGTACACGTATCCAGGCCCCTCTCTCCACGGTCATGTCGTTCACCTCGAGGACCTTGTTGACAGCCGCCCTGACGTTCCACACACCCACGATGACGTGCGTTGCTTTCCTTGGGCGGGGGAGTGTGTGTGTGTGTGTGGGGGGGGTTGCTGAGATGCAGGTCGATGAGAGCGGTGGAAAGCGGAGGGCTGGGGGGGGGGGGGGGGGCGGGGGGCGGGGAGAGAGGTGGGCGGCTAGGGGCTGCTGACGACAGGAGGCGAGCTGACAGTGAACTGGAGTCATGGACAGCAACCAGCGGAGACGTCACCAAGGTGGTTCACTAGGTGGTCGTCTGGTTGGTCACTGGGGAGGGGTGACACAGAGGTCGAGGGGTGACACAGAGGTCGAGGGGTGGTCGCCTGGTTGACCACAGGGGAAGGGTGACACATAGGTGGGTGGGCGGTCGCCTGATTGACCACAGGAGAGCCATGACACTGAGGTGGAGGTGTGGTCGCCAGGTTGACCACAGTGGAGGGGTGACAGAGGTGGAGGGGTGGTCGCCAGGTTGACCACAGTGGAGGGGTGACAGAGGTGGAGGGGTGGTCGCCAGGTTGACCACAGTGGAGGGGTGACAGAGGTGGAGGGGTGGTCGCCAGGTTGACCACAGTGGAGGGGTGACAGAGGTGGAGGGGTGGTCGCCAGGTTGACCACAGTGGAGGGGTGACACAGTGGTGAAAGGGGGAGTACTCATGTAACAAGGCCGTGTCTACACAAGACAATAATAAAACAAAAACAAAAACAATCTTTCGAACAACAAAGTTAACAAAAACACGATAGTCTAGTTTTTCTCTCTTGGTTTGCTATTTCATTTCATAAGATCAACAGTTCACAATTTCAGTATAAAGCTCTTTCTGCACCAATTCAACATACAAAGAAAATCAAAAAGTAATTCAAAATGACCCCTATCCTATCTCTCTGATCTAAGCTATCTCTCTGATCTAAGCTATCTCTCTGATCTAAGCTATCTCTCTGATCTAAGCTGAGCTTTCGCTCCCGCTTTCACTACCGCTATTAGTCCATAGCTTCTGTTCTATATGCCGAGCCTACCCTCTCTCTCTCCCCTCTAAAATCCAGAGGTTATATACATTTGGGAGCCAGTTCCCTCATCACGATCAAATCGATCAAAATAGAGCATATTGTCAAATGTCAACACGCAAACGAGGGCCCGCGGCGGACGCTGGTCACCATTGTCCCGTGACTGACCTGTCATCTGTCAGTGCCCGACAGCGGACGCCGAATGGCATGGGGTGGCCGAGTTACAAAACTCATCACGATCTTATCAATCAGAACAGATTCTTTTTGTCAAGTGTTAATTATCAAAGAGACCCGTGGCAGACGTTGGCCGCCGCTGCCCCCCTCCATTTGTCAATCGCTGACAGCGGACACTCGGGCAGCGCGTCACGGCGTCATACCGTCACGGCGTCATACCGTAGATCATGCACCCCCTCCCCAGCTCCTCAGGGCAACGTCAGTAAGGGGCGATTAGTAGTCTCACGACTTACCTCCCCCTGCTATCGCCACTGACACTGCGTCATCTTTGACGGGCCTCGCTTACTTGCTTAATCGACTGTCCTCCAAAAAGAAGTCAGCCGACACGCAACAATATAGGGAGGGAGGGGGGCCAGAGGCCATTGTGTTACACTCATTACATTGGCCCCCATCTTATCGGATCAAAGACTGAACCAAGGTCAAGAACAAAAGCTCGACATAACCAAAGGTGCAACCGGAAATTATCCAAGTTTTCAGGTTCAGTAGATGATGTTCCATTGGTCCAAAGAATGTCCAGTCAGCGACAGAGCATGGTGTCAACCATCCGGGTAGTTCGCTGTAGTCCAGTTTCACCACCAAAACTGTCTGGGGGAAATTCTGACACCGCAGTCTAACGCTGTTCACGATAGCTTCAGCTTCAAAAAGCCGGTTCTCCTGCCTATAGTGTCTCGAGAAGAGAATTACGAAACGTCTGCTATTCTCTATAGCCGCGTCTACCACAGATAGCTCCGGTAGGTTTGGTGGGACGTCCCGTACAGGAAAGAACACTCTTTGTTTCAACGCTTCTGCGATGTTTACGACGCAGGTGCCGGTTCTGCCTGCGTCAGTTTCGCTGAGAGACAAAAAGATGTCGTACTGTGGTCTCGAAACCTCTCTTTCCGCATCTCCATCATTACCTTCGTTGTCATGGTCACGAGTGTGGTTTGGAGGCACTGGCCTTTTCAGAATCAGTTTCTTGCAGAGGGTGCCTACTTTATCGATGACATGCAGTAAACCAATCAAAATGACAATGCACACAACTGCCAAGGCACCAATAAAGATAAGCTCTTCTCTGTGGAAATACAGCGCTTCAGCATGTGCAAGCTGTCTGGTCATTTGCATTTCTAGATTTGTTGGAATCCAGTCATAAGCATTCCAGGCGTTATATGCATATGTAGAGGAATCATTGTACGACAGTAGGTCAGAGATGAGGTTCTGTTTTTCTGGCTGAATGAATGTTGATACAGGAAAGACAACACGAACCAGTTCGTATTGCTTTGTGCTGGAGTTGTAGTACTGGCGGTAAAATTCCACTTTCAACCAGCCGTATGTTTCAGGACCCAAACAGAAGACAAACAATCCAGGTTCTGCTTTGTCTGTTTCAAGATGGTACCCCCGGATCGACTCCAAAGGAGGAATACAAAAATCGACGCTTCTCGGACAGCTCTCACTCTTAGACATCCAGTAGTACAACAGTAGCAGTTTTGAGCAAAGCCTGACATTGCTGGAGGTGCGAAGTGATCTTTGGTTAATGAGGTAGTCAACAGCTATTTCATTTTCGTCTTGTTCGTTTTGCCAGTACGATGCTTTGACAGAAACAATTGCGCCTGGAGGTAGAGCTATTCCCGTTTTGCGATCGCAGAAACACCTGAGCCTCATGTACTGTCCGAATACGTTCTCACTACACAATTTATGAGACATGACAACGATCATATACGACGCAAAGACTACTTCGTCTTCATACTTACGAAACCTATATGTCATTTCACTTTCTTTGACGTTGGGCCACTTCTCTCGGCGTTTCACTTGGTGGCGCAGGTTCCTTTCTAGCAATGGACGCATGTTGCTGACTATATGGTCGATGAGTCTTTCTTGGAGGTCGGCACAAGTCCACGTGTATACTCCAAAGTCAGATGCTTTTAAGAATCTGATTTGTAAATTTGTGTCAACTTTATACACGCTCAGCCTGAAATGATTTTTCGCCCATATCATTTTCATAGCTTTTTCATCCCACTGTGCGTCTTTCAATCTGTTTAACTCCAAAGCTATTAAGTGTTCAGAGGTAGCAAAGAAATCAAATACTTCTTCGCCAGTCACGTTTAATACGTTCATTTTTTCATCATAAGGAAGTTCAGTCCACGTGACATTGTAATTATGGCGGTCCGACCACGCGATTGTTTCGTTGTTAAGTCTCCACGTCATGTTCATCAATACGTCATCGGCGGGAAGGCCGTGGGACATCCAGATGATGACGTCTTTGTGGCGGAGTAGCTGAACATCCTCTCCTTCGTAACGGTAAAACACACCATCACTGTCCAGGTCAGACCGTCTTATGTCCTCAATGTCAATGATGTTTTTTTCCATGAGACCCACAAGGTGTTTTTTGCTCAAATTCCACCCGAATATGAGGCACTTGTCGAGTGCCACTGTCACAGAAAAGTAGGAAAAGAAACAGGCGAAAAGCACGAACAGTACGCACCTCAGCCAACCGGACTTCCGGACCTCGCACCGCACTTTGCAGAACACACAGAGCAAGACGTACGCGTTGCATTTCAAGACCACTGAAGTTCCACCCAGCACAACCGTTGACACGAAAGGGACCGCGACGTTCAAGTCGTCCTGAAACTGGTGCCAGCCTTGCAGGTGGAAGACCGTCAGGTAGACGAACCAGCTCACACACACCAAGTAAAAGATCCAGACCAGCCTATTGATGCTGAGTGACCGTTTCAGCAACCCCACCGCCATTACGATCAGATAAGCTGGTGAGTCGGTGCGGCCTGCTCGTAGCAAACACACTGAAACTGTCGATGCCTTTGGCGCAGATCAGTGCAACGCCTTCGGTCAGCGAAGAAGAAACTAAAAACTTGACATGGGCTCGTGGGCTGGCTAAACAAGCTAAAACTGTCGATCCGTTTGGTGCAGATCAGTCTAACGCCTAGTTCAACGATTCAGCGGCTAAAAAAAAGAAAGAAAGAAAGAAAAGAAAAAAAGAAAGAAAAGAAAGAAAGAAAGAAAGAAAAAAAAGCACTAAAAACTTGGCATGGGTTTGCGGGCTGGCGTGGAAAGCTATAGCTGAGTCAACGTGGCAGTTCCGGCTACTACTGGTCGAGACAGGGACACGGGTCGGCTTGACTGAGCTTCGGGCGATGGCCGGGCGGTTATCACGGCTTATCTGCACACGCCTACTTGTCACATATTTATGAGGCCTATGGGTCACACCTTCCGAGGGACCCGCAAAAAAGCAACCACCAAAAAACAACAAAAAACAACAACAAAAACACGTACTATCTGCACGACGGTAAGCTGAGTAGGTACGACGTCAGTGAAACCGACGAATAGAAGAAGGAGAAGAAAAGTCGTTGTGCAGTTCACACTGTCACCGATCCCACCGTCAGAATTTGAATCCGGAGGTCAAGCCAAAGGCTGGCTGAGGAATGACAAATAACACCATGAGCCGGTTTGGCCTAGCGGTAAGGCTGGTAAGCTGTATGGTTCGGCTTCGGCTCTCCTTTTCTCTTCAAAAACACTGAAAAAGGTTGTGGTTTGTGGACACTGCGATCTTGTGCACTTAGTCCCTCACAATTAATGAAACATTAAAATGGCTCTCATCGCTGCCCACCTTAACGCAGGAGACATTCTGGTGGTGACAGTGCAGCGTTAGGTATATAGTCTCCCTCTTCCCTCATCTTCGCCCGTCCCTTTTTCTTGATCTTGATGGATTATGTTGGCGACGCCTAATTCTGGTACAAACACCAAAGCAAAAAATGGGGAGAGTACTAAAACACACACACACACACACACACACACACACACACACACACACACACACACACACACACACACACACACACACACACAATAAGCCTTACGGTTTCTGTGGAATTAAAACACCATGCCCCTAATAAGCCTTACGGTTTCTGTGGACGTAAAGCACCATGCCCCTAATAAGCCTTACGGTTTCTGTGGACGTAAAGCACCATGCCCCTAATAAGCCTTATGGTTTCTGTAGACGTAAACCACCATGCCCCTAATAAGCCTTACGGTTTCTGTGGACGTAAACCACCATGCCCCTAATAAGCCTTATGGTTTCTGTAGACGTAAACCACCATGCCCCTAATAAGCCTTATGGTTTCTGTGGACGTAAACCACCATGCCCCTAATAAGCCTTACGGTTTCTGTGGACGTAAAGCACCATGCCCCTAATAAGCCTTACGGTTTCTGTGGACGTAAAGCACCATGCCCCTAATAAGCCTTACGGTTTCTGTGGACGTAAAGCACCATGCCCCTAATAAGCCTTACGGTTTCTGTGGACGTAAAGCACCATGCCCCTAATAAGCCTTACGGTTTCTGTGGACGTAAAGCACCATGCCCCTAATAAGCCTTACGGTTTCTGTGGACGTAAAGCACCATGCCCCTAATAAGCCTTACGGTTTCTGTGGACGTAAAGCACCATGAAAGAAGCAGAGAACTAACTGCGACACACTGATTTCGAAGCACGACGGCAGAAGAACAACGACCAGCCCGACCGGGAGTACTGGCTATGACTAGATGTCACTCAAACTCCAAGCACTGGTTTACGACATACTTCCTTCCACCACTGCCGTATTTAGTTACGCCATAGGGTCCAGAAAACTATCAGCTAACGAGCAGTTTTTTGTTGGAGCTCAAACAGTAGTAGGTTTGTTACAAACAACTCACATTATATCAGACATTTGTTTCATAACTGACCGTGTAGCTTCGCCAGCTCAAATAAAACCAAAATCGTTTGAATCGAGACGGACCCTTTTTATTTTACCCTGGGTGGATGCGTCTCATGTTTACGTGCGTGCTAGGGCGCTTGGTTGCTTCCACAATCTTATCAGTACCCAAACCTTTCGGAGGGCGCTGACCGCGTCGGTGGACAGCTGCGCGGAGATAAAGAGTGCCCCTTCCGTGGCGTAATTAAATCTGGCAGAGTTTGGAGGAAGGTGCCGGAAAGCGGTGCTCGGAGTGTGGATGTCACTGTCACTGAAGCAGCCAAAAAGCTATTCACACGCAACACCATGTCGGATTGTGATCCAGTTACACTGTCACTGAAGCGCTCCACTGTCGGCGGCACACATGCACATATGATATACACAAGCCTACGATCGACTGATCACACGCGCAAACGGGCCGAGTTTCAGTTTTTTTTCTCTCACGAATGTCAGCACGTGAATTTCTTATCAGTGATCTGGACTAAACGGACAAAGTCAAACGGGGCCAATCTCAGCAAAAGACGTTTCGGAAAGGCAGCTTGTAGCCTGGGTCCGCCAGCAACGGGAAGTGACGTACGTACCGTGGTAACAGGATCTAAAAGTGGGCGTATCGCATACGGTGTAAATCGCGGGCTTCACGCTCTCCCTCTCTCATTCATTCATGCCTATATATATATATAAATAATGTCTGTAAATTTGATATCTACTCAAGGCCACCGAAAATGAACTGAGAAAGTGAGAAGACTGACGCCACTTCGGCATAAGTCGGCTATGCATCAGCCATTCCCTCAGTCCCGCCGGCCGGCCGATGTGGCATTTTCGGTTTTTTTAATATCAGTTTCCTATATCACTTTTGTGGAAAGACTGACTTGTGTGTGAGTGTGTGTGTGTGTGTGTGTGTGTGTGTGTGTGTGTGTGTGTGTGTGTGTGTGTGTGTGTGTGTGTGTGTGTGTGTGTGCGTATGTCAGTGTGTACGTGTCAAACTCCAAGCATAGGTTTACGACATCCTTCCTTCTGAACCACTGCCGTATTTAGTTACGCCATAGGGTCCAGAAAACTGTCAGCTAACGAGCAACGGTTTTTTGTTGGTGCTCACCGTGAGTAGCTTAGCAAGGACAAGTTGTTAGTTTTTTGAATGAACCTATTATTATTATTGATCGCTTTTATATAGCGCTATTCTCCGCTCTCGAGCAGACTCACTGCGCTCGCATGTGATTCTACATGAGTGAATAACTTTTCATAGCGCGTTTTTGAATATCCACAGCGGTGTACTTACAGCGCTGACATGGCTGGTGCCACATGAAACTGCTGCCATCTCGGCGTGTTCTGTGTACACCATACAACCATGCACCGTGTCACTTCATGCAAAGCCACATACGTAAGGTGTATGTGTGTTTAGCTGTAACCTGCCACCTGTGCTTTTGGCGGAATGACCAGGGTCTTTTACATGCTATTGCGGTAACACGGGGGTGGAACGGATACCGAAATAAGAGTCAGCACATAATGTTGACCCTGGATAAGAAAATTCTCCCGCCGCTCCAGCAGGATTCGAACCCGCCACCTTTCGATCACGAGTCCGGCTCTCTTAAGCACTGGGCTATCCCCGTCCCGAAACTACAATCCTTGTAAAATAAGGTTTTTGAGTGCGAGTTCTATCTTTTGCCTTCTTCTCACGTGAACACGTCTGCACACTTGATGCCGCAGCTGAGTCATAACTGACATAGTGTGGCACGCAAACACTCACGCACACACTACTCTCGCTCACGTACACACAGACCCACCCACCCACATACACATGCCCACCTACACTGACACGCACGCACGCAC
>OY757558.1:10844172-10849172 GCA_963584105.1 Alviniconcha strummeri
GAGGCACTGGCCTTTTCAGAATCAGTTTCTTGCAGAGGGTGCCTACTTTATCGATGACATGCAGTAAACCAATCAAAATGACAATGCACACAACTGCCAAGGCACCAATAAAGATAAGCTCTTCTCTGTGGAAATACAGCGCTTCAGCATGTGCAAGCTGTCTGGTCATTTGCATTTCTAGATTTGTTGGAATCCAGTCATAAGCATTCCAGGCGTTATATGCATATGTAGAGGAATCATTGTACGACAGTAGGTCAGAGATGAGGTTCTGTTTTTCTGGCTGAATGAATGTTGATACAGGAAAGACAACACGAACCAGTTCGTATTGCTTTGTGCTGGAGTTGTAGTACTGGCGGTAAAATTCCACTTTCAACCAGCCGTATGTTTCAGGACCCAAACAGAAGACAAACAATCCAGGTTCTGCTTTGTCTGTTTCAAGATGGTACCCCCGGATCGACTCCAAAGGAGGAATACAAAAATCGACGCTTCTCGGACAGCTCTCACTCTTAGACATCCAGTAGTACAACAGTAGCAGTTTTGAGCAAAGCCTGACATTGCTGGAGGTGCGAAGTGATCTTTCGTTAATGAGGTAGTCAACAGCTATTTCATTTTCGTCTTGTTCGTTTTGCCAGTACGATGCTTTGACAGAAACAATTGCGCCTGGAGGTAGAGCTATTCCCGTTTTGCGATCGCAGAAACACCTGAGCCTCATGTACTGTCCGAATACGTTCTCACTACACAATTTATGAGACATGACAACGATCATATACGAGGCAAAGACTACTTCGTCTTCATACTTACGAAACCTATATGTCATTTCACTTTCTGTGACATTGGGCCACTTCTCTCGGCGTTTCACTTGGTGGTGCAGGTTCCTTTCTAGCAATGGACGCATGTTTCTGACTATATGGTCGATGAGTCTTTCTTGGAGGTCGGCACAAGTCCACGTGTATACTCCAAAGTCAGATGCTTTTAAGAATCTGATTTGTAAATTTGTGTCAACTTTATACACGCTCAGCCTGAAATGATTTTTCGCCCATATCATTTTCATAGCTTTTCATCCCACTGTGCGTCTTTCAATCTGTTTAACTCCAAAGCTGTTAAGTGTTCAGAGGTAGCAAAGAAATCAAATACTTCTTCGCCAGTCACGTTTAATACGTTCATTTTTTCATCATAAGGAAGTTCAGTCCACGTGACATTGTAATTATGGCGGTCCGACCACGCGATTGGTTCGTTGTTAAGTCTCCACGTCATGTTCATCAATACGTCATCGGCGGGAAGGCCGTGGGACATCCAGATGATGACGTCTTTGTGGCGGAGTAGCTGAACATCCTCTCCTTCGTAACGGTAAAACACACCATCTCTGTCCAGGTCAGACCGTCTTATGTCCTCAATGTCAATGATGTTTTTTCCATGAGACCCACAAGGTGTTTTTTGCTCAAATTCCACCCGAATATGAGGGACTTGTCGAGTGCCACTGTCACAGAAAAGTAGGAAAAGAAACAGGCGAAAAGCACGAACAGTACGCACCTCAGCCAACCGGACTTCCGGACCTCGCACCGAACTTTGCAGAACACACAGAGCAAGACGTACGCGTTGCATTCAAGACCACTGAAGTTCCACCCAGCACAACCGTTGACACGAAAGGGACCGTGACGTTCAAGTCGTCCAGAAACTGGTGCCAGCCTTGCAGGTAGAAGACCGTCAGGTAGACGAACCAGCTCGCACACACCAAGTAAAAGATCCAGACCAGCCGATTGATGCTGAGTGACCGTTTCAGCAACCCCACCGCCATTACGATCAGCTAAGCTGGTGAGTCGGTGCGGCCTGCTCGTAGCAAACACACTGAAACTGTCGATGCCTTTGGCGCAGATCAGTGCAACGCCTTCGGTCAGCGAAGAAGAAACTAAAAACTTGACATGGGCTCGTGGGCCGGCTAAACACGCTAAAACTGTCGATCCGTTTGGTGCAGATCAGTCTAACGCCTAGTTCAACGATTCAGCGGCTAAAAAAAAAAAAAGAAAGAAAGAAAGAAAAGAAAAAAAGAAAAAAAGAAAAAAAGCACTAAAAACTTGGCATGGGTTTGCGGGCTGGCGTGGAAAGCTATAGCTGAGTCAACGTGGCAGTTCCGGCTACTACTGGTCGAGACAGGGACACGGGTCGGCTTGACTGAGCTTCGGGCGATGGCCGGGCGGTTATCACGGCTTATCTGCACACGCCTAATTGTCACATATTTATGAGGCCTATGGGTCACACCTTCCGAGGGACCCCGCAACCCCCCCCCCCCCCCCCAAAAAAAAAAAAAACAACAACAAAAAAACAAAACAAAAAACAACAACAAAAACAACAACAAAAACACGTACTATCTGCACGACGGTAAGCTGAGTAGGTACGACGTCAGTGAAACCGACGAATAGAAGAAGAAGAAGAAGAAAAGTCGTTGTGCAGTTCACACTGTCACCGATCCCACCGTCAGAATTTGAATCCGGAGGTCAGGCCAAAGGCTGGCTGAGGAATGACAAATAACACCATGAGCCGGGTTGGCCTAGCGGTAAGGCTGGTAAGCTGCATGGTTCGGCTTCGGCTCTCCTTTTCTCTTCAAAAACGCTGAAAAAGGTTGTGGTTTGTGGACACTGCGATCTTGTGCACTTAGTCCCTCACAATTAATGAAACATTAAAATGGCTCTCATCGCTGCCCACCTTAACGCAGGAGACATTCTGGTGGTGACAGTGCAGCGTTAGGTATATAGTCTCCCTCTTCCCTCATCTTCGCCCGTCCCTTTTTCTTGATCTTGATGGATTATGTTGGCGACGCCTAATTCTGGTACAAACACCAAAGCAAAAAATGGGGAGAGTACTAAAACACACACACACACACACACACACACACACACACACACACACACACACACACACACACACACACACAATAAGCCTTACGGTTTCTGTGGAATTAAAACACCATGCCCCTAATAAGCCTTACGGTTTCTGTGGACGTAAAGCACCATGCCCCTAATAAGCCTTACGGTTTCTGTGGACGTAAAGCACCATGCCCCTAATAAGCCTTATGGTTTCTGTAGACGTAAACCACCATGCCCTAATAAGCCTTACGGTTTCTGTGGACGTAAAGCACCATGCCCCTAATAAGCCTTACGGTTTCTGTGGACGTAAAGCACCATGCCTCTAATAAGCCTTACGGTTTCTGTGGACGTAAAGCACCATGCCCCTAATAAGCCTTACGGTTTCTGTGGACGTAAAGCACCATGCCCCTAATAAGCCTTACGGTTTCTGTGGACGTAAAGCACCATGAAAGAAGCAGAGAACTAACTGCGACACACTGATTTCGAAGCACGACGGCAGAAGAACAACGACCAGCCCGACCGGGAGTACTGGCTATGACTAGATGTCACTCAAACTCCAAGCACTGGTTTAGGACATACTTCCTTCCACCACTGCCGTATTTAGTTACGCCATAGGGTCCAGAAAACTATCAGCTAACGAGCAGTTTTTTGTTGGAGCTCAAAAAGTAGTAGGTTTGTTACAAACAACTCACATTATATCAGACATTTGTTTCATAACTGACCGTGTAGCTTCGCCAGCTCAAATAAAACCAATATCGTTTGAATCGAGACGGACCCTTTTTATTTTACCCTGGGTGGATGCGTCTCATGTTTACGTGCGTGCTAGGGCGCTTGGTTGCTTCCACAATCTTATCAGTACCCAAACCTTTCGGAGGGCGCTGACCGCGTCGGTGGACAGCTGCGCGGAGATAAAGAGTGCCCCTTCCGTGGAGTAACTAAATCTGGCAGAGTTTGGAGGAAGGTGCCGGAAAGCGGTGCTCGGAGTGTGGATGTCACTGTCACTGAAGCAGCCAAAAAGCTATTCACACGCAACACCATGTCGGATTGTGATCCAGTTACACTGTCACTGAAGCGCTCCACTGTCGGCGGCACACATGCACATATGATATACACAAGCCTACGATCGACTGATCACACGCGCAAACGGCCGAGTTTCAGTTTTTTTCTCTCACGAATGTCAGCACGTGAATTTCTTATCAGTGATCTGAACTAAACGGACAAAGTCAAACGGGGCCAATCTCAGCAAAAGACGTTTCGGAAAGGCAGCTTGTAGCCTGGGTCCGCCAGCAACGGGAAGTGACGTACGTACCGTGGTAACAGGATCTAAAAGTGGGCGTATCGCATACGGTGTAAATCGCGGGCTTCACGCTCTCCCTCTCTCATTCATTCATGCCTATATATATATATATAAATAATGTCTGTAAATTTGATATCTACTCAAGGCCACCGAAAATGAACTGAGAAAGTGAGAAGACTGACGCCACTTCGGCATAAGTCGGCTATGCCATCAGCCATTCCCTCAGTCCCGCCGGCCGGCCGATGTGGCATTTTCGGTTTTTTTAATATCAGTTTCCTATATCACTTTTGTGGAAAGACTGACTTGTGTGTGAGTGTGTGTGTGCGTCAGTGTGTGTGTGTGTGTGTGTGTGTGTGTGTGTGTGTGTGTGTGTGTGTGTGTGTGCGTATGTCAGTGTGTACGTGTCAAACTCCAAGCATAGGTTTACGACATCCTTCCTTCTGAACCACTGCCGTATTTAGTTACGCCATAGGGTCCAGAAAACTGTCAGCTAACGAGCAACGGTTTTTTGTTGGTGCTCACCGTGAGTAGCTTAGCAAGGACAAGTTGTTAGTTTTTTTGAATGAACCTATTATTGATGATGATGAGTTGATGCTTAATGTCCTCAGATGTCATTTGACATATTAGGGACAAGTTGTGACCAATGCCGAAGCACGGTTCAATAAAAGCCACATACGTAAGGTGTATGCGTGTTTAGCTGTAACCTGCCACCTGCACTTTTTGGCAGAATGACCGGGATCTTTTACGTGCTACTGTGGTAACACGGGGTGGAACGGATACCGAAATAAGAGTCAGCACAGAAAGTCGACCCTGGAGAAGAAATTCTCCGGCCGTTCCAGCAG
>OY757558.1:10854172-10869172 GCA_963584105.1 Alviniconcha strummeri
ATCAGCGTAGAGGCTGCTCAAAATGTAAAAATAGTGTCAAAATCTCACGGTGGCTGTTAAAAATAGACAATTCCCATTATTAGTCACCATTAGCTGAGAATAACTCATTTATACAATATCGTAAATTTAGAACAGATCATGTGCAGAGTGTTTATTGCAGAAATCAGCATATATAAAAAAAAAAAAAGGAACCAACAGCGCTTGACAGACACCCTACACACAACAACAAAAATAACACAGCAACACAGACCCGAATCACCTGGCATGCGAGCTAATAATCATAAGGTACATGAACTCCACCACAGGTACTCTCTCTCAAAAAAGGGAACTTTTGATAGTGGTCGCTTCTCAGCTGAGGGACCCACATTTTTCTGTGTCCGCAGTACCCTACTGAAGGGCCATCAGAACACACACACACACACACACAATCCAAGTTCTACAACAACCCCCACCAGTTTGACAAAAAAGGTAGTGTCTGCACGATTTGTCACTCTGCCGTGGGTAACAATTGTGCAGACATCACTGTATGTTTTGTCACTCCAGTGGCAAAGTGTGTCGTACAACACACTAAAAAAAAAAAAAAAAAAAAAAAAAAAAAAAAAACCCCTACAAATGTGTGGGGAAAAAAAAAAAAAAAGCCCGGGACAGTATCAAAAACGTTTCACAAAAGGCAAATATCTATGAAATACTTCGTCCAACTCTTTGTATGGATGTAGCTTTTTGTCTATTGTGTATGTATAACATGTGCATGTATATTTGTATACGTATGTTATCCACTGTTGGAACGGGTGTACTGATATGTTCTAAAAAGAAATAAAAAGTTTCGTGAAAGCAAGGATCTAAGAGCAGTGGCTTAGCAGTTAGTTGGCACGGGGGTTCAATGTTTTTGTGGGTTTGAATCCCGCATCGGAGAACGAAGTTTCCAAAAAGCAAGGATCCAGGAGCAGAGGTTCAGTAATCTGGGCACTTTTGTTGGCATGGGATTGAATTTTTTTGCGGGTTCGAATCCCCATCTCTACTGTTATCATCGTTTTTGGTTTATGGTAGCGATGACGATTTTAACGTTTCTTTTCTGCTTTTCGTGTTTGTTTTTGATGTTGCTGTTTTTTGTTTTGTTTGTTGTTGTTTTGCGTTTTGTTTTTGTTTTTGTTGCAGTTCTTTGTGTGTGTTGTTTTAAATAAAATTGACTGTTAAAAAAAATAAAAAAATAAAAGGTTTCACAAGTTGGGGTGGCAAACTCCAAGCACAGGTTTACATCTAACTTTGGAGGAAGGTGCCGGAAAGCGATGCTCGGAGTGTCGGTTGGTGGCTGTCCGATTAGGTTTGAGTGGTGCATATGGGTCCAGAGATGGGTAAGTGTGTCTGGCTGATGAATAGATCTGATAACTATGGGGGGGGGGGGGGGGGGGGGGGGGGGGGGTATGTAGGCTAGGCATGTGTGTGTGGGGGGGTGGGGGTGGGGTGTGGGGGGGGAGATGCGGTTACAGCGGTGGTGGTGGGGGGTGGTAGGTCAAGACCCGAACTCCAAGCACTGGTTTACGACATCCTTCAGTCCTTCCTTGGAGGAAGGTGCCGGAAAGCGATGTTCGGAGTGTGGTCAAGACCTGCATTTTTTGTTTTGTTTTGTTTTTGTTTAGGGTGTAATGCGAGGTTCTGTATTATGGAATTCTGTCCACATAATTATCTGCTTAAGTTATCATGAGTGTGGAAAATTATAATGCTTTTGATGTTACTTTTTACATGTTTTTATTATTATATATATATTTTTTTTTAGTGATGAGTCTTTAGCAGTGAGTTGACTTGCACTGTGAGGAAAGATTAAAGTATTTAAAGTATTCTGACTTGACTAGACTGTGACTGAACGGAAGTTCATTCCACACTTACACGGGTAGCTTTGAAAACCTGGACTGGGTTCGGGACCGGGACCGTGAATGTATGATGGAGCAAAAAAATCCAAGTTCTGGACAAAATAAAACTGAACACACGAATCACAGCCAACTTCACAGTAATTATAGACATTTTGATATATATACAATCACCTGTCCAGTTTGACACCCATTCATACATAAATTAATATACAGTGAGATGTCAAATTTAAAAACCATTTACACTTAAAAGTTAAGTATACAGCCAGATGTCAAATTTGACATCCATTTATACCTAAATATACAGCCTGCTGTCAAATTTGACATTCAGTTACACAAAAATATATACAGACAGGTGTCAACTTTCAGATCCGTTTATACTTAAATATATATGGTGAGATGTCAAATTTGACATCCGTTTATACTTAAATATACAATCACGAATCAGGTGTCAAATCTGACATCTGTTTACACTTGAACATACAGTCAGGTGTCAAATTTGACATTGACTTGTATAGCCAGGCCTCAAATTCAACATCTATTTACACCAAAATACACCATGACATACGAAATTTCATATGCATTTACACTTCAAAATATATATAATCAAGACATCAAATTTGATGTCTACATACACTTAAAACATCAAAAAATGCGGTGAACACGAGATTGATTTAACATTTCTTACACCAACAGAAAAATGGGAATAATACAGGGTTAATATACCATGTACAGAAATCTCTGGTTAAAGACTGGCTTGAGAGAGAGAGAGTATATATTAATATTCTCTCTTTTGAGGCCGCTTTATTCTTTTTTCAACCATAGTATTCATGTACAAACGGCCAATGCTCAGAAAAAAAGAAGAAGGAAAAACAACAACAGAAAACCCACACAATAATTAAGGGGCTAAAACTGTGTTTTTTTCATGTTTTTTTCTTCATACTTTCACATTTTCACCATTTTAAGAAAAATGGCTCTTATGAAAAACTACCAAAAAAAAAAAAAAAAAAAAAAGAGAGAGAGAGAGAGAGAGACAGACAGACAGACAGACAGACAGACAGAGACAGAGAGACAGAGAGAGAGAGAGACAGAGAGCATTCTTAATACAAAACAAAAAATAAAAAAGTAAAATCAATCTTCCTATAAAAATCAACCATTTCAATGTTAAAAAAGAAGAATAAGAAAAAAAGAAAAGAAAAAGAAGAAGACGAAGCTCATAATGTCCACACTATCAAATCAACAAACAACAAAAAAAGAACCCAACGCCCCCTCCCCCCCCCCCCCCCCCACACACACCTTCCCTGCCACCCCCAAATGCGTCAATTTGATTTTTCAAGCATGAAGTTGTGTAACTCTACCGCATTCATTCCTGCATACACGTGTAGAACGTACACCAGACTCTTGTGATCAGAAGGCTGAGAGTTTGGTCCCTTGTTGGTGGGGTGGGGGGGGGGGGGGTGCATGTGGGTGGGGGGGGGTAGGTGTGTGTGTGTGCGTCAGGGGTGTGTGTGTAGGGCCCGGGGGTGGGGGGGTTCCTGGGAGGGGTGTTTTGTAGGGGAATAAGAAGGACAGCCATCGGTTTGGAAACCGCAGCTGAATGTCAGTGTCAGTGTCGAATGGAGAGACAGTGGTGCAGTACGTAAGCAAGTAAATAAACATGTCGCTTAACGTCCACAAAAACCACGAGGCTTATTAGGGATGGGGAGAAGGGAGGGAAGGGGGTGGAAGTGGGGGGGTGGGGGGTGGCAGGGTTGAACGCCCAGTCAACCATGACAGTGAAATAGTTACATAAGAGCAATCCAGAGTCAAAACCTTTCTTTGTAAGAGTTGGGGGGCTGGGCAGGGTGGGGGGGGGGGGGGGGGGACAGGGGGGAAGGGGTGGAGATGGGTGGGGGGAAGGGGAGTGGGAGTTGGAAGGGGGGGGGGGGAGTTGATAGAAACCTCAAAATCCATCAAAATCTAAACACATCAGCACCAAATCACACAAAACAAAACAACACAATACACACACACACATGCATGCAACAACAGCAAATAGCACTTTTGTGACCAAAGACAAAAATCATATCCAACTCATTCAATCAATGAACAAGAACAGCAAAACTACCCCCCCCCCCACACACACACACACACACAAACACACAAAAACAACAACAAAAAACACCCAACAATAACATAAAAACCAACTGGAAACCCAACAACACCCAAACAACAATCAACAACCCTAAACAATTAAAACACGTGTAAAGACAAAAATAAAGACGAGTACAAACAGGAAACAGCGCCAGTGACCCTACCGGCCAAGGCTGCATTTGCTTTGGTGCAGATATATACATATATAGGTAGGAATCAGTCTAGCCGACTGGGCAGGTCTTGAAAAAGCCCCACACTGGGCGAAAATTTGGAGCAAAGGTTTTCATTCCAAGTCCAAAAAGAGGGGTGGTGGAGGGATAGTTAGCCAAGACGTCAAGGCACTGGATATGGAACAGCCAAATTTGTGGGCGTCATTTTCTAATTAATACTAACGTTGGAAAGTTTAACCATGCCCTACCTACCAAAAACGTTCAACAACGGCCCAAAGCATGTGAAACAACAACATAAAATAACACTACAACACACTGGATTTTTTTTGGATCCACTGTTGTAAACTAAAAGAACTTTCAGTTTGCAATTCACCCCGATATAACTGTACTGGTTGACTGGGCGTAAAAAAAAAAAAAGTCACTTGCATCATTTTACAGACGCTATGTTGCAACCCCCCTACCCCCATTCACCCCGTTTGTAAATAACGATCTGATTCTGGAACTCTGTTTCCACAGACACTCCATCGGCCATGACCCCTTACACTTGCCTTCAGGTTGGCACTGAAGGAGACTACTAGACCACACATGCCATCAACCTCACAGATTCAATGAACTTCCTTAACAAAAAGTGTCGCACAAAATGGGAAACCCAGACTGGTATGTGTCGATGGTCAATATCCACCTTCGGAAACTCCTGTCAAGGTATTCCTTGGACATACCAGAGTGAAGGGAAATGACTGAGCAGAGAGACTGGCGGGCAAAGCAACCCTCGCAAGAGGTCTGCAACTTGGAAGGTCTTAAATGTTGAGAAGCTTGAGACATTACCTGTGGGCACAAAGCCAAGGACACCACACCCTTGACAGCCCACAGGAGAGAGGCGCGGAAAGAGAAAACACTCGATGATGATCACTGAAAGGATGAGAGAAAGCAGTCACACGAACGTCGCAACCATTTTAACACCAGCAGTGGGGACATTTAAATTCGGAGAGATGGTAGGGTATTCTGAGTGCATAGCTCTATATATCATCTTGAACTGAACTGAAAGGAACTGAAGAAGTGGACGGAATTAGAAGGACAGGCCTGATCACCACCACAATCAGCGATCCTCTGATCCGATTTTGATGACCCCGCTACCACCAGCTGATGGTGAAGTGATGCTTAATGTCCTCAGATGTCAGTTGACATATTAGGGACAAGTTGTGACCAATGCCGAAGCACGGTTCAATAAATCGTTACGTCCACGGAAACCAGAAAGCTTGTTAGGACGGACAGCCCAGGACGTCCACCTCGACTCTCACACAGCTCCGGAACTATGACCACCAACTGAATTCGTCTTTAACCCTTACAGTGCCTACGTCACAATGCTGCACCCACCAAGCTTCCTGCCAATGTCACATTTACGTGCCCAGATCAGGGGACTACTTTGTAAGAACAGGCAATGAAAGAAGTACGACGACACTTGCTAAAACAGTGAACCACGCGTAAAGAAAGAAGGACAACAACATTTAAATTGCTAAAAAACATGACCTGTGCGTAATGAAAGAAGTGCAACGACACTTGAACTGCTAAAAACGGGAACCATTTTACGTTATTCTGGAAAGAATTACAAAAGAGCTGGTCCAAAATTAAGGAAGTTACGGACGTTTGAAGACAGCGACCGAACGTCTGGCACCAGAGTCAGAAAAACAGCTGGTGCCAGGGGCTGCTGCGTTCCACAGCTGCTGGCACGGAAAGGGTTAACGTGGACTGAACTGGCTTCCGAATGAGTTCAACTGTTTTTTAATATGACTGCGCACAACCTCACTGTAGTCAGTTCCACGATGATCATCGGGAAATCTTCAATTATCATGAAGAAAGAAAAAAGAAAAAAAGAAGAAGAAAAAACAGTGGTGGGACTGTTCTCTATCTGGATAAAACCTATATATTTAAGAGAGAAAAAAAGGTTTTAAAAAAGAAAGAAAAGAAAAAAAAAAGTGGTGGGACGCTTGTCTGAGTATCTGGATAAAACCCATATATTGAATGAAAACAAAAAAGAAAAAGAAACAGCCAAAATCTTGAGTGGCTACATACTAGCCATGGGTACAACAGATCACTACTGCCCTGGCAAAGTTTTCTTCTTAAAACTTCCTCAGCTTCTTCATAACACATCAGTCAGAGCCGGGTTTCCTGAAGGAAAATTGCCAGAATTCCCAGACAAAAAAAAAAAAAAAAAAGACAGAAAAAAAGAGAGGCAAACACACACATACACAGCCCACCATGCTTTCTAGCTCACAATTTGAAAATTCATCTGCATGTGCCAGCAGACCAGACACCAGAAACCAGGCAGGCTGCTTGCTCCTGTGTTGTGTCTTGCAGCAGATTACAGAAATGAATGCACCTCTCCTTCCGTCAGTGTTAAATTTCAGCAAACTGTCTGCATTTGTCTTGTCTTTGGAGACCTTTCAGACTGTTAAAAATCTAAAACAGCACGAGTCTCGGAGCGCTCGTGCTGCATCAGCAAACAAGGGAGTTAATTAGCACTTGAAATATGTAATGCGAAGTACAACAACAAAGACCCGAGTTGCCTACGGTAACTCTCACCTGGCACGCATGTAAATACAAGGTGAACTCAAGGATGTACCTCCGGTGGAGTTTACGTACCTTGTGTTTACCTGCATGCCAGGTGAGAGTTATCGTAGGCGACTCAGGTCTTTGTTGTTGTATGTGTGTTAGGTACTTTGAGCGCTAATTAACTCCCTTGTTTGTTGATTCTTTCAGACCGTTGCACATTTTGGATCTGGAGTCATACATTGCTCGGACCATCACCGCCCATTTTCACATTGATTCTCCTTCCGAGGCAAGTTCAAGCAATCAGATTGTCAAATAAAAAAACACAGCCAAACACCCCGCTGCTTTGTTTGCCTGGAGTAGTCTCCCCTGCCCAAGGGCTATAACTGCAGTTTGAACTGCGGCGCAGTCAATGGGATTGAGGTGTAGTACAGTACGAAAGCGGCGGAAGTCTGAAACAGAAAGAAAGAAAACAAAGGGTCAAGGTAGAGCAAATGCTTGGTCCGCTTATTTCGAAAACGAGGAAAGTACGGTCTGTTTGAGTGTTCAGACTCTGCTGTGGCCTTAAGCCTGTTCTTAACCTTTTCACTGCCATGCTTGCCAGCTGGTCTCTTGAAAAACGACAAATAAAAAAGTGCCCAATTTAAAATAATTAAAGGCTTCTTCCCCCTTTCACGCACTCACATGAAAAGACTTCTTTCAAAATGCACAGTATTGAAAATACAGTTGTTGTAGGACCACCAAATATACTGTTTGCAGACGTGTATCTGTGCACTTTTCAGCCAGGAAATTTTACAAGCTGGAGCAGTGAAGGGGTTAATTGGGTGAACATTTGCTTTACGAACCTAGTTCAGGGTATTCGTCGAACTGTGACGAAGCTACATTCGGGGTCCAAAAAGCTTTGCTCAACATGTTCTGGGAATATTCGCCCAGTTCGGCGAACACTGCCTCTGACTGGTTGAGCGCAAAGAGAGCTCTCCCGCAGACGAGGAAGAAAAAAGAAAAGAAAAGTGGATGACCGTGTCAATACTTCAGTTGATTTGGAGGGAATTGACCTATTTGTTGACTTGTGGGAGGTGCAGCCTTGTTTGTGGGACCCAAAATGATATATTAGATGCATTACCCTGAAATGAATTATAGTTCGTTGAACTGTCTGAAGTACGTTCAGTGCACAGACAGTTCACCCAGTTAAGAACTGGCTTTACAGAAGAGGCTAGTTGTAAATCTGATATGAACAGGCACTGGTGTTAAACAGATGTTATTATTCCAGGGAAAGTTTGAACTATCTCACTGATACAAGTGTCTAAGAAAGCTCCAGCATAAAGTCTGTGTCACACAAATTGCGTCAACTGTTTCCTTTGGGTATGACTAGTCAAGAGTGTGCATAATTATCATTATTATTGATCGCTTTTATATCACGCTAAATCCCTTTTATGTAGCACTTTTCTCTGCCCTCAAGCACACTCACTAATAAATATACAAAAATTAGTACGCGTGAAGTTGGCTGGACAAGACTTTGCCAAGAAAACACAGCTTTCCGATTGACCTTTGGGACATCAATGTGACACTGAAATTAGGTCAAGGTCACTGAAACTGGCATAACCAGCAAAGATCTACTGAGGTTATCACCATGCCAACTCTGAGAGGCTACACCAAAAAACAAAAACCCACAAAAAACAAATGGAAACATAAAAATCAGAACATTTATTGTCTGCGCACATGTATACTAGGAAATCTGTCATAATTTTATGCATGTGTGTATACAATATTACATGCAAGTAGCAGCTGATTATTAACAACTCACCTTGACATCTGACCTTGACATTTCGTACACTTCATGATCGTCAAACTTGTGCCACTTGCTGTTGCAGGGGTTACGACAGAAAGCTGTGTCTGGAAAGAGGTTTATCGATGGTTTGTTTAATGGTGACATTTTCAAGGGAGACACATTCCTCATGCGACAAACGAATGTTTACAGACAGATGATAACTGGATTGAGTATCACTCACTCTGGACGTAATGGCTGATGAAGACTTCCTGCATCTGCAGTTTTTTTTTAAACAACAACATTTGTCCATTTGTTGCTTGAAAAAGGTGTCTACACTACCTTGAAAACATGTACGATTTTGTAGACAGATATATTTAACTGATTTTTCAATATGCAGTCAATCATGACAGATATATCAGGGCAAAACCATTTTGTAATGTCCTATTATTATTTTTTATTATTTTTTATATATAGATTTTTGTTGTTGTTGTAGTCTTGGGTGTCTTCATCTTCTTCTTCTTTTTTCCAGAATGCCAGCGGTCACATTAGTTAAATTTCTGTCTCTGTCTCAGTGAAGTCTAAAAATAACAATCAGTTCAAAGTTTCAAGGAAAGAGACTTGCAATCAAACCAATCTGCGCCTCGTTGTCTAAACATACAAGAGAACAAGAACCTGGTTTACCCTCCATTAGGATTCCAGTTCAGTGTTGCTTTACGTCCACAGAGACCATAAGGATTATTAGGGACGGGGAGCCCAGGACGGCCTCCTCGACTTTCACACAGCTCCTGAGCTCTGAGATACTACAGTTCAGTGTTGCTTTACGTCCACAGAGACCATATTACGGACTATTAGGGACGGAAAGTCCAGGACGGCCACCTCGACTTTCACACAGCTCCTGAGTTCTGAGATACTACAGTGCAACGTTTCTTTATGTCCACAGAGACTGTAAGGTTTATTAGGGACAGGGAGCCCAGGATGGCCTCCTCAACTTTCACACAGCTCCTGTGCTCTGAGATACTACAGTTTATGTTCAATGTTGCTTTACGTCCACAGAGACCATATCACGGACTATTAGGGACGGAAAGTCCAGGACGGCCACCTCGACTTTCACACAGCTCCTGAGTTCTGAGATACTACAGTGCAACGTTTCTTTATGTCCACAGAGACTGTAAGGACTATTAGGGACAGGGAGCCCAGGACGGCCACTTCGACTTTCACACAGCTCCTGGGCTCTGTCCTTCAGGGTCAACATTAGCACTTATGAACACTAATTTTGAAATTAGTCAAACAGCAAATTCCTGTTTTTAACAGATGACATGCTCAGTCAGTAGTGGTCACTTAATACCATTGTTTGCATGCTACCAATATCATGCCAGTCACAGCTATAGTCGTACAATCTGGAGACAAATTAGTCATATAAAATCAACATTCTTCTATATGAAAGCAAACAAAAATGGGATCCATCTTATCTTTTGATGACTGTAAAAGTTTATCTTACTTTTGTAATATATTCTTTAAGTTTTGACCCCCGTTTTCATGGAAAAAAAGAGCATCAGCAACCAAAGTCGGTCTGTGCACACAATGCACTGGGTCTTATTGTATGTGAATGAAGTAAGTTCAGCCTCCTAGGGTTCTGATCTGACATGACAGTAGGTAATGGAGAGTAAAGGTGATGATACTTACAGTGCCCTCCTTCCATTGTTCCGTAATGATTCTGAAACACACAGGTGACGTTTGTTTCAATATGTTTCCTTCTCCTTTGTATTACAAAGAGGGAGATTGTCGCTGATGACTGAGCTGATGATGGTGGGGTGTGTGTGTGTGTGTGTGTGTGTGTGTGTGTGTGTGTGTGTGTGTGTGTGTGTGTGTGTATGTGTGTGTGTGTCTGTGTGTGTGTGTGTGTGTGTGTGTGTCTGTGTGTGTGTTGTGGCAATGTGTAAGCATGTGCATGTGTGTGGTGTGGTCATGGTAGTGGTGTGTGTACATGTGTGTGTGGTCATGGTGATGGTGGTGGTGTGTGTCCCACACAAAGATTATTCTGTACACAGTTTGATACAAAAACAGGCTAACAACCACAAGAATGAAAACACACAAAATCGAATCAAATCCACGATGTGGCGACTCCGAAAGAAAAATCCCCACATTAAAAGAAAACAACCACCTCCATGCAAACCCGGGTATTCATACATTCCAGACGGTAAGGCTGAGCGAAAAGTAGTATCAGGCATTTCAAGCTTAGGGATACTCAGAAACGGTAAAAGCCACGTTTTCAGTGATTTATTTATTTTTGAGCTCATTGGTATGCTTTTTGTTGTTCTTGTTTTACTCGTTGGTGCGTTTCTTTTCTCCTCCAGCGAGCGATGACTCACCGACACACCGTACAAGCTGTACCGCGCACGCTGCGTCGGGCCCAGTGTGACATCCTCAAGGTCAAGGTCAGCGATGGGAAAGTCGACGTACGTGGTCTTCTTCTGCATCCACATCCCGTCGCTGACAAACCTGACACATACACACGCACAGTGAGCACAGAATGAAAGGTGTGTGTGTGTGTGTGCGCGAGTGTGTGTGTGTGTGCATGCATGTGTGTGTGTGTGCATGCGTGCATGCATGTGTGATGAGCACATTACATCTGCTTGACTCAACACATCTGTGGTTATTATGTCGCTGCAAACATCGTCAACAACAGTAAAGCGCCATAAGTCTGCCGTCCAGGTCACAAGCGATGATCACCTGTTCAGTCCAATGAGCAGGATGTGCGGCAGTTTCCAGATGTCAATTTTTTTCTCTGCGTCCCTCTCCACGCGGCACTGGGGGCACTTCCACTTACAGCTTCCCGTCATCATCTCCGGCTGTAAGAACGCGCGGAAACAGTCCTGCGAACACACACAAAAATAATAGCTACTTCTTCTTCTCTTCTTCCAGACAGAGTCCAACTTCAACATTCTAATGACTGACATTTTCAGCGCATGCTGGCTTATTTTGGTGTTTCCATAGTCCACCAAAATGTGCACGCTGTGCGTCCATGTTAAAACAAATAAGCATTCGTTTGAACCTTTTTGTGTTTGGATCTCATAATCCACCAAACTCTGACACAGACTACCGCAGGATCTTTAATGTGCGTATGCAATCTTTTTGCACGCGTATACACACGGGGGACGTTGGTTTATAGTCTCATCTGAAGGACTTTTGTAGAGTCTGCACAGAATTTGACTCTCAGGGCGCCCGCCCGCAAAGCCTAGCACATCCATGGGGTGACCATGCATGCTCGATCGTGCTCAACTTCAGCTTTCGAGAGTGAGCCCCCTTGCTGCGCACCGCTGACTCTCTACTCCTACTATTTAGGTCACAGAAAACAAACAAAGGAACTGACTGTTGACGTATAAAAATTTGTGTTGGGAAGACCTTAACCAGAGTAATATCCGGATTACTTTTTTTTTTTTAGAAAAAAAAAAAAAAAAGGGGGAGAGAAGAAGCCAACTTCCATCATAAAGAGCCTGTTGGGTACATCAGGACCTCTGGAAGCTAAGTTACACATGGCCAGTACACCTGCTGGTCACATGGCCAGTACACCTGCTGGTCACATGGCCAGTACACCTGCTGGTCACATGGCCAGTACACCTGTTGGTCACATGGCCAGTACACCTGTTGGTCACATGGCCAGTACACCTGCTGGTCACATGGCCAGTACACCTGTTGGTCACATGGCCAGTACACCTGCTGGTCACATGGCCAGTACACCTGTTGGTCACATGGCCAGTACACCTGTTGGTCACATGGCCAGTACACTTGCTGGTCACATGGCCAGTACACCTGTTGGTCACATGGCCAGTACACCTGTTGGTCACATGGCCAGTACAATTGCTGGTCACATGGCCAGTACACCTGTTGGTCACATGGCCAGTACACCTGTTGGTCACATGGCCAGTACACCTGTTGGTCACATGGCCAGTACACCTGTTGGTCACATGGCCAGTACACCTGTTGGTCACATGGCCAGTACACTTGCTGGTCACATGGCCATACACTTGCTGGTCACATGGCCAGTACACCTGCTGGTCACATGGCAAGTACACATGGCAAGTACTGGCAAAGAGACAGCGGCAGACAGCTTCCCTAAGAGTACACTGGTTGCTGAAGGGTATGGGCAGGAGCCTGCTCTTTTAGACAGAGATTGACAGACAGGCAATCACCCTAAGAGTACACTTACTGGTGGTGGGAAATGTACTGGCAAAGAGATGTACACAAAGCCTATATTTTCAGACAGAGATCGACAGACACATATACAGACACACACACATATTTTCAGACAGAGATCGACAGACACATATACAGACACACACACATATTTTCAGACAGAGATCGACAGACACATATACAGACACACACACATATTTTCAGACAGGGATCGACAGACACATATACAGACACACACACATATTTTCAGACAGAGATCGACAGACACATATACAGACACACACACATATTTTCAGACAGAGATCGACAGACACATATACAGACACACACACAGACAGTCAGTTACCCCAAGAGGACACCGGCTGGCGTTGGGTATGGGCAAGGAGATGTACACAAAGTCGGTTTCTTCAGACACAAGATTTGACAGACGTGTGTATATATATATACCGACATAGACAGTCCGTTACCCCAAGAGCACACCGGCTGGTGGTGGGTATGGGCAGACAGATCGACAGACACACATACAGTCAGTCAGTTACCCCAAGAGTACATGTGCTGGTGGTGGGTATGGGCAGACAGATTGACAGACACGCATGCACACATACAGACAGTCCATTACCCCAAGAGCACACCGGCTGGTGGTGGGTACGGGCAGACAGATCGACAGACACGCATGCACACATACAGACAGTCCATCACCCCAAGAGCACACCGGCTGGTGGTGGGTACAGGCAGACAGATCGACAGACACACATACAGTCAGTCAGTTACCCCAAGAGCACACCGGCTGGTGGTGGGTATGGGCAGACAGATCGACAGACACACATACAGTCAGTCAGTTACCCCAAGAGTACACCTGCTAGTGGTGGGTATAGGCAGAGAGATCGACAGACACACATACAGTCAGTCAGTTACCCCAAGAGTACACCTGCTAGTGGTGGGTATAGGCAGAGAGATCGACAGACACACATACAGCCAGTCAGTTACCCCAAGAGTACATCTGTTGGTGGTGGGTATGGGCAGAGAGATGTACATGAAGCCTTTTCGTTCAGACGAGATTGACAGACACACATACAGTCAGTCAGTTACCCCAAGAGTACATCTGCTGGTGGTGGGTATGGACAGAGAGATCAACAGACACACATGCGTACATACAGTCTGTCGGTTACCCCAAGAGTACACCGGCTGGTGGTGGGTATGGGCAGAGAGCTGTACAAGAAGCCTTTTCTGTCAGACAAGAGATCAACAGACACCCATGCATACATACAGACAGTCAGTCAGTTACCCCAAGAGTACATCTGCTGGTAGCAGGTATGGGCAGAGAGATGTACATGAAGGCCTGGAAGGTCACGGATTGCTTGCGACACGTCCGGCACATCAGCGTCGACTTGAGCTGACCCTGGCAGGAAAAATTTGCGTCAACTTCAACTTTCAAGCAGCGCCACCTTTCCTCATTCCATTCATCACAGCACCAGCCATGTAACAACCAAACAGCGCTGTACCCATTTACGCGGATATTGAAAAACAAGCTGTGTAAAGCTACAGTCACTCATAACGTGACTAGAGTGCAATGGGCTGTGCTGGAAAGCAAAGCATACTTCAGCGGATGTTCAAAAACAAGATGTTTAAAGCTACAGTCACTTGCTCTGGAGTGCAATGGGTCTGCGCGGAAGCATACTTCAGTGGATATTCAAAAATGAGATGTTTAAAGCTACAGTCACTTGTTTACTCATAATGTGACTCGAGTGCAATGGGTCATGCTGGAAAGCAGAGAACACTCCAGTGGATGTTCGAAAACAAGATGTTTAAAGCTACAGTCACTTGTTCACTCATAATGCGACTAGAGAGCAATGGGTCATGCTGGAAAGCAAAGAATACTTCAGTGGATGTTCAAAAACAAGATGTTTAAAGCTACTGTCACTTGTTCACTCATAATGCAACTAGAGTGCAATGGGTTTGCTCGGAAGCAGAAAATACTTCAGTGGATGTTCAAAAACAAGATGTTTAAAGCTACAGTCACTTGTTCACTCGTACTGCGACTAGAGTGCAATGGGTCGTGCTGGAAAGCAAAGAACACTCCAGTGGATGTTCAAAAACAAGATGTTTAAAGCTACAGTCACTTGTTCACTCGTACTGCGACTAGAGTGCAATGGCTCGTGCTGGAAAGCAGAGAATACTTCTGTTAACCCGTTCATCCCTGAAGCTGCGCAGCAGGTCTCAGCTGGACTGCTTTGGTGCAGTGGCTGTTCCATTTACAGGTTAAAATCGTTTACAGTATTATGAGTGTACAGCCTACAATCGCCAAATGTTACGTGTTTACTCA
>OY757558.1:10874172-10880172 GCA_963584105.1 Alviniconcha strummeri
ATCATTATCATCATCATCGTTATCATTGTCAACACCATTGCAAACTCATCCACCACCTCTCCGAGCATCCCTTGTGCGCTTGTCCCTGCATCGTCATCAACATCACCACCACAATTATCATCATGGTTATCATCAGTCTCAACACCACCACAAACTCGTCCACCGCCTCTCCGAGCATCCCTTGTGCACTTGTCCCTGCATCATCATCAACATCCCCACCACAATTATCATCATCGTTATCATCAGTCTCAACACCACCACAAACTCGTCCACCGCCTCTCCGAGCATCCCTTGTGCGCTTGTCCCTGCATCATCATCAACATCACCACCACAATTATCATCATCGTTATCATCAGTCTCAACACCACCACAAACTCGTCCACCGCCTCTCCGAGCATCCCTTGTGCGCTGTCCCTGCATCATCATCAACATCATCAGCCTCGTTATCAATGTCATCGTTATCATCACTGTCACCATCACCGCAAACTTGTCCACCACCTCTACATGCATTTCCTGAGCACAGTCCCTGCAACACCATCACCATCTTTATCATCATCATCATTATTATTATCATCGTCACCACCACTGCAAACTCAGCCACCACCTCTCTGTGCATCCCTTGTGTGCTGTCCCTGCATTGTCATCAACATCACCACAACAATTATCATCATCGTTATCATCAGTCTCAACACCACCACAAACTCGTCCACCGCCTCTCCATGTATTCCCTTGCTCACTGTCCCTGCAACATCATCAACATCTCCACCACAGTTATCATCATCGTTATCATCAGTCTCAACACCACCACAAACTCGTCCACCGCCTCTCCATGTATTCCCTTGCTCACTGTCCCTGCAACATCATCAGCCTCGTTATCAATGTCATCGTTATCATCACTGTCACCATCACCGCAAACTCGTCCACCACCTCTACATGCATTTCCTGAGCACAGTCCCTGCAACACCATCATTATCATCATCATCATTATTATTATCATCGTCACCACCACTGCAAACTCAGCCACCACCTCTCCGTGCACCCCTTGTGTGCTGTCCCTTGCAACATCACCACCATCAGTATCACTGTCATCACCATTATCATTGCTATCATCATTATCATTGTCATCATCATTATGATTATCACCATCGTAATTGTCGCAAAAGCTGCAAACTCGTTCAACAACATGTTCCTGCAATATCAACATCACCACCATCCTCATCAACATCCTCATCGTCACCACCTCTACACACTTGTGTGGGGATGGAGGATGGGTGGGGTGGGGGTGGAAACCCCCCCCCCCCCCCCCACACACACACACGCTCTCACACACACATGCACACACACACAAACACTCACACACATGCACACACACACGCACACACACACACACATGCACGCACACACACACACACACACACACACACACTCAAACACACACATGCACGCACGCATACACACACAGACGAATGCACAAGAGGAAAAGCAAATAAAAACACACAGGCGCCTCCATCAGTCCGATTTATCACCACCGCCCTGTTCGTTTTCTGAAGCGCCTCTGGGCCACACTCTGCCTCCTTTTCAACACCCCCGTCCCCCCCCCCCCACTTTTTATGACCAGCACAACCAACACCCATTTTAAAGTACAGGTCGTGAACAGCAACGCTCACTTAACCCTTTAACTGCCATGACGTCACTTGAAAACGACCAATAAAAGTGTGAAATTTGAAATTCTGAAGCATTTTCTTTTCCGCACCAGCATGCGAAAGGACTTCCATCCAAACGCATGGTGTTGCAAATGATTTGTTACAGGATAATAATAATAATGTACATTTATCATGCGCTCATCAACACCCTGAGCGCTCACATGATACATATTAACCTAAATATGATATTCTATACACACGTAGAGCACAGTCCTACCAATTTACATAAAGTATTATAAAAACACACACACACTTAAAAACTAAAAAAAACGCACTACAAACATGCACACACACACACACGCGCGCACGCGAGCGCAACACACACACACACACACACACACACACACACATACACTGACTGTGGCAGAAACTGGGTACTGATGGGAAAATATACTGTTTGTAGATGCATCCGTGCGTTTTTCAGCCCGGAAGATTTTACAGGCTGGGGCAGCGAAGGGGTTACCCATGACACACACATGCGCAGAGGTCGCACCCACCTGTTGATGTCTTGGAGGAAGCTGTCATTGAGGAAGTAGGTTACCAGCGGCGTCGTGTTGTTCAGGCACTGGATGGTGGAGTTCATGTAGCACGTGTTGCCAAGGTTACGCAGACCGGTCAGCGCAGCGCCCTGTTCCACAACAGGTGTTGAAAAAATTCCAGCGTGCGTTTACGATCAAGGCAGGATAGAAGTGAAAACTGAGTTACGCAGGTCCTAACTTAGGCCATTTTATCTGACTCCACAATGGAGCCGTGAAGTTCAGTGTACGTTGTGGTTCAGGAAAACAAGACTCAGGTCAGGAGTTAAAACTGAGTGATGTAAGCCCCAAAACTGAGTGAAGTAAGCCCAAAAACTGAGTGAAGTAAGCCCAAAAACTGAGTGATGTAAGCCCCAAAACTGAGTGATGTAGGCCCTAAAACTGAGTGATGTAAGCCCAAAACTGAGTGAAGTAAGCCCAAAAATTGAGTGATGTAAGCCCTAAAACTGAGTGATGTAAGCCCCAAAACGGAGTGATGTAAGCCACAAAAAATTGAGTGATGTAAGCCCGAAAACTGAGTGATGTAAGCCCGAAAACTGAGTGATGTAAGCCCGAAAACTGAGTGATGTAAGCCCCAAAACTGAGTGAAGTAAACCTGAAAACTGAGTGATGTAAGCCCCAAAACTGAGTGATGTAAGCCCCAAAAGTTAGTGATGTAAGCCCAAAAACTGAGTAATGTAAGCCCTAAAACTGAGTGATGTAAGCCCCAAAACTGAGTGATGTAAGCCCCAAAACTGAGTGATGTAAGCCCAAACTGATGGCATTTTCTCAGACTCGATAATGGAGCCGTGAAGTCCAGTGTACATTGTGGTTCGGGAAAACAAAACATAGGATACAAGCTAAAACTGAATCACGCAGGCCCTAACTGACGGCATTTTACCTGACTCCACAAAGGAGCCGTGAAGTCCAGTGTACATTGTGGTTCGGGAAAACAAGACTCGGGACTGAGTGATGTAAGCCCCAAAACTGAATTGTGCAAGGCTTTAACTCAGTTAACTGATGGCGTTTTATCTGATCCACAAAGGAGCCGTGAAGTCCAGTGTACATTGTGGAAAACAAAAAACAGGACAGGGGTTAAAACTGAGTCGCACAAGACTTAACTGATGGCATTTTCTCAGACTTGATAATGGAGCCGTGAAGTCAAAAAAGACTTTCAAGATTGTCAAGGCCTCCCAAAGTCTTTGGGAGACAGTAAGCAACTTAATGTTTTTGACTGGGTGTAAAACACCAAGTTGCTTGCTCCCAAACACTTTCAAGGTCTCTCAAGGACATTCAAGAACTAAACAAGCACTGCCCTCACTCACCACACTGCCGTAAACGGGGTTCAGGTCTCGTCGCCGTGCCACTTGTCGAATAACTGTTGATCTGCTGGGTGTGGTTTCTAGGGGCCTGGTCAAAGCACAAAGACACACAACAATGGTATGAAGACACAGTGGTGGTATGAAGACACATCAGTGGTATGAAGACACACAGTACTGGTATGAAGACACAATGATGGTATAAAGACACAGTAGTGGTATGAAGACACACAGTACTGGTATGAAGACACAATGATGGTATAAAGACACAGTAGTGGTATGAAGACACACAGTACTGGTATGAAGACACAATGATGGTATAAAGACACAGTAGTGGTATGAAGACACACAGTACTGGTATGAAGACACAATGATGGTATAAAGACAGAGTAGTGGTATGAAGACACACAGTACTGGTATGAAGACACAATGATGGTATAAAGACACAGTAGTGGTATGAAGACACACAGTACTGGTATGAAGACACAATGATGATATAAAGACACAGTAGTGGTATGAAAAGACACAGTACTGGTATGAAGACACAATGATGGTATAAAGACATAGTAGTGGTATGAAGACACACAGAAGTGGTATAAAGACACAGTAGTGGATTGAAGACACACATCAGAGGTATGAAGACACACAGTAGTGGTATGAAGACACACAGTACTGGTATGAAGACACAATGATGGTGTAAAGACACAGTAGTGGTATGAAGACACACAGTACTGGTATGGAAGACACAATGATGGTATAAAGACACATCAGTGGTATGAAGACACACAGTACTGGTATGAAGACACAATGATGGTATAAAGACACAGTAGTGGTATGAAGACACACAGTACTGGTATGAAGACACAATGATGGTATAAAGACACAGTAGTGGTATGAAGACACACAGTACTGGTATGAAGACACAATGATGGTATAAAGACAGAGTAGTGGTATGAAGACACACAGTACTGGTATGAAGACACAATGATGGTATAAAGACACAGTAGTGGTATGAAGACACACAGTACTGGTATGAAGACACAATGATGGTATAAAGACACAGTAGTGGTATGAAGACACACAGTACTGGTATGAAGACATAATGATGGTATAAAGACATAGTAGTGGTATGAAGACACACAGAAGTGGTATGAAGACACAGTAGTGGATTGAAGACACACATCAGAGGTATGAAGACACACAGTAGTGTTATGAAGACACACAGTACTGGTATGAAGACACAATGATGGTGTAAAGACACAGTAGTGTTATGAAGACACACAGTACTGGTATGAAGACACAATGATGGTATAAAGACACAGTAGTGGTATGAAGACACACAGTACTGGTATGAAGACACAATGATGGTATAAAGACACAGTAGTGGTATGAAGACACACAGTATTGGTATGAAGACACAATGATGGTATAAAGACATAGTAGTGGTATGAAGACACACAGAAGTGGTATGAAGACACAGTAGTGGATTGAAGACACACATCAGAGGTATGAAGACACACAGTAGTGGTATGAAGACACACATCAGTGGTATGAAGACACAGTAGTGGTATGAAGACAGTAGTGGTATGAAGACACACATCAGTGGTATGAAGACACACAGCAGTGGTATGAAGACACACATCAGTGGTATGAAGCCACACAGCAGTGGTATGAAGACACACATCAGTGGTATGAAGACAGCAGTGGTATGAAGACACACAGTAGTCATATGAAGACACACATCAGTGGTATGAAGACAATAGTGGTATGAAGACACACATCAGTGGTATGAAGCCACACAGTAGTGGTATGAAGACAGTAGTGGTATGAAGACACACATCAGTGGTATGAAGGCACACAGTAGTCGTATGAAGACACACATCAGTGGTATGAAGACACAGTAGTGGTATGAAGACACACAGTAGTGGTATGAAGACACAGTAGTGGTATGAAGACACACAGTAGTGGAATGAAGATACAGTAGTGGTATGAAGACACACAGTAGTGGTATGAGTGGTATGAAGATACAGTAGTGGTATGAAGACACATAGTGGTATGAAGACACACAGTGGTATGAAGACACACATTAGTGGTATGAAGACACAGTAGTGGTATGAAGACACACAGTAGTGGTATGAGTGGTATGAAGACACATAGTGGTATGAAGACACATAGTGGTATGAAGACACACATCAGTGGTATGAAGACACAGTAGTGGTATGAAGACACACAGTAGTGGTATGAGTGGTATGAAGATGCATAGTGGTATGAAGACACATAGTGGTATGAAGACACATAGTGGTATGAAGACACACATCAGTGGTATGAAGACACAGTAGTGGTATGAAGACACAGTAGTGGTATGAGTGGTATGAAGACACACAGTGGTATGAAGACACACAGTAGTGTTATGAAGACACAGTAGTGGTATGAAGACACACAGTAGTGGTATGAAGACACATA
>OY757558.1:10880372-10949257 GCA_963584105.1 Alviniconcha strummeri
GGTCCAGAAAACTGTCAGCTAACGAGCAGTTTTTTTTTTGTTGGTGCTCAAACAGTAGTAGGTTTGTTACAAACAACTCAGATAAAACAAGGCGTGTCATTTATAGCCGCTAACAAAGTTTACACCAGCTCAAATAAACACAATCGTTTAAATCGAGACGGAACTCTTTTTGTTAGCAGGAGTGGACGCGTCTCATGTTTACGTGCGTGCTTTGGCGCCAGGTTGCTTCTACAGTCATATTAGTACCCCGAACCTTTCGGAGGGCGCTGACCGCGTCGCTGGACAGCTGCGCGGAGATAAAGAGTGCCCCTGCAGTGGCGTAACTAAATCTGGCAGAGTTTGGAGGAAGGTGCCGGAAAGCGATGCTCGGAGTGTGTGACGACATCAGTGCTGAGCCGGAAAGCTGGATTAAAAAAAAAAAAATACGCTCTCAGTTTCCAAGGATGGGCTGTCAGTCATCTCAGTAAGCTCAACCAATCAGAACGTTGAGAGCAAATACGTTTCCGCGCGAAACGCCGAAGAACTAAGGGCCTTTGCGTTTGTCTCTCAAGCTTAGAGTGCTTCAACAGAGAGAATAAACTGAGGGAAAGGGAGAGAGAGAGAGGGGGAGAGACAGGAGGGGGGGGGCAGAGAGAGGAAGAGAGAGAGGGGGAAGAAAGAGAGAGAGGGGGGGGAGAAAGAGAGGGAGAGAAGGAAAGAGAGAGAGGGGGGAGAAAGAGAGAGGGGGGAGAAAGAGAGAGGGAAGGAAAGAGAGAGAGAGAGGAGAAAGAGAGAGGGAGGGGGTGATGATCACACGACCCACATTCAAAACCTCAACAAACAGCATATGCTTTTATCTTAGCTCTTCGATTCTCCCCTGTTCTTGAAGCTGGATCAAGAAGGCAAACTCACATGATCGTCTAAGCCTTAATGGGAGTAATTATAATGAGAGAGAGAGAGAGAGAGAGAGAGAGAGAGAGAGAGTGTGTGTGTGTGTGTGTGTGTGTGTGTGTGTGTGTGTGTGTGTGTGTGTGTGTGTGTGTGAGAGAGAGAGAGAGAGAGAGAGAGAGATGAGAGAGAGGAGAGAGAGAGAGAGAGAGAGAGATAAGCAGACAGACAGTCAGAACGTGCGCGTCTGTGTGTGTGTGTGTGTGTGTGTGTGTGTGTGTGTGTGTGTGTGTGTGTGTGTGTGTGTGTGTGTCTGTGAGAGAGAGAGAGAGAGAGAGAGAGAGAGACACACACACACACACACACACACACACACACACACACACACATACACACACACACACACACACACGCACACACACACACACACACACACACACACACACACACACACACACACACACACACACACACACACACACACACACACACACACACACACACACACACACACACAGAACTTCGAAATAAGTCAAACAAAATTCAAATTTTGAAAGTGACTAAGTTCAGTCCCGTGAGTCTCCACCACCAGCGTCGACCATGGCTTGGCTCACGCCTGCACCTCACAGGATCAGAAAAGACGCCTCAGTGACTCCTGTGGGTTTCTGCCACTCCAGGATGACTCAGTGCTTGACGAAGGTCCTGCACTGACAGACTGCAGTGGCTGCAGTCGTTGCTGCGTGAAGTCGACGTTTCAAACTCGTCCTAGACAATGGCTGAACAACTGCCGGCGAGGTTGACAAAATAGAACAGATCCAGTGAAATGCATTCACCAGTGCCACGAAACACAAGGAAACAATAGTACACGAGCGCTTTCGACAAAAATTGTCTTCTTCGGGTGTAAGAAAAAAAAGAAAAAGAAGAAGAAGGAGGAGGAGGAAACAAAGGGGACAGACAAAGAGCTGATGGGGGAAAAAGAAAGAAAAAGTAGAAGAAGGAAGCAAAGAATGTGAAAGATAAGGAGCTGATGTAAAAAAAAAAAAAAAAAAAAGGACAAAGAAGGAGCTGATGTATAATAAAAAATATTTTAAAAAAGAAAAAGAAGGAACAAAGAAGGGGACAGACAAGGAGCTGAAACAAAAAAAGAAAAAAATATATATATAAAAAAGAAAAAAAGAATAAAAGAAGGAATAAAGAAGGGGATAGACAAGGAGCTGATGTATTAAAAAAAAATATATATATATATAAAAAGAAGAAGAAGAAGGAAGCAAAGAATGGGACAGACAAGGAACTGAAGTTAAAAATAAAAAAAATAAAAAATAAAAAATGCCTGTCATCTTTGCTTCCTTCTTTTTCTTGTTATCGTCTCTATCATTCTACACACGAAGAAGACATTTTTTTTATTTTATTTTTTTTGTCGAAAGCGATCGTGTGCTACTGTCTCCTTGTGTTTCATTAATAAATAATAATGATAACAATGGAAATTTGTAAGGCGCCTACCCTGCGGCTCAAAGCGCTGAACAAGCATACACACATAATGTACATCGAGATGGAAAATGTTATCAGATTTAAAAAATAAAAAAATGTAGACATCACACAATGGTTCAAGCATAACTATGCAAAAGACGCGCGCGCGCACGCTCACACACACACACACACACACACACAACACACACACACACACACACACACTGTACAGACTGATAGGGGTGAAAGACAGTTGGTGAGAGCATTTCCTAGATCAGTTCCATCATCCCAGACAGCTTCAGCTGGTGACAGATCAGGGAAATGGCTGGCCAGGGCAAGGCAAGGTGTCCATGTTTCTGACCTGGAGTCCACTCTGCACGGCTCTGGCATTAACCCCTTCGCTGCCCAAGCCCTGAAAAAATTCCCCGGGCTGAATGATGCAGGGACGCGCCTGCAAACAGTATATTTTCCGATCCTATAACATCTAATTTCAAGGCTATGCGTTTTCCTGAAATTCCTTTCACATGCCGCCAGTGCAAAAAAACTACAAGACAAAAGGGCTTAGTGGTTTCAGATTTCGTTCATTTGTGTGTCGTTTTCAAATGACATCATGGCAGTTAAGGGGTTAACACCGTTGCTGCTGCTGCTGCAGACACAGGCGTACTGCTGTCCAACGCGGCAACGTCTCGGAACATCTGACTTTGCGACGTGCGTCGCGGACGTGCTTCTTTCCAGGATGTTTCTTCTGAACGAAATGAGTGGCAAAAGCAAACAGGATTGTCAGTGAACGTTTTTAACGCTACTCTGTGTGTGTGTGTGTGTGTGTGTGTGTGTGTGTGTGTGTGTGTGTGTGTGAGGTGTGTGTGGAGGGAGGGGGAGGGGAGACTGAAGAGAGACTGAGAGAGAGGCGGGAGAGAAAGACTGACTGAGGGAGAGACTGAGTCAGTGTCAGTCAGTCAGTGTGTCAGTGTGTGTGACAGCGTAGTGTCAGTGTCAGTGTACGCCCGACCGCGTTAGTGTGTGCATGCGTGTGGATATGTGTACGGAGTGTGTGCATGTAAATCTGTGGCCGGCGTGTCACGTCACACTGACAGTCAGTCATGCAGTGTCAGTGTGTCTATGCCGGCTGGCGTGCTTGTGGTGACTTACTCAGTGATGCGACTGAATGTGTGTGTGTGTGTGTGTGTGTGTGTGTGTGTGTGTGTGTGTGTGTGTGGTGTGTGTGTGTGGTCCCGCGGTAACCCTGTGTGGCTGACAGGACGTTGAAATCAATGAACTAAAACCGTTTGACCCTGTGCCAAAACTCAGCCTGGAAGAGAGACGATGAGGCGAGCCACGAGTTACTTCCCTTGAGCAAACGTCTCCAACAACTTTGTCCGTTAACTATTGATCCGAGCTTGAGCAATTTAAGATAATAACCAAGCACTGGTTAGAACACGCTGATTGTTGCCCTTAAGAAAATGTTGTTGTGATGAATGACAGGACCAGTTCGCAAATTTAATATATATTTATCAAATCTTACTTCCAAACCACGTTTTTGTTTAGAGAAAGGTCAAGGACGCTGAGGCGGAAGTGCAGATTGTTTTCATTCCGTGGAAATATTGCAAGTAAGTTTACCCTAGATTTCTCTACGCTTTCTTCCTTTTCCGTTGACGACTTTGGCACAAACACTGATCTAGATTTAGATTTAGATTAAACCTTAAGTGGTAAGTGACTGTTAATGTTATGTATTCTTTTCTGAAGTGCCGTGATTGGAAGACTTTAGCCTTCTAGTTTGATTACGATCGTGTTGTGTCTGTGTCAAAAACTAGGGCCAGTGAAGGGAATGTACCGTAATGTAAACTGTTTCGAAGTATTCAGACTCTGTTTATCGCTCCAGTTTTAGTCACAAACTCCGGAACATGAACGATGTAACTGGCGTTATGTGACTACAGGTGCAAATGTCGTGGCTTTAGAAGTAAGAAGCGCTTCAGAATTGACTCAAGAACATACACTGACTCGACTGAGCAAAACAGAAGACAAGGTTACGTCACCGTGCCCCTTGAGGAAATATTTATCAGTTTCGCAAAGTCTCATAGGGCTCGGCAGCCATTGGCTCTGCTCAAATGTCTGCAGAATATCCGCACAAATCACAATGTTCACAATCGTTTAAATTTTAATTTAAGGATTTCCATTTGACTAAAACGGTAAAACTATAGGGAAACTATGCATTATCTAAAAAGCAAATTTCACTTTTTTTAATTATTGATTATGTGAGGAGGTGTCAGGTGTTCATTTCCATATCCCTGGTTGTATAACTATTATACCCTATGTGCTTGGCAAACTTGACGGGAGCCTACCCTCACCAGGGTTCTGTTACTTACTGTTAGTGTTAGTCTGTTATCATTAGAAATAACTGCAGAGACACTCAGACTGCCCACAGTGACATAGTAATTAGTATCCTAATTTCATGCGGTTTTTGAGTACTGGTTTTTGCTTGCCTGTGACTCAAATACTTTCATTTGCCTGGAAGAATCAGCAGACAAAACTCTGCAATATTGACAGAGCTTGACACAAAAGCTGACGAGGAAAATATGAAAATATAATCAGTGCAAAAATGTGAAGGGGTATGATACTATTACTAATTACTATGGTTACATGGTAACTAGAACATTTAGTGATTTACTCCACAGGTTGCTGCCACTACCCAGACAACATGTGTATATAGGTCCCATATAGGATCCATGTGGGCTGGAATATAGGCCCCATATGGGATACCCATGTGGGATCCATATAGGGAATGAAAATGGGTTTTGAATGGGTCCCATATGGGATTTATCTGGGATTCATTATGGGACCCATGTCTTTCTCAGATACATTACACATGTTTCCCATGTGGATCCCAGATACTTCCCATGTGGATTCCACATGAATACCAGATGTTTCCCAGATGGTTCTCATGTAAATCTTGGTTTAATCCCAGGTTTCTTGGATGTATTCTACTAATGTTCAGTGTATTTCTGTGATGCATGCCTGATGTGGGTACATGTTTTTAAAGATCAACAGTACGGTATCACTTTCTAGAGATTGTGCAAGTCTGCATAAATTCATGTCAGTTTCATTTCATGGCATTCATTTGAGACCCCATTTTACTTCTTTTATTTTTGGGTACACGTTAATAAAACGGTATTTATTTTTCTAATGTGGACCATTTTTAATGATAAACCAACAGTAAAACACTGGATTGCTAAACACACGCTAAAGTAAAATTGCTGACCTGCTCTAGAGAACATTGATCTTACAGTTATATATTAGTTAATATTAAAATCTGACACTAAATTGCTAGAGGCAAAATAAAAGAAAGACAAGACAGGTTGGAAGAAAAATCAGAAAAAGAATATTCACTAATTCAGTAGCAACATTTATTGAAGCAACAAAATCACACCACAAATGCTCTATCATTACTACACATCTAGTCTTTTCTTGAGACAGGATACATAAAAACTTTTCCCTAATCCTTTCAATTTCAGTAATTTTAGACATATTCAACCTTTCACACAGGGTCACCTCAGGAAAGCCAGTCAAACTCAGGTCATAAGCAAATACACATTTATAAACTCTTCTCACATATATATATATATATCAACCCTCTGTCAAGTCAATCAACAAAACTGTGACCATCAGTACAGGTCATAAGCAAATACACATTTATAAACTCTTCTCACATATATATATATATATATATATCAACCCTCTGTCAAGTCAATCAACAAAACTGACCATCAGTACAGAAGTGATGGTGAACAATGAAATCAAAATGGCAGTCACAAAGCCGCGGGATCGAAACAAATCCGGTCTTTTGATTAGGACAAAGCATAACACAATGGTATGACCGGGTGACAGTATGGTGTAACATAAAAGACCAAGGTCATTTTGCCCAAACTGGCAAAAGTGCAGTGTGTGTGTGTGTGTGGGGGGGGGGGGGTGCAGGGAAGAGGGGGTGACGGTATGGTATAACATAGAAGGCCCTGGTCATTTTGCCAGAAGTGCAGTGTGTGTGTGTGTGGCGGGGGTGGAGGGGGAGGGGGCAGGGAAGAGGGGGTGACGGTATGGTATAACATGAAAGGCCCTGGTCATTTTGCCAAAACTGCAGGTGGCAGATTACACTGTTACGACTGTAATTTACAGCTAAAATGGTTAGCTGTAAATTAGTAAAAACACATATAAAATATAATAGTATTAATACATAACACATCATACGTACATGGCTTTAAATGAAGTGACACAGTAAACTGTTACATGGTGTACACAGAATGTGGACAGTCAAACAGCACTGTATAGTGTAAGTGTAACACTAACAGTGTAACTTGTAAGAATGCCACTTGGTGGATATTCAGAATGTGGACAGTCAAACAGCACTGTATAGTGTAAGTGTAACAATGTAACTTGTAAGCATGCCACTTGGTGGATATTCAGAATGCGCTATAAAAAGCTACACTCTCAGAATCACATGTGGCAAGAGTGCAATGAGTCTGTTCAAGAGCAGAGAACACTGAGCTATATATATATGTATATTAAAAGCGATCGATCAATATATGAGTTTTTTGATGAACACTGTGTATTATACTACTAATTATTATAAGTAATGTATGCACTATGAGTATAGTGCATTGATTTGTTTTCTTTTGTTTGATTTGCTTTCAGTTTCACTGGCGCTTTGCGACTGTCGCATCACCATGCGAACAGCATGCTCGCTTCTCTCAGAAGACAACTTGTGACAAGACTACCTTCTAGTTCAGCTTCAAGTTCAAGTTCAGTGATCATGCAGAATTGAGGGAACCAAAGAGCGGAACCAGAGGCAAACCTGCAGCACAAAACCTGTGCTCTCACTGTCAGTGTCAGTGTCAGTGTCAGTGCCACCCAGGCTGGCAGTCGTGTGGCACCAATAATAGGTGAGGGGAAGGGGTGTATGGGAGGGGGCAGAGTATGTGTGTGTGTGTGTGGGGGGGGGGGGGTTGAGTGAGTGTATGTGTTCGTGTGAGTGAGTGAGCGTGTGTATGTGTGGAGCGTGTGTGTTTGAGTGAGTGAGCGTGTGTGAGTGTGTGTAGCATGTGTGTATGTTTGTGTGTCTGTCCATCTGTCTGTGTGCATGTGTGAGTTGTGTGTGTGTGTGTGTGTGTGGTGAGTGTGTGTGTGTGTGTGTGCATGCTGTTATTTTTCATAGCAGGAGTGGTAGTATTTATGATAAATTATGTAATATATGTTAATTATAAAAATATGATGCTTATAGGCTTATGTAGAGGCTGTTATTAAATAGTCCAAATTTAATCCTACCTCAATTTTTCTTCTCCCCCTCCTCCCCCCCCCCCCCCCCCCCCCATTCTTATGTCTCATATTTAAAGGACTGATCCTGAGTAGTCTTTTAACATTCCTTTGTGCTTTTACTCAGTGAGAATAAAAGTCTTAGGTCTTGTACTTAAAGGACTGGTCCTGTGTGATCCTCTAACATTCCCATGTGCTTTTACTTGGCCAGAACAAAAGTCTTATGTCTCATATGTACAGGACTGATCCTGAGTCAGCGAGTAGTCCTCCAACATTCTGTTGTGCTTTTACTTGGCGAGAACCAAATTCTTATGTCTTATAATGCTTACAGGACTGGTCCTGTGTGACCCTCTAACATTCCCCTGTGCTTTTACTTGGCAGGTAGGTAGTGTTGCTTAATGTCCTCAGATGTCAGCTGACATATTAGGGACAAGCTGAGACCAATGCCGAAGCATGGTTCAATATAGATTTACATCCACGGAAACCAGAAGGCTCGTCAGGACGGACAGCCCAGGACGGCCACCTCGACTCTCACACAGCTCCTGAACTATGCTTCTACTTGCTAAGAATCGAAGTCTTATGTCTCGTATTTGCAGGACCGGTCCTGAGCGGTCAGCTCAGCTCGGCAAGCCGTCACGATGCCCAGCAAGATGAAGAAGAAGGAGCTGT
Organism: Alviniconcha strummeri; assembly: GCA_963584105.1. Taxonomy (NCBI): domain Eukaryota; kingdom Metazoa; phylum Mollusca; class Gastropoda; family Provannidae; genus Alviniconcha; species Alviniconcha strummeri. The sequence continues at coordinate 10,888,677 of OY757558.1, forward strand.
ACATCGCCAGCAGCATGGCCGAGCTGCAGAAGAAGAGTGAAGTCAAATCGACCACCACCAACGCTCGCATGTAAGACATGTTCGCCAGTCCAGTTCAGTTCAGTTTGGTTCAGTTCAGTTCAAGAGAGTATTGATAGATCTACGCGCATGGAAAAGCCCATACGTGCTGTGCTCCACCCTGTTTGCAGAAGAAGAGTGAAGGCAGACTGACCACCGCTGATGCTCACTTGTGAGACACTAGGCAGACATGTTCTCCAATTCTGTTCAGTTCAGTTCAGTTTTGTTCAGTTTAGTTCAAGATGGTATTGATAGGTCTACGTGCGTAGAAAAACCCATATGGGCTCTACCCCATCAGCTGAAAAAAAGAGCGAATTCCAACCGACTATCACCAACATTCACATGTAAGACTTTAGGCAGACATGTTCGCCAGTTCAGTTCAGTTCAGTTCAGTTCAAGATAGTACTGCTAGATCTACATGCATGGAAAAACCCATATGCACTCCACCCTTTCATCTGCAAAAGAAGAGTGAAGTCGGACTAATCACCACCAATGCTAGCTTGTAAGACACTAGGCAGGCACATTTGCCAGTCCAGTTCAGTTCAGTTTGGTTCATTTCAAAATGGTATGCTACACGCATGGAAAAGTCTATAATTTATATGCACTCACCCCTTCAGCTGCGAAGACTGAATTCAAACCAGCCACCACCAGCACTTGTAACACGCTAGGCAGACTTGTTCTACAGCTCAGTTCAGTGCAGTTTTGAATGGGTGGTGGTTGTTTTTTTGAAGGGGTTGGTGGGGGGGTGGGGGGTCTCAGTCTCTGTGTGTGTGTCTCTCTCTGTCTCACTGTCTGTCTGTCTGTCTGTCTGTCTGTCTCGACCTCAAATCTTCTCCACTACCCTCATAAAATAAAGTTTATTCATTCATTCATTCATTCTCTCTCTGTAAAAAGACCTCAAGTCTTCTCCACTACACTCGTAAAATAGTTTATTCATTCATTCATTCATTCTCTGTCTGTCTGTCTGTCTGTCTGTCTGTCTGTCTGTCTGTCTGTCTGTCTCTCTCTCTCTCTCTCTCTCTCTCTCTCTCTCTCTCTCTCTCTCTCTCTCCGCCTCCTCCTCCTCTCAGACTTAATCAAGAATCAATGTAGAATCAACCCACAAGGGAGTTAATTAGCGCTCGAAAGACGTCACACAAAAGCAGCAACAAAGACCTAAGTCACCTACGGTAGCTCTCACCTGGCGAGCGAGCAAACACAAGGTACCTAAACTCCACCTGAGGTACATCCTCAGATTAATCACTTGTACTGTTTTCAGCTTATGAAAATGACTGCGGGCGTCACTGTGTGTACATGTGTGTTCACAGCTTGGTGAAGTCTGCTGACACCATGTTTCGTGAGGCCGAGAACTTGGACAGTCAGGGCGACGAGGAGAGAGCCTTCATCATGTACATGCGTTACTTCAACATCGTCAAGCAGGTCAAAGCGAGCACAGACTACAAGAAAAACAAGGTATTTTGCGGAGGAGAAGAAGAAGGAAACTGAAGAAAAATAATGATAATAATGTACATTTATCATACACTCATCAACACACTGAATTCTCACATGATACATATTAACATTAAATACAATATTCTATACACACGTAGAGGACAGTTCTACCAAAACAGTTGACATAAGGTATTATATGGAAACACACACACACACACACACACACACACACACACACACACACACACACACACACACACACACACATACTGACCAGCAGAAAATGGGTATTGATATTAGTTGGGGTGGAAATAATGTGAGAAGAGGAAGGTTTTCAGTTTGGCTGAAGAAAAATACGGAAGGGAAACCAACCTGAAGACGCATGTTGGCATGAAAACGTTAACCCCTTCCCTGCCATGGTGTCGCTTGGAAACAGCCAATGAAAATGCAAAATTTGAAACCCTTAAGCCTTTCTGTTTTCTTTTTCGCACTGGCATGTGAACGGACTTTCATCAAAATGCATAGCATTGAAAGTAGATGTTATAGAACCAGAAAATATACTGTTTGCAGGCGCGTCTGTGCATCTTTTAGCCCGGAAATTTTACAGGCTGGGGCAGTGAGGGGGTTAATAATTCACAAATAATTCCATCAGCATGTGTCATTTGGTTACTAACTGGAAGTGAAGATGGCTCAGTGGTTAGAGCGCTGGACTCATGATTGAAAAGTTGTGGGTTCGAATCCCTGCAGGAGCAGTAGGAGAAATTTCTTCTCCAGGGTCAGCTTTCTGTGCTGACTCTCACTTTGGTATCCATTCCACCCCCATGATACCACAGTAGCACGTAAAAGACAGGTAGCAAACAGGTTAGCAAACAGGTAGTTCGTTTGTGGTCAGCAAATAGGTAGTTTGTTTGTGGTCAGCAAACAGGTAGTTTTTTCATGATCATCATACAAGTAGTTTGTTGTCAGCAAACAGGCAGTTTTTTCATGATCATCAGACAAGCAGTCTGTGGTCAGCAAACAGGTATTTTTTTGTGATCATCAAACAGGTAGTTTGTTTGTGGTCATCAAACAGGTAGTTTGTTTGTGGTCAGCAAATAGGTTGTTTGTTTGTGGTCATCAAATAGGTAGTTTGTTTGTGGTCATCAAACAGGTTGTTTGTGGTCAGTAAACAGGTAGTTTTTTCATGATCATCAAACAAGTAGTTTGTGGTCAGCAAACAGGTAGTTTTTTTTGTGATCATCAAAGAGGTAGTTTGTTAATGGTCATCAAACAGGTAGTTTGTGGTCAGCAAACAGGTTGTTTGTTTGTGGTCAGTAAACAGGTTGTTTGTGTTCAGCAAACAGGTAGTTTGTGGTCAGCAAACAGGTAGTTTGTTTGTGTTCAGCAAACAGGTAGTTTGATTGTGGTCAGCAAACAGGTAGTTTGTTTGTGGTCAGCAAATAGGTTGTTTGTTTGTGGTTAGCAAACAGGTAGTTTGTTTGTGGTCAGAAAACAAATCCTATGGTTTGCTGACTCTGGTGATCCTTACGCAGTTAAAAATGGGAGATTTTCCCTTTTATGGTGATGTATAACATGTAACCATTGCTTTGAAACGCCGCGGAGGAAAATTTATTCAAAAACACCAACAGTGCAGAAACGAAACGTAGAAAAAAACAAATTCTTTATTTTACGCAGGAATGTGTGATTTAAAAAAATTGTATGTGTGTGTCTGCAGCTGTATACTGTGAAGATGTATAGCATGTAATGATTGCTTTGAAATACCGCTGAGGACCATTTATTCAAAAACACCAACAGTGCAGAAATGAAACACACACACACACACACACACACACAAAATCTTAATTTTACTCAGTTCTTAATGTGTGTTGTTATTTTAAAAGAAAATAAATAAGAAAATTGTGTGTGTGTGTGTGTGTGTGTGTGTGTGTGTGTGTGTGTGTGTGTGTGTGTGACTGTGACTGCAACAACATTACAACAACTTTATGGAAAACATTTTTGTGTGTGTGTCTGCAGCAATATTACAACAACTTTATGGAAAACATTTTTATATGTGTGTGTCTGCAGCAATATTACGACAACTTTATGGGCCAGAAGAATCAAGTCCGTGCCATCGAGCAAGCCGAACAGTTGGCTGGGAGCCTGAAAGAAAGGTAGATAGCCTCGGATTGTTCCTGACCTCTGGCAGGGCTGCACACCTCAACCATTCTGTTCCAGAACTATAACTCAATGGCCCCACACTGTTTTACACCTCTTTAGAGAAAATATATATATAGAAAATAAACTGGGTAAAATGTTATAGACCAGTAGATTTTTATTTTATTTTTAGTTAGGTAAGACTATTTTAGGCCTTTAAAAAAAAAAAAAAGGTAGAAAATAGACTATCCGATAAAATGTGATTGATGAGGACATTTTTAGAAAGGCGAGACTATTTTCAGCCCTTTTTCTTAAATAAAAATTTACAGAATTATCCCACAAAATATTATAGTACCTTTTTAGAAAGGTAAGACTATTTTCCACCTTTTCAAAGAAAATATTAAAAATGTTTAATAAAATATGATAGACAGTACATTTTTGGAAAGGTAAAACTATTTTCAGAACTGTCCGATAAAAAGTGACCAGTTCTCACTAATTGAGTCTTAACTCGGAGCCGGCTTATTGTGCTACAGGCTAAAGCAGCCTATGGGGGTCTATCTGGGTGTTTTCAGATTTTTATGAAATTAATGTCTATGGTATAAGCATTAAACTTTGGTGTGTTTGCACTGATATGCTATGATATGCTGGGATTAAAAACATGAACAAAATATGTTAAAAGTTAACTAACATTGAAATTTCAAGTCTCTTCAGGTGCCCCAGTGTTTGATATATTCCTGTGCCAAAATTGGTAAAGACTGGTACATTTAAACCTCCTGTTGCTAAGGATTAAAGGAAAAACTACTCAAGGCACAGTCGAAACTATAAAGCTGATTTTCTCAAAATGGCCTCCGCCGCACATGCAACCTTCAATTCAAAAACACGTCACATCCACATTTTTTGGGGAGTAGAAACGTGATTTAAGTATCAAAATAATGAGAAGAACTTGCAGATTTGAGACATGCAGGTAACTCAAATTGTCAATGTTTAGATTAAGACTGTATGAGCAATGTTGAAACCAGACGCCTTGGTCTTTCACAACAACAACAATAATTATATCTAGTACAAAGCAAAGTAATAAAAAGTTGTTTTATTGGTTGCTGTACCCTTTTTATTGAAAGATACTTGTGTTTAATCTGGTATTGATAAATCAGACAGAACTGTTGATGATACCAGCATGTTGTAGGCTTATGTGCTTTTTTTTTGACAAAGGCAGTATTTAAAGGACTAACTCTGAAAATTTGTGACTGATGCTTGTATGTGTGTGTGTGTGTATATGATGCTTGGGTATGCAGATATATGTGTGTGTGTGTGTGTGTGTGTGTGTGTGTGTGTGTGTGTGTGTGTGTGTGTGTGTGTTACATATATTTGCATTTGGTTGACTTTGTAGATTTGACTTTATTTGAAATGTGCATTCGCTGTCTTTTTCACAGCCATGCCTATCCCCCCATCTGATGTGTGTATGTGTGTTTACATGTGTAGGTGTGTGTGTGTGTGTGGGGGGGGGGGGGGGGGTGTAAGTGTGTATTATTAATGTTAGTGTTATTGTAAAGCGCCCTGTGTTCCCACCTTGTGCAGTGGATGTGTGCACTAGAAATCCTCTTTATTATTATTATTTTTGCTTTTGGCAGCATTTGATCGCACTAAGGCAATGCTGTGTGGTTGACAGAACATTAAAGGTCTGTTGAGGATAACTTTCTAACAGAGGGTTGGGGATGTGTCAACCTAATTATTTTTATTTAATTTGAGAGTTTTTACATATTGGTTTGACACAGAGAACGCGTTATTCCAGGTAATTTTGCTATAACTAAGTATTATTGTATGCAGATTGAGAGAAAGGGGGCGTATGTCTAAGAGTGTGTATGTGCGTGTGGTTCATGACTTAGGATTATTGAGATATATGTTCTTCGTTGTGCAATCGAACGAAAGCTTTAATTTCCCACTGGGATTAATCAAATATATTGTTATTGATATTAAAATCTAATTACAAACTAGCTACTCATTTTGACAGGGTGTGAGGCAGACTGTACTTTTTCTATGACTGCTCGCAATCCCACAACTGTGTCAGGTACGACTTCAAAGAGGCCGAGGCAGTTGCCAGGAAGTTTGCGGCACTGGAGGAAACTGCCAAGAACAAGACAAAGAAGGAGAAGGACCACGACAGGGAGACAGATGTCACAGCCGACAACAAGACTAACGGCACTTCCGTGGATGAGGCGGACTCCAAACAGGCACCGTCTACCTCTGGTGACAGCCAAGGTAAAAAGTCAATAAATAAAGACGTAAATAAAGCAGAAAATTAAGTCACTGTGTATGTACGATAAAAATAAAAATAAAAATTAAATCAGTGTAGTAAATGATTTAGCAGAAAATGATGGTATTATATACAGTCAAAATAGACAAAGAAATCAGTGTAGTAAAAGGTTAATTGGAAAATTAAGTCATGGTGTACGATCAAAATAGATAAATCATTGGGCATGGTTGAATGGTGTCCACAGAACTCGCGCCAAGATGGCAGCAGTTTCACGTGGCACCAGCCATGCAACAACCAAAGAGCGCTGTCAGCACACCACTCCCATGGATATTAAAAATATGCGCTATATATAAATTAGGATACAGTCACTCGTTCAGAATCACATCCAACGTGTGCAAAGAGTCTGCTCGAGAGCAGAGAATAGCGTGTGCAAAGAGTCTGCTCGAGAGCAGAGAATAGCGCTATATATAAAAGCAATGAATACTGTTAATAACCCCTCTCCCCGTGGCAGTCAGTCGAGCAGCAAAATTGTTTTCAGCTCCAGCGACGCAGCCCCTGATCACGCCAACGGCACTCTGTGAGCTGCTGCGCGACGCCAGCACCCAGCTGATCATCATGGATGCTCGCTGCAGTGCCGACTTTGCCAACTCTCACATCAGCCACGCCGCCTGCATCTCCGTGCCGCAGGAAATTCTGCCTCCAGGGTGAGTGCGGCGTTCAGACTCCAAGCACCGGTTTATGGCCTCTTTCCTCTGACCGCTGCCGTAAATGGTTACGCCTTAGGTCTCTGGAAAGTGCCATAATTGATTACAACGCAATTCTGGAAACTGCCGAACTGATTGTGCGTTAGGGCTCTAAAAATAGCTGTAACTGGTTACACCTTAGGTCTTAAAAACTGCCGTAACTGGTTACACCTTAGGCCTCTGAAAATTGCCACAACCGGTTATGCCTTAAGTCTGTGCAAACAGGTCTCCAGAAACTGCCATAAATGGTTATGCTGTAAGTCTCTGGAAACTGCCATAACTGGTTATGCCTTAGGTCTCCAGATGCACACACACACACACACACACACACACACACACACACACACACACACACATGCAGGCCCGCACACACACATGCACACACACATGCACACACACACACACATCACACGCATGCACACACACATACACACACACACACACACACACACACACACACACACACACACACACACACACAGATGCATGCAAAAAACACAACACACATTCACTCACACACACACACATTCACTCACTCACACACACACACACACACGCACATTCATTCACTCACACACACGCACACACACACACACACACACACACACACACACACACACACACACACACACACACACACACACACACACACACACACACACACACATTCATTCACTCACACACACACGCACACACACACACACACATGCACACACACACGTACGCACACACGCACGCACGCATGCACACACACACACACACACACACACAACAGCAGGAGATAGGGATGTAAACTGGAACAATGACAGAAACCCTGGCGTCCTTTTCAGGACCACTGTAACCCGGATCGAGAGCCAGCTGCCGCCAGAGTCACAGTCACTATGGAAACAGCGGGGAAACGTTGACCACATCGTGATGCTGGACTGGAGGTCCAAGCTGGAAACACTGGACATCGGAACCACACTACGCACGCTGAAGGATGCACTGTTCAAGGTTACAGTCATCTTCTTGTTGTCGGTGTTGTGTACAGAGGGTCTTTTTTTTTAAATTGAAAAATCTGTGGTGCCTTTATACAGGTCTAGAATGTTTTGGGGAAAACAGGATTCCACGCCAAGGCTAGTAAAGTTGCGCAATTTCATAATAATGGTCTGCAGTGAATTTGTAGAAAGTGGGACCGACAAAAGTGATTCAGCATTTGCTTGTTTCAGTTCAGTTTAACCTTGATTAGCAAGTACGTCCAAGGTTGCTGTGAATGTGCTACCCAGTGTTTTTTGTTGTTGTTGTTGCTCAGAATGGCTCTACAGCGATCAGCAAGCGTGTCAAAGGTTGCTATGATTGTGCTACCCAGCGTCTTTTTGTTGTTGTTGTTTAGACTGGCTTCACAGCAATCGGCAAGTAAGACAAAGTCAAAGGCTGCTATGAGAATGAGCAAAGCCTGTTGTACTGGTGTAGAACCCAGTATGAGCATGTCCTTGTTTCGCTATGACTTCACAGTGATCAGCAGAATAAATCTGCTGGTGCTGGAAAGGGGGGGGGGGTGTCCCTGTTTCAGTATGACTAGTGTACTACCCTACATGTCCCTGCATCAGTACATTTAGTGTACTACCTGTGTGTCCCTGTTTCAGTATGACTAGTGTACTACCCTACATGTCCCTGCATCAGTACATTTAGTGTACTACCTGTGTGTCCCTGTTTCAGTATGACTAGTGTACTACCTACATGTCCCTGTTTCAGTACAACTAGTGTACTATCTACATGTCCCTGTTTCAGTACGACCAGTGTACTACCTTCCTGTCCCAGTTTCAGTATGACCAGTGTACTACCCTACGTGTCCTTGTTTCAGTATGACTAATGTACAACCCTACATGCCTGTGTTTCAGTACAACTACTGAACTAGTGTACTACCCTACATGTCTGTGTTTCAGTACGACTAATGTACAACCCTACATGTCTGTGTTTCAGTACAACTACTGAACTAGTGCACTACCCTGCATGTCCATGTTTCAGTACAACTAGTGTACTACCCTACATGTCCCTGTTTCAGTCCAACAAGTGTACTACCCTATGTGTCCCTGTTTCAGTATGACTAGTGTACTACCTATGTGTCCCTGTTTCAGAACAACTAGTGTACTACCTCACATGTCCTTGTTTCAGTATGACTCCACGGTGATCATCTGAGTTGCTGTAGTAATGTACTACCCTACATGTCCTTGTCTCAGTACAACTAGTGTACTGCATACCTGTCCTTGTTTCAGTATGACTAGTGTACTACCTACCTGTCCTTGTTTCAGTACAACTAGTGTACTACCTACGTGTCCCTGCTTCTGTATGACTAGTGTACTACCTATGTGTCCTTGTTTCAGTATGCCTAGTGTACTACCTACCTGTCCCTGTTTCAGTACAGCTAGCGTACTACCTACCTGTCCCTGTTTCAGTATGACTAGCGTACTACCTACCTGTCCCTGTTTCAGTACGACTCCACAGTGATCATCAAGAGTGAGCCACTGGTGCTGGAAGGGGGTTACGAACAGTGGCTGCTGTTCTACCCCACCATGACCACCAACGCCAGAGTGTCATGCCCCGGCGTCTCCAACGTCACCTCCAACATCGTCTCGCGTGAGTCAGACCGGGGAGGCATGCTGCTCAGTAATGGGTGTACCGATGTTCGAGTCAGCAAACAATGTCATGCAATATAAAAGAGTATTTGTACGGCAAGATGGTAGTTGGTAGGTGGTGCGTGCGCAGCTTGCTGCCGTGTGGCACTGATATTGGCGGGGCTTTTTTAGTGCCAAATCCTGCATCTAAGATTATTATTTCAAACTTTTTTCTGTCTTTCTGTATGACGTGTAGTGCATTCGAAAGGCTGGCTCCTCTGATGCTGTGTAAATACAGCCTGATTTTGTTGTCTCTGCTTGCATTCCGGTGGATTTTGTTGGCTCTGTTCACATTCCAGTGGACTTTGATTTTGTTGTCTTTGCTCACATTCCAGTGGATTTTGTTGGCTCTGTTCACATTCCAGTGGACTTTGATTTTGTTTTCTTTGCTCACATTCCAGTGGATTTTGTTGTCTCTGCTCGCATTCCAGTGGACTTTGTTGTCTCTGCTTGCATTCCGGTGGATTTTGTTGGCTCTCTTCACATTCCAGTGGACTTTGATTTTGTTGTCTTTGCTCGCATTCCAGTGGATTTTGTTGGCTCTGTTCACATTCCAGTGGACTTTGATTTTGTTTTCTTTGCTCACATTCCAGTGGATTTTGTTGTCTCTGCTCGCATTCCAGTGGACTGATTTTGTTGTCTCTGCTCACATTCAAGAGGACTGACTTTGTTGTCTCTGCTTGCATTCCAGTGGACTTTGATTTTGTTGTCTGTGCTCACATTCCAGTGGATTTTGTTGTCTTTGCTCGCATTCCAGTGGATTTTGTTGTCTCTGCTCGCATTCCAGTGGACTGATTTTGTTGTCTCTGCTCGCATTCAAGAGGACTGACTTTGTTGTCTCTGCTTGCATTCCAGTGGACTTTGATTTTGTTGTCTCTGCTCACACTCTAGTGGACTGACTTTGTCATCTCAGCTGGCATTCCAGTGGACTTGGACTTTTTTGTCCCTGCTCACATTCCAGTAGACTTTGCTCTTTCTGCTCACATTCCAGTGGACTGACTTTGTTGTCTCTGCTCGCCTTCCAGTGGACTTCGACTACCCTGACTTCGAAGAACCGCCGACAACAAAAAAGCCTACCCCCGACCTGACCAACGTCGTCGACCAGAGCGCTCCGCAGGACAACCCCTCCAGCACCCCCACCACCACCACCACTGCCGCCCCCACCACCAACACCAACACCACCATCGTGCCTGGGACAGTCCCACAGTTCAACCGAGCCCTCAAGCCCAAGACGCCAGCCGAGACCATCACGGATTCCATAGCCAAGACCACCAGCTTGAACAACGATCGTAACCTGAACCTCTCCCGCAGTGGTCAGGTTGCGGAAGGTCCCAACATCCTGTCCAACAACCTGTACCCGTCTGTCGTCATGGCCCAGAAGCCGGAGAAGAACACCAACGTCGCTGTGGATAGGCAGTGGATACCGCAGGTGAGTGTGTGGGAGTGTGTTTTTTTTTTTGGGGGGGGGGTGGAAAGGGGGGGGGGGTAGGTGAGCATAAACATTCACCATTGCCAACGTAAGCAATCGTTGTTGCCAACATAAACATTCATGGCTGTCAAAATAAACATTCACCATTGCCAACGTAAACATTCGCTGTTGCCAACATAAACATTCACGGCTGTCAAACATTCACCATTGCCAACATAAACATTCACCATTGCCAACATAAGCATTTACTGTTGCCAACATAAGCATTCACTGTTGCCAACATAAACATTCATGACTGTCAAAATAAACATTCACCAACGCTAACATAAACATTCACCATTGCCAGCATAAACATTCACCATGGCCAACATAAGCATTTGCTGTTGCCAACATAAACATCCACGGCTGTCAAAATAAACATTCACCATTGCCATTATAAGCATTTACTGTTGCCAACATAAGCATTCACTATTGCCATCATAAACATTCATGACTGTCAAAATAAACATTCACCAACACCAACATAACATTCACCATTGTCAACATAAACATTCACCACCAACCTCACCCTGCCAACCATCAGGATGGTATAAACATAAATTGCAAATATAAACATTCCCTGTTGTCAGCATAAACATTCACCATTATCACCATTAGCATTCACCGCCCACCCTACCAGTCAAGATGGTATAAACATTCACCACTGTCAACACAAACATTCATCACCCACCCCACCCTACCAATCATATATAAACATTCACCACTGTCACCATAAACATTCAACACCCGCCCCATTGAAACAATCAGGATGGTATAAACATTCACCACTGTCAACATAAACATTCACTATTGTCAACATAAACATTCACCGTCTGCCCCACCGAACCGATCAGGATGGTATAAACATTCACCACTGTCAACATAAACATTCACCGCCTGCCCCACCAAACCAATCAGGATGGTATAAACATTCACCACTGTCAACATAAACATTCACTATTGTCAACATAAACATTCACCGCCTGCCCCACCAAACCAATCAGGATGGTATAAACATTCACCACTGTCAACATAAACATTCACTATTGTCCACATAAACATTCACCGCCTGCCCCACCAAACCAATCGGGATGGTATAAACATTCACCATTGGCAACATAAACATTCACCATTGTCAACGTAAACATTCACTATTCTCAACATAACGTAAACATTCACTATTGGCAATGGTCACTATTGTCAACATAAACATTCACTAATGTCAACATAAACATTCACTAATGTCAACATTCACTAATGTCAGCATTCACTACTGTCAACATAAACATTCACTAATGTCAACATTCACTATTGTCAACATAAACATTCACTGTTGGCAACATAAACATTCACCGCTGTCACCATTAACATTCACCGCCCACCCTGCCCTGCCAATCACCAGGATGGCAGCCCCCTGGACACCAGTCGGCACGCAGCAAGTTCATCCCCGGCTGACGGCAGCAACCAGGAGGTGGAGCAGCGGGCGCGGTTGGAGGAGCTGGTGGAGAAGCGGAAGAAGGAGGAGAAGGCGCTGGCAGACATCATGCGAAAGAGGCGCCATGCCGAGCGCGACCTGAAGGAGACCGAGAGGCTGGTGGAGCAGGAGAGGCAGGCGTGAGTAGCGCTCACTCTCATGTTCCCTTTTTCCTTTTTTTGGCTTTATAAAAGATTTTTTTTTTTTTTTTTTTTGAGGAAGGTAGGTGAGCAGGAGAGGTAGATGTGAGTAGCAGTCACTCACAAGTTCACTTCTTCTTCTTTTTTTCTTCTTTTTCTTTTTCTTTTTTTTCTTCTTTTTCTTTTTCTTTTTCCGTAATGAGGCTCACTCAGCAGGTGAGGTAGGCATGAGTAGTGCTCACTCATGAGTTCACTTTTTTTTTCCTCGGCCTTTTTTTTTTTTTTTTTTTTAAAGATTTAAAGATATTTGTTTTATTATTGTATTCATTTTTCTCAAGGCTTAGCAGGAGAGGGAGGCATGACGAGCAGTTACTCACAGGTTGACTTCTTTTCTTTCTTGGCCATTTTTTTTAAATATTTATTTAAAAAAATTCTCAAGGAGGCTGGCAGGGCAGACATGAGTAGTGGTCACTCACAAGTTGTTGTTTTCTTGGCCATTTTTTTATTTTTATTTAAAAAAATTCTCAAGGAGGCTGGCAGGGCAGACATGAGTAGTGGTCACTCACAAGTTGTTGTTTTCTTGGCCATTTTTTTAGTTTTATTTAAAAAAATTCTCAAGGAGGCTGGCAGGGCAGACATGAGTAGTGGTCACTCACAAGTTGTTGTTTTCTTGGCCATTTTTTTAGTTTTATTTAAAAATATTCTCAAGGAGGCTGGCAGGGCAGACATGAGTAGTGGTCACTCACAAGTTGTTGTTTTCTTGGCCATTTTTTTAGTTTTATTTAAAAATATTCTCAAGGAGGCTGGCAGGGCAGACATGAGTAGTGGTCACTCACAAGTTGTTGTTTTCTTGGCCATTTTTTTAGTTTTATTTAAAAATATTCTCAAGGAGGCTGGCAGGGCAGACATGAGTAGTGGTCACTCACAAGTTGCTGTTTTCTCAAGGAAGCAAGGTAAGCAGCAGTTGTGAGTTATATGTGAGTTAGCGGTCACTCACAAGTTCACTTGGTGTGGGTGGGGGGCGGGGGGTCTATTTTTTTTTCATAAGGAGGCTGGCTGAGCTGGTGAGTTAGGCGTGAGTAGTGCTCACGTACAAGTTCTTTTTTTTTTCTTGGCCTATTTAAAAAATCAAAAACTCTTTTGTTAGTTTATTCATTTTTCTTTTATTATTAATTTTTCTCAAGGCTTAAGCATGTTCTTAATTGGGTGAATGTTTGTTCGCAAACCTAGTTGGAAGTATTCGGCAAACCCAGCTGGTTCTTAATTGGTCGAATTTTTCATTGCGAACCTAGTTGGGAGTATTTGTCGAACTGTGACGAAGCTATATTCTGGGTCCAAAAAGCTTCACTCAGCATGTTCTGGGAACATTCGCTCTATTCGACGAACACTGCCTCTGATTGGCTGAGAGCAGAGCTCTCCTGTGGATGAGGAAGAAATAAAAATAAAAATGGATGACGGTGTCGCTAGGTTCTTCACTCACTTCGGAGGGAATTTGTTTATTTGTTGACTTGTGGAAGGTGCAGCCTTGTCCTGGGGACCCAGAATGAGATAGTAGTTAGTTGAATTACCCTGTGAGGGATGATTAAAGTATATTGACTTGACTTTAGCCTACATTTTCGATCATGCTGTCTGCTGGTCTTCCGCAAGTTTGGGCCGAAGCTTGCATCTCATTACAAGCCAGTTGAGAACAAAGTAAAGTTCATTGAACTGTCCGAACCATGTTCGGCGAACTAAAAGTTCAATTAAGAAATGAATCATAGCTCATCAAACTGTCTGAAGTATGTTCGGCAAATAAACATTCGCCCAGCTAAGAACGGACTTTAGCAGGAGAGGGAGGCATGACTTGCAGTCACTCACAGGTTCATTTCTTTTTTTATTGGCCATTTTTTTTTTTTTTTTAAATTCTTTTCTCAAGGAGGCTGGCTGAGTAGGAGGGAGAGACCCCCATGAGTAGTGATCACTTGCAAGTTTGCTTCTTTTCTTTCTTTCTTTTGTTTTATTTTATTTTATTTTCTCTCATGGAGGCTGGCTGAACAGGAGAGGCAGACATGAGTAGTGGTCACTCACAAGTTTGCTTCTTTTCTTTCTCTATACCTTCTTTTTGTTTCTCTTACTGTTTGCTTTTTTGTTTGTTTTGTTTTTATGTTTGTTTTTAATTCTTCTCACGGAGGCTGGCTGAACAGGAGGCAGACATGAGTAGTAGTCACAAGTTCTCTTCTTTTCTTTCTATATATCTGCCTTCTTTTTTTTCTTTCTTTTTTTTAATTCTTTCATGGAGGCTGGCTGCACAGGAGGCAGACATGAGTAGTAGTCACTCACAAGTTCACTTCTTTTCTTTCTCTATACATGCCTTCTTTTTGTTTCTGTCTTCTTCTTTTTTCTTCTTTTTGTTGCTGTCTTCTTCTTCTTCTTTTTTCTTCTTTTTTCTTTTCTTTTTTAACACTGAGCTTGACCTTGTGGGTGTTGGGGGGTTGATTTGTTGCTTGTGTGTTCACGTCTTCATCTTGTGTTTCCTCAGGAAAGATTCGAGGGACAAGGCGGTGCAGGACGAGGAAGCGGAACGCAGAAGACAGGTGAGGAAATAGGTGAACAGAGAACGGAGGTGAGAAAACAGATGAACAAAGGAACAGACCTGACAGGTAAGAAACAGATGAACAGAGAAGACGGGTGAGAAAACAGAGGAACAAATGAACAGACAAGGCAGGTAAGAAATGAACAGAGAAGACATGTGAGAAAACAAGTGAACAAATGAACAGACAAGGCAGGTAAGAAACAGATGAACAGAGAAGACAGGTGAGAAAACAAACAAATTAACAGACAAGGCAGCTAAGAAACAGATGAATGGAGAAGACAGGTGAAAAAACAGATGAACAGAGAAGACAGGTGATAAACAGATGAAAGCATAAGACAGGGGAGAAAACAGATGAACAAATGACCAGACAAGGCAGGTAGGAAAAATGAACAGAGAAGACAGGTGAGAAAACAGACAAACAAATTAACAGACAAGGCAGGTAAGAAACACATGAATGGAGAAGACAGGTGAAAAAACATGAATGGAGAAGACAGGTGATAAACAGATGAACGGAAAAGACAGGTAATAAACAAATGAACAGAGAAGACAGGTGAGAAAACATGAACAGAGAAGACAGGTGATAAACAGATGAACGGTAAAGACAGGTGATAAACAAATGAACAGAGAAGACAGGTGAGAAAACATGAACAGAGAAGACAGGTGATAAACAGATGAATGGTAAAGACAGGTGATAAACAAATGAACAGAGAAGACAGGTGAGAAAACATGAATAGAGAAGACAGGTGATAAACAGATGAATGGTAAAGACAGGTGATAAACGAACAGAGAAGACAGGTGAGAAACATGAACGGAGAAGACAGGTGATAAACAGATGAATGGTAAAGACAGGTGATAAACAAATGAACAGAGAAGACAGGTGAGAAACATGAACGGAGAAGACAGGTGATAAACAGATGAATGGTAAAGACAGGTGATAAACAAATGAACAGAGAAGACAGGTAAGAAACATGAACGGAGAAGACAGGTGATAAACAGATGAACGGAAAAGACAGGTAATAAACAAATGAACAGAAAAGACAGATGAGAAAACAGAAGCACAGAGAAGACCGAAAACAGATGAGCAGAAAAGACAGAAAACGGATGAACAAATAAACAGACAATGCAGGTGAGAAACAGATGAAGGGAGAAGACAGGTGATAAACAGAGGACTGCGTAAGACAGGTGAGAAAATAGATGAACAAAGAAGGGAAGTGAGAAAGCAGATGAACAGACAAGACAGATGAGAAAACAGATAAACAGAGAAGACCGGTGAGAAAAAACAGATGAAGGAGAAGGGGAACACTGTCGCACTGTGGCTCTTTGTTCCGAAAAATGTCTGCAGGAATTAAATGATGAAATGTACATGCCTAGGGCTCACCTGAGAAAGGTACATATGTGTATTTATGCATGAACGTGTGTATGCACGTGCATCTGTACATGTATGTGGGCATGCCACACTCTCTCTTTCCCTTTCTGCCTGTCTCTCTCTGTCTGTATCTGTATCTCTCTTTCTGCCTGTCTCTCTCTGTCTGTATCTGTATCTGTATCTGTATCTCTCTCTCTCTCTCTCTCTCTCTCTCTCTCTCTCTCTCTCTCTCTCTCTCTCTCTCTCTCTGTTTCTGTCTTTCTCTGTCTCTGTCTTTCTCTCTCTCTCTCTCTCTCTCTCTCTCTCTCTCTCTCTCTCTCTCTCTCTCTCTCTCTCTCTCTCTCTTTCTGTCTTTCTCTGTCTCTGTCTTTCTCTCTCTCTCTCTCTCTCTCTCTCTCTCTCTCTCTCTCTCTCTCTGTTTCTGTCTTTCTCTGTCTCTGTCTTTCTCTCTCTCTCTCTCTCTCTCTCTCTCTCTCTCTCTCTCTCTCTCTCTCTCTCTCTCTCTCTCTCTCTCTCTCTCTCTCTCTCTGTCTTTCTCTGTCTCTCTCTCTGTCTCTCTCTCTGTCTCTCTCTGTCTCTCTCTGTCTCTCTCTCTCTCTCTCTCTCTCTCTCTCTCTCTCTCTCTCTCTCTCTCTCTCTCCTCTCTCTCTCTCGTGTATGTATATGTGTGTGCACGCATGCAGGCGTGTGTGTGTGTGTGTGTGTGTGATTGTGCCATGGTGTGTGTGGTGTGTGTGTGTATGTAATCTTATGTTGTTACTATTCTTTTTTTGGCTATAATTGTAATTTGTTTAAACACTTCTTTTTTTTCTTTTTCCTGAACCGTTTTGTTCATTCACTTGTTACAAATGATGGTATATTTCAAAGAAAATCTCCTCCTAAGGACATTCAGGTATTATTGTATATTATCTAATGTTTATTATTATGATTAAGTGCATGTTATCGTACTGTGGTTTACCCTCGCAGATGGAGGTAGAGAGACTGCGACAGGAGAGAAAGAAGAAGGAAGAAGAGAGGAAGAAGAAAGAGCAGTTAGACCAACAGAAGAAAGAACAGGATCAACAGCTGGAGAAAGAACGACTGGATAATTTGGTGAGTCTGCCTGCACTCACACTCACACTCACGCACAAACACTCACACTCACACACACACACATACACATACACACACACGTAAACTGGCTGGAACAATACCGTTCCTAGCGTCTGGGTATTCGCTTTGAAGCCTGCTGGGGCTTTATTCTGGAACTGCTGAAGCAAAACGGCCAGATACAGACTTGGAACTCCCATATTCAGGTTCATTCCGCTCAGAATAAGCTGGCCAATAAACAAACCCGCGGAGAGCTGGATTTTGTTTATCAGGATAAATCCGGTCAGCTTTATCATCTGGAACTGGCGGTTAAATTTTACCTGTTAAAACCGAATGAGTTTGGTTATGAACGGCTGATTGGCCCGAATGGCCAGGACTGGTATGAGCGTAAACTGATCCATCTGTTTCAGAACAACTGCCTTTATCGGCAACTCCCGAAGCCAGACACCAGCTGGCTCAACTGGAAGCCTTTAAAAATATCCCTGCAGATGAAATTATTTGCCGTCAGCAGGGTCTGATTAAAGGTAACCGTCAAATAAAATCCACCTTCAAAAATTATCTCAAACCGGTCAGACTATGATCTTCAATTCACAATCCGGAGAGATAAATGACCCCAGCCAATTCAAAAGATGCTTCGATGAAGCTTCACATCGAGGCGAGCCAGGCCAGTAAATTAAGTCAGGCAACCTATTGTCAACGACATAATATCCCCACTCATATTTTTAGTTAACCTGAATTCTGGATAAGAACTAAAAAATATTGAACTAAATGCCTGTTTCTCGATCAGATCATTTAATGACCAAATCAAATGAATTTGAACAAGGAACAGGCAAGTGACTACTATAGATGAATTGTATTGTAATATCGATGATTTCAACCAGTTCTTTTATCCTGAATGGGAAAAAACACTGCTGGAATCCGGTGATAAAAAGAGAAGACGACAAGGTGTAATGAGCCCCGGTGAACTGATGATTATCCTGATTAACTTTCATCAGTCACATTACAAAGATTTTAAGAGTTATTATTTATGCCATGTGCATCAACATCTTAGGAAAGAGTTTCCAAATTTATTGAGCTATAGCCGTTTCCTGTGAGTGATGTCATCGGTACTGGTGCCATTATGCGCTTACTTTACTCATTGCAAAGGAAAGCCCACCGGAATTGCCTTTGTTGATGCGAGCAGCATTAAAGTATGCCAAAACATTCGCATACCCAGGCATAAAGTCTTTGATGGTGTTGCTCAGCGAGGCAAATCGACCATGGGGTGGTTCTATGGGTTTAAAGTTCACCTGATCATTAATCATAAAGGTGAAATACTGGCCACTAAATTGACGGCCGGTAATATAGATGACAGAAAACCGGTTCCTGAAATGGCCAAAGACTTATATGGAAAGCTTTATGGTGACAAAGGCTATGTCTCCAGTCTTTTAAGTGATGAACTGTTTGAACAGGATGTCGAGCTTATTAGCAATGTCAGACGAAACATGAAAACACGTGCCATTGCATTGTGGGATAAGATTATGCTGAAAAAACGTTTTATAATTGAAACGGTTAATGATCAGCTAAAAAATATTACACAGATTGAACATTCACGTCATAGAAGCGTAAGTGGTTTTATGTTGAACCTTATTGGTTCTCTGATTGCCTATTGTCATAAAAAAGACAAGCCGACAATCAGAATAGATGAGAGTGATATGAAAACTCTCTGTATTTAGGTAAATGACTGGGTTCTTATCCAGATCTCAGGTTAGTTATTATCGTAAGAAACTGGGGTATGTTACGCCATCTAAAACAGACAGTAGCAAAAGTCAGTTTATTCCATAACCTGCTGGCTAAGTCCATCAATGCTGGTACCGTCAAAATAAGCCATACTAATGGTTTTAGTCTGGAAATTAATTCTGATACGGATCTAAATCAGATAAAGCCTGTCCTGGAATTACTCAGGACTGTTTCATGATAAATGGTATCCCTGTCAATCAGGTGTATCTGGTTTCTGGTATCACCGATATGAGAAAAGCCACGCCGGGATTATCACTGCTTGTTTCAGAACAATTGGAGCATGCTCCCTTTGATGGCAGTGTTTTTGTTTTTTAGTATAATAAAGACTGGATTTCAAGCGATAAAATACTACCAGAAGACACCCCCGCACTGCAGAATATGGTGCTTGAACTCCAGTCAAAAGTGAGCTGGAATGAAGAGCAGTTTCGCCTGTTACAACACAAACAGTTTGGATCTTCCAGTGAAAAAGAGCCTCATCCTGACTTCTTTAATGAGGCTGAAACGCTGGCAGACGAAGCTGAGCCAGAAGCCCGTGAAACCATCACTTATGAGCGTAAAAAGCCCGGTCGTAAGCCTTTACCAAAAGACTTGCCTCGTAAAGTGATTCGTCATAAATTATCCGAGTCAGAGCAACTGGAAATCATTCCGGCTCAGGTTTATGTGGTTGAACATGTTCAGGTAAAATACGCGTGTCGTGCTTGTGAAGAAGGTATTAAGATAGCGGCCAAACCCGCACAACCCATTCCCGGAAGTATTGCCTCACCCAGTTTACTGGTCTATATCATTGTTTCCAGGTTTCTGGATAGTTTGCCACTCTATCGACAGGAAGCAATATTCAACCGCTATAAGATTGATATTTCCAGAGCCAGCATGTCCAACTGGGTGCTCAAATCAGCTGAATTGCTTAAGCCTTTCTATAATCGACTCCTGTACTACCTCATTATACAGAAAATTATCCAGGCAGATGAAACCACTTTGCGGGTGATCAATGATGGCCGTGAGAACACCTCGAAGTCTTATATGTGGCTTTATCAAAGTGGGGACTATGCCCCCGAGTACCCCGTTGTTTTGTATGAGTATCAGCCCACCCGTGCTGGTCAGCATGCTAAAGCATTTTTAACGGGATTCCCGGGCTATCTGCAAACGGATAGTTTCCCTGGTTATCATATCTTTGACGGTGACGACAGTGATGTTATCTTGCTGGGATGCATGGCGCATGTCCGGCGTAAATTCCACGATGCCTTAAAAGCATTGCCCAAAGACAAACAGAAAAAGCCGGGCATGATACAGATGGCTATCAGCAAAATAGCTAAGTTGTATGCAATTGAAAAACAAATAAAATACCTCAATGCTGAACAACGCTATCTTATTCGTCAGGAAAAAAGCAAACCCTTACTGGATGACTTTAAACAGTGGTGTGATGATAAAGTCTCTAAAACAACCAAAGACAGCAAGCTGGGTGATGAATCAAAACCCAAGGGGTGCTGATGCCAGTGCCATTTTATATTCTCTGGTGCAAACAGCGAAAGCCAATAATCTGGAACCCTTCGCTTTTTTGACGTACATACTGACTGAACTGCCCAAGCTTGGCAGGCATTATGATGAGGAAGCATTAGAGCAATTCATGCCATGGAATTTAACTGAAAAAATTCAGCCTTTAAATAAAGTGGCATGATCCGTCAATGTGGGAAGTTTTGACGTATACGATTAAAGGGATGATTTTTCTGCCGGTGAGCTGAATAAACATGAGCGGCAGTGTATAAATCCAGAGGCACTTACCGGTCTGTGGGCTACTCAGGACAATTGGGCACTGGCCGACACCGGACAGACCGGCCAATGGGTTATCCTGGAAAAATTTAACTGGCTGGTGTCGCAGGTGTTTTCAGAGCTGGAGGACCGGCTTTACACATTTAAGGAAATGGATTATAAAATTAAAATTTATTTTCATGTTACCAAACGCAGTCTGTTTATTGCACGCCTGGATTATAATGAACAACAACAGCTCTGGCTGGAACAGCAGCGCATTATGGTAGTGGACCGTTACTGGTCCAGTTATAAAAAGCCGGCAAAAAATGAACAGGCTGGTAAAAAAGTACCTGAGTCCTCAGCTGAAAGTAGCTCAGATTCAATAATAATTGAGGGAATTCTTGTTAATGCATAATAAAATATTTAAAAAAATTACTAAAATCTGTTGTGTTATTATTATTTTAGTATTCAGCTCAACGGTGTTGATAAATACAGTTTCGGCTCAGGAAACAGCCATGAGCTCACAAACAGCAGGTAAACAAAAGACCGATGCAACCATTATAAACTTCTCAGAATATCAGCCGGGCAGTGGTCAATATACGGTTAAGATGACCATAACCGATGATTATTTATACATTGATGACAGCATGAATGCCAAAGGATTTATTTTGTTTGATCGGCAGAAAAAAATTATCTACAGTGTCAGTGATGATAACCAGCAGATAGTTCAGATTAATAACCAGCCGGTGACGATACCATCACCTATTGAATTGAAACTCAGTGAGAAAAAACTGCCCGTACAAAAAGATGCGCCTTTAATTGAAGGTAAGTCCTCTGAGCACCATCAGTTTTATGTTAACGAAAAACTTTGTTATGAAATGATCTCAGTCCCTGGTCTGATGCCCGATGCGGTAACAGCCATGCAGAATTTTAAACAGGTTCTGGCAGGTCAGCAGGCAGACACTTTAAGGGGTATTCCTGCTGATCTGCAGGAGGGCTGTGATTTATCACAGAATACTTTTTATCCTAAACGTTATCTGCAAAAAGGTTTTCCAGTAATGGAAAAGGGACTATCCCAGGATCAAAATCTTCCGGAAGGGGACAAACTGTCAGCTACGGATGGTATCTCTTATTCCAGGGTATTAATAAATTATACTCAGGAGCCGGTATCAGAGAGTCTTTTTAAATTGCCGGATTATGAGACATTGCCATTAAATTAGTTTATTACTTTAAACCTGATGTATCCCCACGAATTTATTAGAAAATTCGAGGTTTAAATAAGATCGACTTTCATGGTGAAATATGAACAAATTTGTTTCGACCAAAAAACAAATCAAAAGAACCCCATGAAAGCCGCTAAATTATTACATAAAATGTTAGAAAGAACCTGCCCTGATATCCATAAAACCCGTTTAAATGCCTTAATGGCTGGAGTATTATCAGGTATAAACCACCACCAAATTAGTGTAACCAGTTTGGTGAGGAATTTAAGAGAAAATTCTGTCACCAGCACCAAACATGATATAAAGTGCATGGATAGATTGATAGGTAATAATAAACTTCATCAAGAGCGCTCTTTAATTTATAAAATGATGACAGACTACTTAATTGGCAAAGAGCCCCATCCACTACTGATTGTTGATTGGTCTCCAATACAGTGGCAAAGTCTCTTTCAACTATTACGGGTGTCTATTCCGATGGGCGGTAGAGCTTTAACCATTTATGAAAAATGCTATCAGGAATCAGAGCTTAATAGTAATGTGGCCCATGATGCTCTGCTTGATGAACTCGAAAGACTGCTGCCCGATGGAAGCAAGCCTATCTTAATCAGTGATGCGATTTATCGCATTACCTGGTTTAAATCCGTTGAATCCAGAGGGTGGTATTGGCTTGGAAGAGTCAGGGGGGATGTTCATTTGTCACTGGATGGCGAGCATTGGAATAGTTGCCGTCATTATATGCAAGATGGCTCAGCAAAAGCAAAACAGCTGGGTAATATTTATTACAGTAAAGTCTCCCGTTTTTGCTGTAATGGGTATTTGCACTCGGGTGGCGGAAAGGGACAGGGGAGTACCGATATTCATAGCAAGATCCGTTATTTATTGATTTAAGGTTGTTTTAACCTTATTGTTCTATCATAGGTATGTCTTTAAGGATTTTATCATTTCGTTTCAATAGTTTACCCATCAGGATGCAACTCCAATATTAGGTTCTACACCAAACTGATAAAGTCCAGTAGACTTATCTCGTTTAGGATGGGCTCTGCCAGCATTTTCTTTCAGGAAAAAATACGTTCTTTCAAGCACATCCGTTAATTGTTTTCGTTTATGGTTAACAATGGATTCCAATAATGAATACCACCAGTAAACGGTCGTTTTGGAGACCGTCAATGTTGACATCTCCATTTGGTAAAATTGTTCTATGCTACTGCATATAAAGCGTTTCAGCATAGTCGCAATTAAACTGCTCCAAACCAAAGTTTCCATCAATGCGGGATTACTGGTTTGAAACCCCTGCAAGTTATTATGTGACTTGCACTCTTTAAATAACAACTCAATCTGCCAGCGTAAGCGGTATAACTGGCTGATTTGTGTTGCTGAAAACTGTTCTGCTTTCAGATTTGTAACCAAAAATGTATGCCTTTTTTCTTTGGGACTCCAGATTGCAATAAGCCTTGTTTCTCTGGCATCAATTTCCACAACCATATCAATTAATTGTCGTTTTGGCAGAGATTTTAACAAATCAGACAAGGATTTCGTTCTCTTGCTAACCACTTTCCCATCTTCTCTGGTGGCCCGGTGAACCGCTATCCTGGAAAGTCTCATTGCCCGTAAAATATAATACCCTCCATGGTCATCTGTTTCATTAATCAGTTGACCTGAATAGTAGCCACGGTCACCTGATAATAACTGATTTTCCAGTTCATGAACGTCTGGTAACTCTGCTCGTTCTGAAAAACTATCCGGTGTCAGTGTGCTTTTTTCTATGCCTCCGGTTTTTAAGTCGTAGGTGACATGCAATTCCACGGCTGCCGGACTAATTGCTGTGAATCGCCCGGGATAATCCTTTTTCAGTGCCTTGTAAATAGCAAATGAACTGCCATCCTGGATCAGTAATTTATCAAAACTGGCCAGAACCGGATGATTACATTTCAGTTTTGTATTTACCCGGTGATTAAAAACTTTATCTGCAACATCTCTCATCAATTGCGCAAATTCAGGCTTGGCTAGTTGATTATGAAAGGGCTTATAACGGATATTTTTATTCGTCAACTGGTTAAAGTAACGATGAATTTCCGAAAAATGCTTTGTCTCTTTATCACCCATAGCCGTAATCATACTCACTATAAGCTGAAAAGGGGTTATCTGTCTTAATCGTTGGGAAAAGCCAATGTTTTTGCCCGGTTTATTAAGTTTCTTTTCACTCAATACGACTTTTAGTTTTTTTGATAATGTGCTACTTTTCATTTGAAGCCTTTTTGTTGATGAATAATTGCCTGAATAACAACTATTTGATCATCAAATTGGCTTCATTTCAATTCCTAAAGATCATACCTATGATTGTTCTATAACTAAACAGCTTTTCTATTAAATATGAATGTAAAAAATAACAAAGCCGGAAAAAAACAAGTTGCCATCAGTGCCTGCCTGCTGGGAGAAGTTGTTCGTTATGATGGTCGTAACAAACAACATAGCTTAATCAGTAATATGTTTATGCAGCAGTTAAAAAAACAGGTTGAAATTATTCCGTTCTGTCCTGAAACGGCTATTGGTCTGGGTGTGCCCAGGGATAAAATTGAACTGGTCAGGCAAAAAGATGAATCAATTCGGGTTCTTGGTATCGAAAATCACACATGGGATGTGACGGA
Organism: Alviniconcha strummeri; assembly: GCA_963584105.1. Classification (NCBI taxonomy): domain Eukaryota; kingdom Metazoa; phylum Mollusca; class Gastropoda; family Provannidae; genus Alviniconcha; species Alviniconcha strummeri. The sequence continues at coordinate 10,913,448 of OY757558.1, forward strand.
GGTGCTACAATCTTATGCTGGTACTTTTTTAAAGCAATATCCGAATTTAAAGTATTTTATAGTAAAATCACGTTCGCCTAGCTGTGGTTATAACAGCACACCGGTTTTTGTTAATGGGCTGGAAGTGGCTATGGATTCCGGTATGTTTGTGCAGTCCCTGCTGCACATAAAACCAGATATAAAAATAATTAATGAATCTGACTTATTAACTGAACAGGACTGTCTTGAGTTCTTAGGAAATATTGATTTTGAGTGTTAAATCTAAAATAACAACCATACTTACCCCCATTATTATCATTATTCTTGGTCTTGGTTTTTTTAAACTGATGGTGGCAACCCGTGACAAATCACCGGACATTGAAATAAAAGAGCATGTCTGGCGGGTAGAACAGAGCCGGGTTATTAAGCAGAAACTGGCTCCGGTGATTACCCTTTATGGTAAAACAGAAACCACGGAACTGTTTAATGCGGCAGCTCCGGCAGCCAGTGAAGTTATACGGCTGCTAGTAAAGGAAGGAGAGTTTATTGAGCAGGGGCAGTTAATGCTCAGTCTGGATCCTCAGGATTTTGAGCCTCTGGTTATGCAGGCACAGGCTAAAGTGAATGAGCTTCAGGCCTCGATTCGCAGTGAAAAAATACGCCATGAGATCAACCAGCTTTCCCTTAAAAATGAGCTTAAATTACTTAAGCTCAGTGAGAAAGCTCTGCAGCGGGCAGAAAAAATAAAACGTCAGAAACTGGGATCGGTATCCGAAACAGAGCAGGCTATGCAGCAGGTTGAAAGACAGCGGCTAGCCTATAATAGTATGAAATTCAAGGTTAGTGAACATGAGGCACGTATGGAACAGCTACAGGCGCGCCTGCTGCAGGCCGAAGCTGACCTGCAGAAAAGCCGTCTGGCCATGCAACGCAGTCAGATCCATGCGCCGTTTTCTGGTATTGTGGCGAAAGTAAATGTTTCCCAAGGTGACCGGGTGAATGCTAATGAGAAACTGCTCAGTTTTTATTCTATGCAGCAGCTGGATATCCGTGCCAAGCTGCCCATTAATATTCTGGGTGATGTTCAGGCGGCTCTGAAACGTGGGGAAATCCTGAAGGGAACCGCATCCAATGGTGGACGCCATGTGGATATTCGACTGGTACGCCTGTCCGGTGAAGCCCAGGCCAGTGGTGTGGATGCCATTTTTACCATAGAAACTCCTGATGCCAGTTTTCGTATAGGCTCTATTGTGGTGGTGCGCCTGCAGCGCAGTGCCCAGGAAGGTTTAATGAAAGTGCCTTACCAGGCTATGTACGGTATGGATCGTCTGTACAAAATAGTTGATAGTAGCCTGAAGAAAGTTAAAGTCACCACCATTGGTGAAGCTCAGCTGGAACATGATGATAATGAGGCTTTACCGCAATTACTGGTGCGCAGTAAAGAATTAAACAGCGGTGATATGATCCTCAGTACCCACTTGCCCAACGCCGTCAGCGGTTTAAAAGTACAGGTGGTTGAAGCTGGGCAGGATCAGGCGGCTCAATGAAAATATTGTCGGTTTTTGCCCATCATAAGGTTGCTGCCAACCTGTTAATGTTTATTATGCTGCTCAGCGGTATTTTTGCCCTGTCACGTCTGAATGTACAGTTTTTCCCCACCTTTGAACTGGATCGTATCCGTGTCCGGGTAATATGGAGCGGTGCCAGCGCAGAAGATATTGAACAGGGGATCACTATTCCCCTGGAGCAGTCGCTGAAAACCGTTGAAAACGTCAAACACATGACCTCAACCTCAGCGCAGGATGTCTCCTCCATCCAGCTGGAGTTTTTTGAAAACACCGATATGATCCTGGTACTGGATAAGGTCAAACAGAAAGTCGATGAATTTCGTAATCTGCCTCTGGATGCAGAAAAACCCCAGGTTGAAAACCTGACCCGTTATGAGGGAGTTGCTAAACTTGTTCTCTCAGGCGGTCATAATGGCGGGCCAGAACTGGATATGCATGAATTACGCATGCTGGCCAACCAGTTTGAACGGGAACTGATTAAACGGGGCATAGATAAGGTTGAAATCAACGGCCTTCCCGATGAAGAGATCAGTATTGAAATTCCCCTGGAACAGTTACAGTACCTGGATCTGACTCTGGATGAAATCAGTCAGCGAATTAATACTTTCAGTAAGGATATGCCCGCCGGTACCCTAGGCAGTGAACACAGTGCCAAGGAATTACGCTCTCTGGAACAGGCCCACAATGAGCTGGATTTTGCCGAGATCCCGGTGATCAGCACCAGTACCAACTTTGTCCGTCTGGGTGATATTGCCAGTATCCGGCGTCAGGCAGAAAAAGATGGAGTACTGCGTTTTAAAGACGGTGAGCCGGTAGTGGAAATGGTCCTGCAAAGAACAGAGGAAGGCAATACCCTGAAAGCTGCTCAGATCCTGCAGGACTGGGTGGCAGAGAAACAGGCCAGTCTGCCACCTAATATCCGTATTGAAGTTTTTGATGAAAGCTGGAAAATGATCCGCGATCGAACCTGGCTGCTGCTTAAAAACGGCGGTAGTGGTCTGGTGCTGGTCATACTGATCCTGTATATCTTTTTAAATGTCCGGGTGGCCATTGGTATTCCGGTGTCCTTTATGGCAACTCTGGCCATTTTATACGCTGTCGGCGGTACTATTAATATGATCAGTCTGTTCGGTCTGATTATGGCCCTGGGTATCATTGTGGATGATGCCATTGTGGTGGGAGAGGATGCCCTGTCCCACTATCAGGGTGGAGAGGAACCGCTGCTGGCTGCAGAAGGCGGTGCCCGGCGGATGTTTGTGCCGGTTATAGCTTCTTCCATGACTACGATTGCCGCCTTTTTACCGCTGATGATGGTCGGCGGCATTATGGGTAATATCCTGTTTGATATTCCGCTGATTGTTATCTGTGTGATTATGGCTTCTCTGGTGGAAAGCTTTTTTGTATTGCCCGGTCATTTACGTCATGCCTTCAGCCATTTTAAACGGGATGACAGGTCTCACCGTCCGGCACATCTGACCATTAGAAACAGACTGGATGATGCCTTTGACAAGTTTCGTCAGAATCGTTTCCGCTCCCTTATTACCTGGTCTCTGTCCCATCATGCTGTCATTATCGCTCTGGCCTTTGCCAGTTTGATTTCAGCCTTTGGATTGCTGGCCAGCGGACGAATTAATTTTACTTTTTTCCCTTCTCCTGAATCGACTATTGTGTATGCTAATGTCAGTTTTGTGGCCGGAACCTCCCGTGAAACTACTGAACGCTATCTTAAACACATGGAAGAAAAGCTGAATGAAACCAATAAGGAGCTTGGTGGTGGGCTGATAGAAATGGCCGTGACTATTAGCGGCAGTTCCTTTAGCGGCGGCAGTTCCAGGAAAAAAGGGGACCAGCTGGGGGCTATTTTTGTACAGCTGACAGAACCAGACAAACGTTCAGTACGAAACCCGGACATTGTTGCCCTGTGGAAAAGCATGCTGGATCAGCCGCCTGGTATGGATAACCTGACCATTGTGTCCCGTAAAACCGGGCCGCAGGGCAGTGATCTGGCCATTCGTCTGAGCGGCAACAATACCATGCAGTTAAAACAGGCCGCTACAGAACTGTCATCAGCACTGCAAAATATTGAGGGGGTTTATGGTATTGATGATGATATGCCCTATGGCAAGGAGCAGTTAATTTATACCCTTAAACCCACGGGTCAGGTGCTGGGACTGACAGTCGCCGATATCGGCCAGCAGTTGCGTACGGCATTTGACGGTAAACTGGTGCAGATTTTCCAGGATGGGGCTAATGAGGTGGAAGTCAGAGTACTGCTGCCCAAACAGGAGCGGGATCAGATCAATACCCTGGAACGTATTAATATCCGTATTCCTTCAGGGGAGTTTGTGCCTTTAACCAGCGTAGCTCAATGGACAGTACGCCATGGTTTTGAAGTCCTGCGTCATGCCGAAGGTGAACTGGCACTGGAAGTGTCTGCGGAAGTTAATTCCAGTGTGAATAATGTGAATAATATTCTTGATCAACTGGAGCAGCAGGTTCTGCCGGAACTGAAACAGAAATACTGGATTAATTATTCTTTTGAAGGCCGGGCAGCAGATCAAAAAGAAACCATGACCAAAATGAAATGGGGCGGCCTGCTGGGGCTGACCCTGATTTATATCGTACTGGCCTGGGTGTTTGCTTCCTATGGCTGGCCGCTGGTGGTTATGGCGATTATTCCTTTTGGTCTGGTGGGTGCTATCTGGGGTCACTGGATACAGGGCATTGATCTGACGCTGCTGTCTATTTTTGGTATTTTTGGTCTGTCGGGGATTGTGGTTAATGACTCAATTATTCTGGTGACTTTTTATAAGCATATGCGGGAGAAAGGGATGGCTGTACAGGAGGCTTTAATAGAGGCATCGGTGCAGCGCCTTCGAGCCGTATTGCTGACCTCTCTTACCACAATTGCCGGACTGCTGCCCTTATTGTTTGAAACCTCCTTACAGGCCCAGTTCCTGATACCTATGGCGGTTTCCATTGCCTTTGGTCTGGCTTTTGCCACGGTCATGGTGTTAATTATTATTCCGGTGTTTTTATCGATACATGAAAGTATTCACCATAAACTGAAGTCTGTATATTCAAGGTAAACATATTATTAAGGAAGGCTTGTGTCTGAATTCAAACTGGATCAGCGACTGAAAAATGACTGTTTTATTCTGGATGAATCGGAAAATTTTATACTGCTGTTATTAAATAAAGCCCTGGTTCCTTGGTTTATTCTGGTGCCTAAAACGGATAAAACAGAATTATATGAGCTGGATGAGTCCTTACAGCAGCAGATAATGAGTCTGATTAATCAAATTTCCACTTATATTAAGCAGGAATATCTGGTTGATAAGTTAAATATTGCCACTATCGGAAATATCGTAGAGCAGCTGCATATTCATATTATAGGCCGCTTTAAAACCGATCCCTACTGGCCGGGCGTGGTTTGGGGCAGAGAAACAAAACAGCCCTATGCACAAAAAAACGTCAATATTATACAAAAGCAATTGAAATCTATATTAGAAATATGATATATTATGATTTACTATTTAATGACAGCTTAACCAGCATCTGATTCATATTTTTTCTGATATATGGTTTTTGATAATATGGTTTTTGATAATAGTTGTTTGTAGAGTGTTATTCATAGTATATTGTTTAGAGAGAGTAGTTTGTTTTAAAATAATAAAGTGAAAAGTAAGGAGATGGATATGAAAAAGTTAATTGCAGTATCAGTTTTTACAGCTTTCATCATGGGTGTTGCCAGCAATGCAAGCGCGTCCTGGTGGGGAAGTGATGATGATTACGAATGCTGGGGCCCATACGGTAAAATCCCTGGATGTAACCCATACGATGAGTGGGATCCAAGATACTGGATGGAAGAAATGGAAGACGTATTTGATGACGATGATGACTATTATCGTTATGGTGGTTATGGTGCTCCAGGTTATGGTTACAGTGGTCCTGGCTATGGTTATGGTCTCCAGCTCCAGCTCCAGCTTATGGCGGTTACCCACAGCCATATTACCAGCAGCCATACGGCGGCGGTTACCCATACGCTGCTCCAGCACCTGCAGCAGCAGCGCCAGCACAATAAGCTGTTAATGGTATAATAACTTACCAAAAGCAGTCTTGTTTAAAAATGCCAGTTCTAGGGAAACCTGAAACTGGCATTTTTTATGTCTGCCGGTAATAGTATTAAGCCTGATTCAGAATACTCTAAATAGTCCGAGCTGAATAAATCATAGCACATTGATTTATAAAGAAATGTTGGCGAATTATGGGTGTTAAATTTGCAGGTTTTTGGTAAAATAAGCCTTATTACCTTGCAAATTTCCAGACCAGAATGAAGCCAGAGAAACAGCCAAAAATACCTCAGGAAGACCTGTTCAGGATGCGCCTTGAAAACATGCTGGACATAAACCATGAGTTGATTAAGTTATCAAAACACATAGACTGGGAAAGTCCTGATAAAGAATGGGGTGCTCTGTTTGTATCCACTAAAGGTGCTCCTGCCATACGCACTCGATTGATTGCAGGATTGCATTACCTGAAACACCTTCATGATTTATCAGATAAACAGGTAGTAAAAGGCTGGACAGAAAATCCGTACTGGCAGTATTTTTGTGGTGAAGAATACTTTCAGCATAAAATGCCTATACACCCTGTGACCATGACCAAATGGCGTAACCGGCCGGGTAAATCAGGCAGTGAAAAATTACTGATTGAAACCATTAAAGCCGGACTAAAGAGTAAAACCATAAAGCCAGGCAGTTTAAAGAAAGTCACGGTAGATACTATCGTACAGGAAAAGAACATCGCTTTTCCAACCGATTCAAAGCTCCTGAACAAAGCCAGAGAAAACCTGGTTAAACTGTCCAAAGAGCACGGTATTAAACTGCGCCAGAACTATAATCGGGTTGGGCCGCAATATGTACTAATGGCCAGTCGTTATGCACATGCAAAACAGTTTAAACGCATGAAGAAAATGAACAATAAACTGAAATCCCGTTTAGGTCGTGTTAAACGGGATATTGAACGACAACTGCCCAACTATTCTGTTGATATTCAGTCTCTGTTTGAAGTAGCTCTAAAACAGGCTCAGAAACTGATTGAGCAGGAGCAGCACAGTAAGAACAAGCTTTACAGTTTACATGCACCGGAAGTCGAGTGTATCAGTAAAGGCAAAGCTCATAAGCCTTATGAATTTGGAGTTAAAGCCAGTATCGCGGTAACTAACAAGGAAGGCTTTGTTATTGGCGCTCAAAGTTGTCCGGGCAATCCTTATGATGGACATACTCTACTGCCACAACTGGAACAAATAAAACAGTTTACAGCCGTACAACCGGAACACTGCTTTGTTGACCGGGGTTATCGTGGACATGAAGTAAAAGACACTAAAGTTTTTATCTCAGGTCAGAAGCGAGGCGTTACCCGAAGTATTAAAAAGGCATTAAAACGGCGCAGTGCGATTGAGCCTGAAATTGGTCATATGAAAAATGATGGTCGTTTAGACCGCTGCTACCTCAAAGGCGCAGTCGGTGATGCCATTAATGTGGTTATGGTGGCTGCTGGTCATAACTTAAGAAAGATCCTCAATAAGCTCCGGCTTTTGTGGCTCAAAATTATTTCCGGTTTGATGGGATATTTTATCAAACCAGAACAATCAGCCGCTTTAAACCTGGCTTGATGTCAGGCTTAAAACGGTATTATTCAGGTTGAACTAAATCCTGAGTTCTAAATCCTGTAACCAGGTGCCGTTGAAAACCATCCTCTTAGCCCCAAACATTCTAGAATAATCAGAAATCAAGGAATATTATGAGTCAGCCGGATCCCTCTGCGGTTAAGCAATTTTTATTATCTCTACAGGACAATATCTGCTGCTCTCTGGAACAGCAGGATCAACAACAGACATTTTTAGAGGATGACTGGCGCCGGGAATCCGGTGGGGGTGGCAGAACCCGGGTACTGACAGACGGCGGGGTTTTTGAACAGGCTGGGGTTAATTTTTCCCATGTTACCGGTGATTCTCTGCCTCATTCAGCCACGGACAAGCGACCTGAACTGGAAGGCTGCTCTTTTGAAGCCATGGGAGTATCACTGGTAATACACCCGCATAATCCCTATATTCCGACGACTCATGCTAATGTCCGTTTTTTTATCGCCCAGAAAGAGGGTGCTGATCCCATCTGGTGGTTTGGTGGTGGTTTTGATTTAACGCCTTATTATCCTTTCCGTGAAGATGTAATCCAGTGGCATCAGCAGGCCAAACAGTGCTGTGATGATATTGAACCGTACTATTATGCTAAATACAAAAAATGGTGTGATGAATATTTTTATCTCCCTCATCGTCAGGAAACCCGTGGTGTGGGCGGTCTGTTTTTTGATGATCTGAATGAGCGTGATTTTGATCATTGTTTTCGTTTTATGCAGAATGTTGGTAATAATTTTATACCTGCTTATCTGCCTATTGTTGAAAAGCGTAAAAAAACGGCCTATGGTGAGCGGGAGCGGGACTTTCAGCTTTACCGGCGTGGTCGTTATGTTGAATTTAATCTGGTGTATGACCGGGGTACTCTGTTCGGCCTGCAGACCGGCGGTCGAACCGAATCAATTTTAATGTCTCTGCCGCCGCTGGTGAAGTGGCGTTATAACTGGCAGCCCGAATCCGGTTCTGCCGAAGCAGATTTATACGATAATTACCTTAAACCCCAAAACTGGCTGGATCTTTAATAATGACAAAAACGACAACTCACTCAGATGAACAGCCGGAACTGGTGCAGGAGTACCGCAATACCATAGGCCTGTTTGCTACAGGTGTTGTGGTACTGATCATCGAACATAAAGGGCAGGTATGCTGTATGACAGCCAATGCGGTCAGTTCCTTGTCGCTGGAACCGATCCAGTTACTGGTCTGTCCCTCTAAAAAAGCCGCCTTTTCCGAACTGCTGCATGACGGTGGGCATTTTACCGTTAATGTACTGGGGATCCACCAAGAAGAAGTTTCTAATTATTTTGCCGGGGCCAAAACTACAACCATAGAAAATGAAGTACATTATGACCGTTATTTCAGTAATACTTTCCGGGCGCCGCGATTAAATGACTGTATAGCTTCGTTTGCCTGTCAGATCACTGCACAGCATGATGGCGGGGATCACTGGATTGTAGTAGGGGAAGTTCTGGAAGTGTATAAAAATCCGTATAAGGAACCCGAGCCCCTGTTATTTTTCGGAGGCAAATACCATTATCCAGCTATTCCTGATGAAGAATATATTCAGCCCAGTGCGGATCCCTACAAATAAATGTCCGGCCTTTGATCAATGCTGTCTCTAAAGTCCCTGTCCATTATCCTGCTGCTTATTGCTCTGCTGGTGACTACAGGGTTTTTGCTGCGTACGCTTAAAAAACTCAGGAATAAACAGTTCAGTGCCGGCTTGAGTAATGGATTATACAGCCTGCTGGCTTTGTTTCTGGTTATTACCAGTGGTTTGATGGTCAGTAATGTGCTGGTTTATCACCGTCTGAGCCATGAAACGCCCATAGCTCAGTTGCATATAAAACCACTGGACAGGCAGTTATACCAGGTATCGGTTGTTTATTTGCCGGATTGTCAGCTCAGTCAGTTTACCCTGAAAGGGGATGAATGGCAGATTGATGCCAGAATAATTAAATGGCATAGCTGCCAACCTGCTGGGACTGGATGCCCTGTACCAGCTTGATCGCATCCAGGGCCGGTACCGCTCCATAAAGCAGCAGCGGCAGAATCTGCCTACGGTATTTAAACTGGAACAGCAGCCACAGCCAGATTTATGGGCTTTAAAAAAACAATACCAGTGGCTGCCCCTGCTGGATGCACAATACGGGCAGTCCGTATTTATGACCATGGCGCCAGATCAATGGTATGAAGTCCACCTGTCTCAAAGCGGTTTAATTGCCAGAAAAATTAATCGACAGCAGGTAAATAATCATTGTGCTGTTGCCCCTGTGATAAAATAATTATAACTTTACCCCGCCACTCAGTCTTAAAAAATTGAGTGGCGGGGTTATATTACCAATAATGAAGTATTATCCTGATGCCCAAAGTTGCTCGCAAAGTTAAAAGCCGTTCCCCGGTACAGAATATTTTCTCCTATGATAAATACTGGGCAGAATGCTATGGCGTGTCGGAATATCTGCCCCATACTCTGGAAGAAATGCAGTCCCTGGGCTGGGACTCCTGCGATATTATCCTGGTGACAGGGGATGCCTATGTGGATCACCCCAGTTTCGGCATGGCCTTAATTGGCCGTCTGCTGGAGTCTCAGGGCTTTCGTGTCGGTATTATTGATCAGCCTGACTGGAACAGCTGTGATGACTTTAAAAAGCTGGGTAGGCCTAATCTGTTTTACGGGGTCACTGCAGGCAATATGGACTCTATGATCAACCGTTATACGGCGGATCGAAAATTACGCCATAATGATGCCTACACGCCGGATGATCTTGGAGGTAAACGACCTGACCGGGCAGTAACGGTATATACCCAGCGCTGCAAGGAAGCCTGGTCAGATGTGCCGGTCATCGTGGGCGGTATAGAAGCCAGTTTGCGGCGTATTGCCCATTATGATTATTGGTCAGATAAGGTACGTCGTTCAGTATTGTTTGATTCCAAAGCGGATTTACTGGTCTTTGGCAATGGTGAACGGCAGATCACTGAAATTGCGCACCGTCTGTCCCGGGGAGAAGCTATAGACAGGCTGGATAATATCCGTGGTACGGCTTTTATTGTTAAACATGAGAGAAAAGGTTGGATGGAGATTGATTCCAGCCGGGTTGACCGGCCGGGTAAAGTGGATGCTGTGGTCAGCCCATATGAATGTACTGATGAAACACCCTGCAGCACGGATGGTTCAGTACCCGGGAAGGAAGAAATTGCCGTACCTTTAAAAAGCATCGTAAAAACGCTGGATCGGGGACGTTGTGTGATCCGCCTGCCGTCCTATGAAAAAGTCAAAGCCGATCCGGTGCTCTATGCCCATGCGTCCCGGGTACTGCATCTGGAAACCAATCCCGGTAATGCCCGGGCATTAGTGCAGCGGCATGATAATAAAGACATCTGGTTAAACCCGCCGCTGTATCCGTTAACCACAGAAGAACTGGATCAGCTGTTTGAGCTGCCCTATACCCGTCTGCCGCATAAGGATTATACCGGTAAAAAAATGCCCGCCTATGAGATGATCCGTTTCTCTATTAATATTATGCGTGGCTGTTTTGGCGGCTGTACTTTCTGCTCCATTACCGAACATGAGGGCCGGGTGATCCAGAATCGTTCAGAAGATTCCATTATTCGGGAAATTGAAGAAATTCGCGACCATGTACCTGAATTTAAGGGTTATATCTCTGATTTAGGTGGTCCGACTGCCAATATGTGGCGTCTGGCCTGTGATGATAAACAGATTGAAGCGGCCTGCCGCCGCCTGTCCTGTGTCTATCCTAGCATCTGTAAACACATGGGTACGGATCATGATCCGCTGGTGCATCTGTACCGGCGGGCCAGAAAACTGCCCGGCATCAAGAAAGTTTTTATTGCTTCCGGTTTGCGTTATGACCTGGCCGTGCGTTCACAGGAATATGTTAAGGAACTGGTCACCCACCATGTAGGCGGTTATCTGAAAATAGCGCCGGAACATACGGAGCAGAATACCTTAAGTAAAATGATGAAGCCGGAAATCAGTTCCTATTATGAATTTAAGCAGATGTTTGAAAAATTCTCTAAAGAAGCGGGTAAAGAGCAGTATCTGATCCCGTATTTTATTGCCGCACACCCCGGATCCAGCATTGAGGATATGGTCAACTTGGCTCTGTGGCTAAAAGCCAATAAGTTTCGTCTGGATCAGGTACAGAATTTCTATCCTTCACCCATGGCAACGGCAACGGCCATGTATCACAGTGAGCGTAATCCTTTAAAAAGACTGAGCTATAAATCAGAAAAAGTACTGACAGCCAAAGGTGAGCGTAGCCGGCGTCTGCATAAGGCATTGCTGCGTTATCATGATCCAAAAAACTGGCCATTGATCAGAGAAGCGCTCAGGGCCATGGGGCGACATAATTTAATCGGCAATGGTGAGCATCAGTTAGTACCCTCAGAAAAAAACAAAACACCTGATTCAGTGAACTTTAAAAGCGGCGGCCGGTCTAGACATAAGGCTGGAAAAACCATACAGACAAAGGGTGGTAAAAGAACTGGAAAATCTGTTAGAAAATAACAGAACTTCTTAATTGACTAAAGTTTAGAGCGACAGCTCACCCTTGAGAGTCCTGTTTCGCTCATGCATTCTTTAACAATTTGTTTATAACCAGCTGTTTTGAAATTGTTTTTATAACAAAGCTTCAAATCGCCTTAAAATATCCGTATCCGGCGGCTGGAATTTTTGGGACTTACTTTCCCACCAGTCCCTGACCCTAACCTGCAAAAAATACCTTATCAATCCCATTCGTATTCTTCCGGCAGTAATGGGTGTATTCTTTCGCCAGGGCGTATTATCAATTAAGCGCAATACCGGGTCCGGACATTTAATAGCCCGCAATTGAGGTATAATATACACCAGAGCAATAATGTGTACCCATCGATGTAACACCTTCCGGGTTTTCTGCCATGTCTGTTTCATGCCCCAGTCATTTTTTAACTGATTGAACAAGGGCTCAATCGACCAGCGCTTTTCATAAGCGACACTAATATCCAGACCACTTAACTGCATATCTGTTGACAGTAATAAACGTGGTCTTTTTTTCCCTTTAGAGTCCTCAAACTCACACCAGACAAAGCATACCGACTGGCCATTCAGAAAGCGGGCTTTAGCCACCGCTGTTCGGTAATTAACCTGAGATCTGGATAAGAACCCAGTCATTTACCTAAATAGTTCAACCAGAACAATCAGCCGCTTTAAACCTAGCTTGATGTCAGGCTTAAAACGGTATTATTCAGGTTGAACTAATTACTCCCGGCAAATGAAGCATAGCTCGAATGAAGTATCGCAGAGCATGGAAAAGCAGTCTCATAAAACCAATGAAACATTACAGGTTGCCCAAGGGGGTGTCAGTGATGCTGAACGGGTTGCCGATATGAGTACTGAAGCAGCACAAAGTGATGCTCAGGCCGGACAAACGGCCTCTGAAGGTGGTGAAGTGGTTAACAAAGCCATTACCAGTATCCGTGAAATTGCTGATATTGTTAATCACTCGGCAGACTCAGTAGCCGAATTAAATACCCTGGGTGAAAATATCGGCGGTATTATCAGTGTCATTGAAGGTATTGCCGAGCAGACCAACCTACTGGCTCTTAATGCAGCTATTGAAGCAGCACGGGCCGGAGAGCAGGGACGAGGCTTTGCTGTGGTTGCGGATGAAGTCCGACAACTGGCACAGCGTACTGCCGAAGCGACTCATGAGGTAGCAGAATCCATTAAATCCATACAGGAAAATACTCAGCAGGTATCCCAGCAGATGCAGACTGGGACGGAACGTGCCGCCCATAGTGTGGAGATGGCCGGATAGGCCAGTAATGCCCTGAATGATATCGTCAACCAGTCTAAAAGCGTAGCAGAGAGGATTGATTCCATTGCTCAGGCTTCAAGCGGTCAGGTGTCTGAGATTGGTAAAATCAGTGACAATATCCAGGTTATTGATGAACTGGCCTCCCAGTCTATGAAAGCTATAGAACAGGCAGCTAAAGTAGCTGATGAACTGGAGTGCAGTACGCAATCACTGGATGAACAGATATCTTTATTTAAACTGGCCTGATATTGGCTTGAATCAGGATGTTTGTTTTAGGATAATCTTTGTTTTAACTGTATTTATTGTGTCCGTGCTGCAGGAGAATATTATGCGCAGAATGCTGATCAGGCTGTTATTCGTTACTATATTGTGTTATTCCGCACTTACCGGTGCAGGTGATAAGGTCACTACAGGGCCGTTAAGTACTTATACACCGGAATTAATACCTGAATTCAAGCAGCTGCTTAAATCTGCGGATCTGGAGACGGGTAAGGAATACTTTATGCGCAAGTGTTCTTCATGCCATGATGAATACTATAGTGATACCCATGGCAAAGGGCCGAATTTATGGAATGTTTTCGGCCGTAAAGCCGGTACCGCTAAAGATTTTGATTACTCTGATGCCATGCGCAATTCCGGCCACACCTGGACCTGGGAAACACTGAACTATTATCTCACCAATACCAAACGCGCCGTTCCCGGCCGTCGTATGAACTTCCGCGGCATTAAAAAAGACAAAGACCGCGCCAAACTCCTTATTTTCCTGCGCAGCATGAACGATAACCCACCGTCTTTACCGAAATAAAATTTATAATGTCGCTTAACACTTAACACTTAACACTTAACACTTAACCCTTAACACTGGATCTCCGGAATCTCCCCCCAGCAACTGGTATAAGCCGGAGAACGATAAGTCTGACGCATGGCCCATTTTTTATGCACACCCTCTGCAGCCAGATAGATAGAATTCTTACCGTAATAATGATTAATTTTATCCATAACCGCCATTAACTGATCGGTTTTATGCGACTGCTGAGGATGAAACAGGTCTAACTACTGGTGTTGTTTGGGGCTGAGTTCCAGCAGGCCGATACCGGCTTTCATATAAAACACATTGGGGCGGATCATTTTCTGTATGGTCTGACAGGCTATTTGGGAGATCAGCCGGGTATCATCGCTGGGCCAGGGTAACTGTACGACTTTACTGCTGTTATAGTAATTACTCTGATAAGTGCATATTCTGGCCGATCATGAACACTGATTCTGATTTATCGTGAACACTTTTACTGTTTTTCCAGAATCAGTGTTCATGATGGTTCAGAATCCTTTCCCACACATTGATATTCAATAATTGCTAACCTTCCTGATTTTTTATTAGGGAATGGTTATGCCAACAAAGAGACTATCAATGCAACAATTACGAACAATATTAAGGCTCAGACTGCAAGCCAAACTCAACCTGAGACAGATCAAAACCAGCCTGAGATTAAGCCTGGGTGCAGTACAAAAAATCTGCAGTAAAGCAGAAACTCTTGATCTGGACTAGCCTGCCATTGAAGAACTGGAACTGCATGCCAAAGCATTCTTAATAGAGATGTACTTCCATAACCGGTGCATCTGTCAGCATGTCAGGCAATACCATTCTGGTACAACCACCGTACCCGCTCATATGCCAGAGCGCCATAAGAAACATCATCATGGACACCAGGGCGATTAATGAACTGGGCCAGGGATATTGGAGATGAAGTGCTTATCTGGGTTAAAAGCCAGCTGAAACAAAAGCAGCATGAAGAGCAGGCTTATCGGGTTTGCCTGGGCTTACTCAATCTGTCCCGACAATATCCTAATGAGCGTTTAAATAAGGCTTATCAGATTGCCAATCATAAAAATCTCGACCGGCTGAAGCACATTAAGACTATATTGCTCAGCAATCAGGATAAGTTACAGTCTGACTTGTTTGAACAGAAAGAACCTTCTTCATTACCACAGTCTCATGAGAACATTCGTGGCCCTAAAAGCTATCACTAACCAGGGAGTATCAGCATGTTAGAACAAACTATTACCCAACTTCGACAATTAAAACTTACCGGCATGGCCGATGCCCTGCCTGGCCAGATTGAGCAGCCGGGCACCTATGAAGGCCTATCCTTTGAGCAGCGAATACAATTACTGGCCGACAGCGAAGCCCAGGAAAGGGAGCAGAGAAAGCAAAAGCGGCTGATTAAAGCCGCCCGCTTTAAACTGGCTGCACATGCCCAGGATATTGATTATCTGCATCCCAGAGGTTTACCACAATCTGTCATGGCTTCACTTCTGCAATGTGACTGGTTAAACAAAGCTCAGAACATTCTGATCACTGGCCCCTGTGGCAGTGGTAAAACCTTTATTGCCTGTGCACTGGGACATACGGTGTGTATGAAAGGCTATAGTGTTAAATATTATCGGTTATCCCGGTTGTTAATGATGCTCACCCAGAGCAAAGCAGACGGCACTTACCTCAAAACACTTCAGTCTCTGGCCAAAACAGAGCTGCTGAACATTGATGACTGGGGGCTGGAACCGTTAAAAGCGGTGCAACGCAATGACTTAATGGAACTGATGGATGATCGCCATGGAAATGCATCAACCATTATGCTCAGTCAGTTACCCACTGAACAGTGGCATCAGTCTATTGGAGACAATACGATTGCCGATGCTATTTTAACCTGAATTCTGGATAAGAACTAAAAAATATTGAACTAAATGCCTGTTTCTCGATCAGATCATTTAATGACCAAATCAAATGAATTTGAACAAGGAACAGGCAAGTGACTACTATAGATGAATTGTATTGTAATATCGATGATTTCAACCAGGTCTTTTATCCTGAATGGGGAAAAACACTGCTTTGATGGTGTTGCTCAGCGAGACAAATCGACCATGGGGTGGTTCTATGGGTTTAAAGTTCACCTGATCATTAATCATAAAGGTGAAATACTGGCCACTAAATTGACGGCCGGTAATATAGATGACAGAAAACCGGTTCCTGAAATGGCCAAAGACTTATATGGAAAGCTTTATGGTGACAAAGGCTATGTCTCCAGTCTTTTAAGTGATGAACTGTTTGAACAGGATGTCGAGCTTATTACCAATGTCAGACGAAACATGAAACCACGTGCCATTGCATTGTGGGATAAGATTATGCTGAAAAAACGTTTTATAATTGAAACGGTTAATGATCAGCTAAAAAATATTACACAGATTGAACATTCACGTCATAGAAGCGTAAGTGGTTTTATGTTGAACCTTATTGGTTCTCTGATTGCCTATTGTCATAAAAAAGACAAGCCAACAATCAGAATAGATGAGAGTGATATGAAAACTCTCTGTATTTAGGTAAATGACTGGGTTCTTATCCAGATCTCAGGTTAATTAAATCAGAAAACTCACTAATGGCAATTGGCGGGTAGTTTTTATTGGCTGCACGCAGGCATTGATGCTGTTTGTCCAGGATCTTGCAGGTCAGCTTCCCATCCAGTGCGGTGGCTATTACAATCTGGTTATGTCCGGCTTCCAGAGCACGATCCACTATCAGCAGATCACCATCAAAAATACCCCGTCCGGTCATAGAATGGCCTTTGGCACAGGCTAGGTAAGTGGCGGCCGGGTGACGGATTAGATAATGGTTCAGATCCAGAGACTGTTCCAGATAATCATCTGCCGGAGAGGGAAAGCCGGCAGGAACAGAGTGTATAAATAAAGGTAAAGGCTGTATTTTCATAATTTTTGATAATTACTGTACGATTATCAAAAATTATATAGCATCCTGTTAAAATGTCTATAAGCTATCTTTTGATAGTGGTGTTTCGGCTGTTATTTTAAAAAAGGATTGTGCTGTTGTTCTTCTTCCAGAGTACCGCTGGGGCCATGGCCGGGTACAAAATGGTAATCGCCGGGCAGGGCAAAGAGTTTGGTTTTAATAGCCTGGATCAGGTCTTCATGATTGCCCCGGGGAAAATCCGTGCGGCCAATGGAGTTTTTAAACAGAACATCACCCACCCAGATGGTTTTACTCAGATGGTGAATAATCACAATCTGTCCGGGAGTATGGCCGGGGGTGTGTAAAACTTCAAAGGATTCCCGGCCCAAGGTCAGGGAATCGCCTTCATTTAGCCATTGATCGGGCTTAAATGTATTGACTGCTGGAAAGTTAAACATTTCACATTGCTGCTGCAGCATATCAATCCAAAAAAAATCATCTTTATGAGGGCCGATTATTCTGGCGTCGGTGGTTCGGGCTAGTTCTTCGGTACCGCCAATATGATCCAGGTGCCCGTGAGTCAGCCAGAGCTGGGTTAGATTTAGATCTTTTTCCTTAATGGCCTGCATTAAAATTTCCGTGTCCCCTCCGGGATCAATCAGGGCTGCTTCATTAGTTTGGTCACACCAGAGCAGGCTGCAGTTTTGCTGATAGGCGGTTACAGGAATAATTTGAGTTTGCAGCATTATAAGGATTCCGTTTTTTCAGGTTGGCAGTTGAGGGTGATACAGCATTATTTCATAGTACAAAATTATATCCAAATACCCTGCCTGGTCCAGGAGTAGGGTTATATAGTCCGACCTGAATAAAACATAGTGCATTGATTTATAAAGAAATATTGCTTGATTATGGGTGTTAAATTTGCAGGTTTTTGGTAAAATAAGCCTTATTACCTTGCAAATTTCCAGACCAAAATGAAGCCAAAGAAACAGCCAAAAATACCTCAGGAAGACCTGTTCAGGATGCACCTTGAAAACATGCTGGACATAAACCATGAGTTGATTAAGTTATTAAAACACATAGACTGGGAAAGTCCTGATAAAGAATGGGGTGCTCTGTTTGTATCCACTAAAGGTGCTCCTGCCATACGCACTCGATTGATTGCAGGATTGCATTACCTGAAACACCTTCATGATTTATCAGATGAACAGGTAGTAAAAGGCTGGACAGAAAATCCGTACTGGCAGTATTTTTGTGGTGAAGAATACTTTCAGCATAAAATGCCTATACACCCTGTGACCATGACCAAATGGCGTAACCGGCCGGGTAAATCAGGCAGTGAAAAATTACTGATTGAAACCATTAAAGCCGGACTAAAGAGTAAAACTATCAAGCCAGGCAGTTTAAAGAAAGTCACGGTAGATACTACCGTACAGGAAAAGAACATCGCTTTTCCAACCGATTCAAAGCTCCTGAACAAAGCCAGAGAAAACCTGGTTAAACTGTCCAAAGAGCACGGTATTAAACTGCGCCAGAACTATAATCGGGTTGGGCCGCAATATGTACTAATGGCCAGTCGTTATGCACATGCAAAACAGTTTAAACGCATGAAGAAAATGAACAATAAACTGAAATCCCGTTTAGGTCGTGTTAAACGGGATATTGAACGACAACTGCCCAATTATTCTGTCGATATTCAGTCATTGTTTGAAGTAGCTCTAAAACAGGCTCAGAAACTGATTGAGCAGGAGCAGCACAGTAAGAACAAGCTTTACAGTTTACATGCTCCTGAAGTCGAGTGTATCAGTAAAGGCAAAGCTCATAAGCCTTATGAATTTGGAGTTAAAACCAGTATCGCGGTAACTAACAAGGAAGGCTTTGTTATTGGTGCTCAAAGTTGTCCGGGCAATCCTTATGATGGACATACCTTGCTGCCACAACTGGAACAGATAAAACAGTTTACAGCCGTACAACCGGAACAATGCTTTGTTGACCGTGGTTATCGTGGACATGAAGTAAAAGACACTAAAGTTTTTATCTCAGGTCAGAAGCGAGGCGTTACCCGAAGTATTAAAAAGGTATTAAAACGGCGCAGTGCGATTGAGCCTGAAATTGGTCATATGAAAAATGATGGCCGTTTAGACCGCTGCTACCTCAAAGGTACAGTCGGTGATGCCATTAATGTGGTTATGGTAGCCGCTGGACATAACTTAAGAAAGCTCCTCAATAAGCTCCGGCTTTTGTGGCTCAAAATTATTTCCGGTTTGATGGGATATTTTATCAAACCAGAACAATCAGCCGCTTTAAACCTGGCTTGAAGTCAGGCTTAAAACGGTATTATTCAGGTTGAACTATATACCCCAAAAGGGAGAGGGAATGGTAAGGAATATAATTGGAATTAGATGAAGTATAAATCTCGGGTGTAGAACATTTACAGGGTGTCGGGTCGGAAGTTGCTTAAAAAAACAGCATAATAACCGCATAATATCAACAGAAATGACAATCTATTAAATAAACAGGGGAGGCTAATCCTGTTAATGATAATTGTTCACATTACCATGGGGAATAAGATGAAAATTTTTAAAATAAAATAGCTAAAGATATATATCATTATGAATATTGTGTTAGAATTATTCGCCTTTATAATTCACGTACAGAATTTAATTCAATGTTAAGGAGTCCTGTAAATGACCACAAATCCGTTCGCAGATCTTGCTATTTCATCAGGAATGATGCAAGGCTATGTAATTTTAATGTTTCTATTAGTTGTCGTTAGTACAATTATAGATGTAGTCCACAAGAAAAGTGCCAAGTACTTTTTTGAAGTTGGGGCAAAACAGCAGAAAAATGCTCGACGCAGCCTCAGCAGTGGTGATAAAACCTCAGCTGCTGTAGGTGTTGTTCTAAGCGAAGTACTGACTTCCTCTGAATTTGCAAACCCACAACGTAGACTGTCACACTTGTTTACCATGTATGGTTTTATTACTTTCATCGTATCTACTGTGGTTCTGATATTCGGTTATGCCGGAAATGCTGATGCCGGTATCTGGGGCTTCTTATGGCACTTGGGTGCAGCTTCACTGGCTCTGGGCGGTTACTGGTTCTGGTTTGTGATTCGTGTTGATGTGTCTGCTGAAGGTCATAAATGGTATCAGCTGTCAAAAGCCGATCTGTTCATTGTTTCTGCATTAATGATGGTTACCTGGGGTTTAATCTGGTCAATCACTGGCGGCGGTCTTGAAGGTTTCGGTCTGTTATTCTTCGTACTGTTTGTCCTTTCTGCTACTACTCTGTTCAGTACTGTATTGTGGTCTAAATTTGCACACATGTTCTTCAAGCCTGCTGCTGCTTATCAGAAGCGTCTGACCAAGCTTGACGGTTCACAGGAAAACCTGCCTGACGTTGGTGAGTTAACTGACCCAGCACTGCAGTCCAGATATCCTGATATTCCAGAATACATGGGTAAAAACCCACCTAATATGGGGCTTGGTATCAAAAGCGAACCCCCACACCATTATTAATCGATTAACAAAAGTTAAGGAGAAAAAGAATGCCAACTTTTGTATACATGACTCGCTGTGACGGCTGTGGCCACTGTGTTGATATCTGCCCATCAGACATCATGCACATTGACCCAACATACCGTCGTGCATACAACATTGAACCGAACATGTGCTGGGAATGTTATTCCTGTGTTAAAGCTTGCCCACACCACGCAATTGACGTACGTGGTTATGCGGACTTCGCACCATTAGGTCACTCTGTTCGTGTTATCCGTGATGAAGAAAAAGGTGTTATTGCATGGCGTATTAAGTCACGCAATGGTGAACTTGATCTGAATCTTCTGGCGCCTATTACCACTAAACCTTGGGGTCAGCATATTCCTCAGCTTGCTAATCAGCCTGCACCTTCTCAGGAAATGAGAAACAGTCAGTTGTTATTTAACGAGCCTAAGTACATTCGTCTCGATGATGGTGATATCCATACATTAGAATCGAATGGTTTAGAAATGAAAGAAGGGGTTTACTACTAATGGGCTACAAAACAATTATAGAAGATAATATCGATATTCTAGTTGCAGGTGCCGGCCTTGGTGGTACAGGCGCAGCTTTCGAAGCACGTTACTGGGGTAAAGATAAGAAGATTGTTATTGCTGAAAAAGCAAATATTAACCGTTCTGGTGCTGTTGCACAGGGTTTATATGCAATCAACTGTTACATGGGTACTCGTTTCGGCGAGAACAATCCTGAAGATCACGTTCGTTATGCTCGTATCGACTTAATGGGTATGGTTCGTGAAGACCTGTTATTTGATATGGCTCGTCACGTTGACTCAGCGGTTCACCAGTTTGAAGAATGGGGTATGCCAATTATGCGTAACCCTAAGACTGGTTCCTACCTGCGTGAAGGTCGCTGGCAGATTATGATTCACGGTGAATCATACAAGCCATTAGTAGCTGAAGCGGCTAAGAAGTCTGCTGACAAGGTATATAACCGTATCTGTGTTACTCACCTGTTAATGGATGAATCTAAAGAAAACCGTGTTGCCGGTGCTGTTGGTTTCAACGTCCGTACTGGTGACTACCACGTGTTCAAATCCAAAACTGTTGTTGTTGGTGCTGGTGGTGCGTCTAACATCTTTAAGCCACGTTCAGTGGGTGAAGGTGCTGGTCGTGTATGGTATGCTCCATGGTCATCTGGTTCAGCTTACGGTCTGATGATCGGTGCTGGCGCGAAAATGACTCAGATGGAAAATCGTATCGTATTGGCTCGTTTCAAAGATGGTTACGGTCCTGTAGGTGCTTACTTCCTGCATCTTAAAACTTATACTCAGAACTGTGATGGTGAAGAGTACGAGTCAAAATGGTTCCCAGCCCTGGAAAAAATGGTTGGTAAAGCCTATCTGGATACAGAAGCGTCACACGTTTCTCACCGACCCATTCCTACCTGTTTGCGTAACCACGCATTCATTAATGAGGTAGCTTCTGGTAAGGGTCCAATTCACATGGTGACTATGGAAGCGTTCCAAGATCCCCATCTTGAAGAGATTGGCTGGCACAACTTCTTGGGTATGACTGTTGGTCAGGCTGTACTGTGGGCTGCAACGGATGTTAATCCTAAGCACGAAAACCCAGAGCTGACTACATCTGAGCCTTATGTTATGGGGTCTCATGCTACCGGTTGTGGCGCATGGTGTTCAGGCCCTGAAGATATCTCTCCAGATGAGTACTTCTGGGGTTATAACCGTATGACGACTGTTGAAGGTCTGTTCGGTGCGGGTGATGCTGTTGGTGGTACTCCACATGCATTCTCTTCAGGTTCATTTACTGAAGGTCGTCTGGCTGCTAAAGCAGCATGTCAATACATTGACGATGGCAAGGCACAGGGTATCCGTGTTTCTGATGAGCAGATCAATCGCCGTAAGGAAGAGATCTACAAGCCTATGGAACACTACAAGATTTACCGCAATGAGATTGTTGCCGGTAATGTTAACCCTAACTACATTAACCCGCGTCAGGGTCTTGACCGCTTACAGAAGCTGATGGACGAATACGCAGGTGGTGTAACTGTTAACTACATGACTAACGAGAAACTTTTACATATCGGTCTGAAGAAAATGAAGACCCTTGAAGAGGATCTTGAAAAGATAGCTGCTGAAAATGTCCACGAACTTCTGCGTGCGTGGGAATTGAAGCATCGTCATCTGACTTCTGAAGCTGTTATGCATCATACCTTGTTCCGTAAGGAAACTCGCTGGCCTGGTTATTACTACCGTGGTGACGCGATGAAGCTTGATGATGACAACTGGCATGTACTGACAGTATCTCATCGTGATCCAAAAACTGGTGAATATACTATGGAAAAAGCTCCATTGTATCACTTGGTTGGAGACATCGAAGATAAAGCTCTGGCTGAACTGAATAAAGCTAAAGCTAAGTAGTAAAAAAACGCCTGACAGAAACTCTTATGGGCTTCTGTCAGGTTTTAAAGAGGGCCAGCTTATTGTTGGCCTTTTTTTTTTGTGTTAAATAAAGAGTAACAGATGAATATTATTAACCTTACAGATGAAGAGCTTTTGAAACTCGGGATCCCGTGGTGGGAAGACCTGATTAAATATTCTAACAAAGGCCAGTATGGTAAGTTTATCAGGAACTTTTCTTATGACTTATTATTGGGCCTGAATGAAGTAGAAGTAGGTAATCAGTTTGCCAAAAGTGAACTGACACGTAGTCTTTCTCCGGATTATGATTTCCTTGGTTTTATTCGTCGTGGCGAGCACGTTACTTTTCTATTTAGAGTGCGCAGTACCAAAAAAGAAGGAGAATGGCTCGGTAGAATGGTGGTTGGCTATGAAAGAGGCGAGCCAAAAATCTTTGCAGCATCCATTTTTTAAATATTATGAAAGAAACTATACAAAACGAAAAATACGTTGAACTTAAATACCAGGTTATTGATGAAAAAACCGGTGACGTACTTACTGAGGTAGAATTTCCCCTTGGTTATGTGCATGGTATTAATAAAGTGTTATCTACCCCGGTCGCTTCTGAATTAGAGGGCAAATCGGTCGGTGATATTATTGAAGTGCCTATAGACGGTCATTTATTATATGGCGATCGAGATGAATCATTAGTGTTTACCGATCTCCTTGAAAACGTGCCGGAAGAATATCATGAAGTCGGTACAACCATTATTATGGAAAATGAGAAAGGCGATACCAAAAACTTTATTGTGACCAGAATGGACGATAAAACTATAACGGTTGATGGTAACAATCCACTTTGTGGCCGAAATGTTATTTTCAGACTGGAAATTTTACTGGTTCGTGATGCAACCGATGAAGAAGTTGCAGCGGGTGGAAAGATTGAAAATGGACCGGATATCGATGGAAGTCTTACTGTTCCTTTATAGCTCATATAATGACTAAGCTTATATAGTACAGTTACAGTTAAACAATGCGTTTTTCTGGCTGTATAGCTATATTTAAGCGTAAAAGAGTCTGTAGATTGAGCTTATTTGGAAGAGATATTGCTTTGGCTGAATAGCTAGGGATGGATATAAGTTAAAGCTGTACTGGCCGTTGGCCAGAACAGCTTACTCAAGGTCTTATGGACGCTTAGGAGTCTGATATGGGACTTCCTTCTGGAAGGGTTCCCAGATAGTATCATATCCAACAAAACCTTTTTTATTAGGTTCTTTCTGACGAGTAGTCAAAAAGCGAGAATGACCTTCAGGTACCTTAGGTCTAGTATTACTTGCTTCACTCATAAATCACCTTTTAGTTTGCTTTAGCCCAGATTAGCTCATACATATTGGCTCTATACTAAGTTAGTAATACTGGTCAGTATAAGTTTGTATGAGTATGCTAATTTTCAATGTGTAGGATATAATACATGTGATTGCACCCAATTGTCAAAGTAAAAATACACAACTTTTTAATTTTTTTGGTTTATGCTTTCTTAAAATAAGTTATGATACCCAGCAAAATTTTATAGGGTCGAAAGCGGCTGCTTATTCATATTAATTTACATAAACCTGACTCAATTGTGCCTAAGCAGCAGCATTTACAGGTACCTTGTCTGTTATGTCGTAATCCTTACCATTGAATCATAAGAGAAGCAAAATGGAACTCAAACTAGATATTGAAAAATTCGATGAAATCCAGCAGGTATTTATCAGGGAAATTACTGAAACCATTCATACCAAGCTTGTGGAAGCAGGTCTGGAAGGCCTGACATTAGAAAATACTACGGCGCATATTGCCTTCAGCATGGCCAGTATTATTGATGATACCTCAAATATTGAGATAGATGGCATACATGCCAAACCTTATTTAACATTTAAAGATGACGACGATAATCTTATTCATTGTGGTGAAAATTCATACACCTATGAATATGTAACGGATAATCTGAAAAGAATGTACGAATCTTAAATAGTTCGACCTGAATAAATCATAGCACATTGATTTATAAAGAAATATTGCTTGATTATGGGTGTTAAATTTGCAGGTTTTTGGTAAAATAAGCCTTATTACCTTGCAAATTTCCAGACCAAAATGAAGCCAAAGAAACAGCCAAAAATACCTCAGGAAGACCTGTTCAGGATGCGCCTTGAAAACATGCTGGACATAAACCATGAGTTGATTAAGTTATCAAAACACATAGACCGGGAAAGTCCTGATAAAGAATGGGGTGCTCTGTTTGTATCCACTAAAGGTGCTCCTGCCATACGCACTCGATTGATTGCAGGATTGCATTACCTGAAACACCTGCATGATTTATCGGATGAACAGGTAGTAAAAGGCTGGACAGAAAATCCGTACTGGCAGTATTTCTGTGGTGAAGAATACTTTCAGCATAAAATGCCTATACACCCTACGACCATGACCAAATGGCGTAACCGGCTGGGTAAATCAGGCAGTGAAAAATTACTGATTGAAACCATTAAAGCCGGACTAAAGAGTAAAACCATAAAGCCCGGCAGTTTAAAGAAAGTCACGGTAGATACTACCGTACAGGAAAAGAACATCGCTTTTCCAACCGATTCAAAGCTCCTGAACAAAGCCAGAGAAAACCTGGTTAAACTGTCCAAAGAGCACGGTATTAAACTGCGCCAGAACTATAATCGGGTTGGGCCGCAATATGTACTAATGGCCAGTCGTTATGCACATGCAAAACAGTTTAAACGCATGAAGAAAATGAACAATAAACTGAAATCCCGTTTAGGTCGTGTTAAACGGGATATTGAACGACAACTGCCCAACTATTCTGTTGATATTCAGTCTCTGTTTGAAGTAGCTCTAAAACAGGCTCAGAAACTGATTGAGCAGGAGCAGCACAGTAAAAACAAGCTTTACAGTTTACATGCTCCTGAAGTTGAGTGTATCAGTAAAGGCAAAGCTCATAAGCCTTATGAATTTGGAGTTAAAGCCAGTATCGCGGTAACCAACAAGGAAGGCTTTGTTATTGGTGCTCAAAGCTGTCCGGGCAATCCTTATGATGGACATACCTTGCTGCCACAACTGGAACAAATAAAACAGTTTACAGCCGTACAGCCGGAACAGTGCTTTGTTGACCGGGGTTATCGTGGACATGAAGTAAAAGACACTAAAGTTTTTATCTCAGGTCAGAAGCGAGGCGTTATCCGAAGTATTAAAAAGGCATTAAAACGGCGCAGTGCGATTGAGCCTGAAATCGGTCATATGAAAAACGATGGCCGTTTAGACCGCTGCTACCTCAAAGGTGCAGTCGGTGATGCCATTAATGTGGTTATGGTAGCCGCTGGACATAACTTAAGAAAGATCCTCAATAAGCTCCGGCTTTTGTGGCTCAAAATTATTTCCGGTTTGATGGGATATTTTATCAAACCAGAACAATCAGCCGCTTTAAACCTGGCTTGATGTCAGACTTAAAATGGTATTATTCAGGTTGAACTAAATAAAATGCAGTTAACCGTGACAGTCTGTAGAGGCTGCATTTCCGGGGACGCTCAAGTACCTCCATGTATCGCTTTACGAAAACATCTATGTTTTCATAAACCCCGTAAACACAGCCTCTACAGACTGTCACTCTACGGTGTTCTGCATTATGGTGAATCCTTACAATGAGATTCGTCTGTTACAGCGATTGGACTCAACTGCCTGAGAGTGCCAATGCGCTCTTTGAAAAAGGGGCGGGAGAAAATATGTCTTTTTCCCGTCCTTGGTTTGAGAACCTGGCAACAACAACACTTGAAAATGATCAGTCAATATTACTGGCCTGTGTAGCTCAACAGGATAACATACTGGCCATCCTGCCTCTGATACAGCAGAGTGATGGTAACTGGCAATCACTCTCACATCCATACAGTTCACTTTATAGCCTGCTGCTGGCTGAGGATGACTCTCAGCTAAAAATACGAACCTGCCTGGCTAGAGGATTAAGCCAACTGTCATGGCGCTCTTTAAGTCTCAAGCCATTTGATGAGAATGATGCAAGGATAACTGGCTTACAACAGGCTCTGGAAGCCCAGGGTATGTCCTGTTATAGCGGTTTTCGTTTTTTTAACTGGTCTTATGCCGTGCAGGGAAAAAACTTTGCACAGTATATGGCTGAACGTCCCGGCAGAGTACGCAGTACGATAGCCCGAAAGCAACGTAAGCTTGAACGTGAACAGGGGGTTGAAATAAGGCTTTTTATTGATCAGGATATTGAGCAGGCAATAGCTGATTATCATACTGTCTATAAGGCCAGCTGGAAAGCACATGAACAATATGTTGCTCTGCTGGAAGGACTGGTGAAACAGTTTGCCAGGCAGGGCTGGTTAAGGCTGGCGATACTCTATATTAAAAACAGGCCTGCTGCGGCACAGCTCTGGTTTGTAGTACATGGGAAAGCCAGTATTTTCAGGTTAGCCTATGATGAAGCCTGGAAACAGTATTCACCCGGTTCAATTCTTACCCGGTTCCTGATGGAATATATGATTGATACGGATAAGGTTGATGAAATTGACTTTCTGACAGGCAATGAGCGTTACAAACAGGACTGGATGTCACAACGCAGGGGGCGTTTTGAATTGGTCTGTGGAAATAATAATTCTAGTAATAAGAGCCGTCCAGTGATTGATAAATTGAAGGGCTTGCTGAAAGCATTGTCTTAAAAACAGACATAACCTAAAATAGGCACTCCAAAATTAAGGGCTGGCTAAAACATTTATGAATAATGTAATCAAACCAGTAAAAAAGACACAGATATGAGCACAAAACTGATACAAAAACAGCTTTTTAAAGGTTCTCAGGAGTTTGAACTCGTTGATGATGCTGTAAATGTTCGAATTAAAACACGTTTTAAAGAAGAAAGTTTCAATGTAATACTGTCCATACTGGATCCTGAGTATATTATTAATGGTTCAAAACTGGAATTTCATAGCCGGGTAAACGGCAGTATTCTGCTGTCATTTCATTTAAACAAGCCCAATGAAATGGCATTTAATGCTTTTATTGCGTTCTTAAAACAGCGGGCAGAAAGTGAATATGACGCCTTTATCGGGGTGAAGCAGGCATCTGCTTCTAAAGTACTGAACGGGAATGTATCAGAAGAACCACCTGAGTTTGAAGACTCTGAACAGGAGCACCTTAAAAATCTTGCAGAGAACTATAATGCAAAAATGATTGATGAGTCCATTCAGATGCTGGAGCAATATGTTGGAGGAGATGAGATTGAGCCTTTAATTGAGGCACTGAAGGTATTTAATGACGACCCATGGAATGAATCCAACCAGAAACAGCTGCTCAGCTCATTTCATCAACTGGGTGCTGCCCAAGGGGCTGTTTTAACTTATGCGCCTTATTTAATCACCCTGATGTCTAATAACCCGTTTCAGCATGAGTAAATGTTCTCAAATGTATTAATGAACTAAATCAAAAATAGTTAATAGATTTTACCTGATTTAAACCGGATATAAATAATGGACCAAGAACTTTTAGAAAAACATGAAGCCCTTGTTGTGGACATGGGAAATGCATACCTGGACAATATGGCCTTTGAACTGGGCAAGAAATACCAGAATAAAGATCATCAGATATATCCGACTTTAACGGATGTTCAGTTTAAGGAATTGAAAGCAAAACATAATGTTACTGATCTGGAACTGGCGGATGTGTATGCAGAGTTTTTAAGGTTAAAACCAACCAGCCATCTTAAAAACATATTGGATGCGTTTCATGCTTCAGCTGGTAATGTCGATATTGAACCCAGCTTTGATGAAAGTACCCAAAGACTGGATATCACGATACATTATGTCATTAAGGATAATACCCTGGATACCATCGAAGGACTGTCGTCCATAGAAGATATTCTGGTAAAAATGAATGCAATGATGCAGATAGACTCTGTATTGTCTACATCAGATCCCGATATGAAGCCTCAGTTTTAATTAATTGAGTTAAACATAAAGAAAGCAGAAAGAAGTCAGAATGAGTTCATCTAATTCAGAGAAAAGTTGTTATTTTTGCACCGTTGTTAATGGTGAAGCCGATCCTTTTATATACGAGAATCAGTCGTTTATCAGTATTTTTGATACCAATCCGGTCAATCCCGGTCATGCGCTGGTGATACCCAAAAGACATGTGGCCTCAATTTTCAGCTTAAATCAGGCTGAGCATGATGATTATTTTGAAGCACTATACAGTGTTAAAAAAGTTATTGAAGCAACGGATATGAAGGCTCTCTACGAGGAAATGCTTGAGAGGGATTACCTTAAAGGCCGCCCGAAGACTCATATTGAAACCGTTCTGAAACTTCCATTTCTGGGCAATCAGCCCGATGCCTATACCTTAGGAAATAATGACGGAAGAGAAGCCGGCCGGAGTATCGACCACTTACATATTATTGTAATACCCCGTTATAAAGGTGATGTACCTAATCCGGGTGGAGGTATCCGCAATATTATTCCTGACCGGGCTCAGTACAAACGGCTATAATTTCCATATCAGAGGCAGTAGATTTTTCATTTATTGTCTGTAATTGGCTTGCCCTGTAAAATGGCGCAAATTGCGTTTAAAGTAAAGTTTTATAATATTTAAATCACCAGGAGTCCTTAAAACGATGCGAAAATATATCTTTGTTTATCTGGGAGGAAAATTTCCAGAAAGCCCTGCAGAAAGCCAGCAACATTTTCAGAAATATCAGGAATGGCTTCAATCTCTGGGTGATGCTGTAATTAATCCGGCCATACCGTTTAAGGACACGCATACTATTCATTCTGATGGCAGAGCCGAACCCGGTACCATGTCAAACATTTCCGGATTGAGCATTATTCAGTTTAACTCCATGCAGGAAGCCCTAAAAACAGCACAGTCATGTCCTTTTCTGGAAATTAACGGAACACTGGAAGTATCCGAAATGGTCGAAGTAGCCTCTGATCTGGACTCTGCCAATAGCAGAACAATCAATTAACTACTACAACTCATATTTACCCTGTCCACTAGGATAGACTTATACAATCTTAGAGATATTTTTTACAGTTTTTAGCATTGCATTATTGAGTGTATCGATATGTCAGGGGATATTGGTTACGGGCAAGATGAATTGCTTGCCCGGATTTTGGGGTGAAACGTGTTCAATACATTATTTTTATATAGTCCACCTTGAACAAAATATATAGCATTGATTTATAAGGAAATATTGCTTGATTATGGGTGTTAAATTTGCAGGTTTTTGGTAAAATAAGCCTTATTACCTTGCAAATTTCCAGACCAGAATGAAGCCAAAGAAACAGCCAAAAATACTTCAGGAAGACCTGTTCAGGATGCGCCCTGAAAACATGCTGGACATAAACCATGAGTTGATTAAGTTATCAAAACACATAGACCGGGAAAGTCCTGATAAAGAATGGGGCGCTCTGTTTGTATCCACTAAAGGTGCTCCTGCCATACGCACTCGATTGATTGCAGGATTGCATTACCTGAAACACCTGCATGATTTATCGGATGAACAGGTAGTAAAAGGCTGGACAGAAAATCCGTACTGGCAGTATTTCTGTGGTGAAGAATACTTTCAGCATAAAATGCCTATACACCCTACGACCATGACCAAATGGCGTAACCGGCTGGGTAAATCAGGCAGTGAAAAATTACTGATTGAAACCATTAAAGCCGGACTAAAGAGTAAAACCATAAAGCCCGGTAGTTTAAAGAAAGTCACGGTAGATACTACCGTACAGGAAAAGAACATCGCTTTTCCAACCGATTCAAAGCTCCTGAACAAAGCCAGAGAAAACCTGGTTAAACTGTCCAAAGAGCACGGTATTAAACTGCGCCAGAACTATAATCGGGTTGGGCCGCAATATGTACTAATGGCCAGTCGTTATGCACATGCAAAACAGTTTAAACGCATGAAGAAAATGAACAATAAACTGAAATCCCGTTTAGGTCGTGTTAAACGGGATATTGAACGACAACTGCCCAACTATTCTGTTGATATTCAGTCTCTGTTTGAAGTAGCTCTAAAACAGGCTCAGAAACTGATTGAGCAGGAGCAGCACAGTAAGAACAAGCTTTACAGTTTACATGCTCCTGAAGTCGAGTGTATCAGTAAAGGCAAAGCTCATAAGCCTTATGAATTTGGAGTTAAAGCCAGTATCGCGGTAACCAACAAGGAAGGCTTTGTTATTGGTGCTCAAAGCTGTCCGGGCAATCCTTATGATGGACACACTCTACTGCCACAACTGGAACAGATAAAA
The DNA here is from genome assembly GCA_963584105.1 of Alviniconcha strummeri. NCBI lineage: Eukaryota > Metazoa > Mollusca > Gastropoda > Provannidae > Alviniconcha > Alviniconcha strummeri. Next base: position 10,944,470 of record OY757558.1, read on the forward strand.
CAGTTTACAGCCGTACAACCGGAACAATACTTTGTTGACCGGGGTTATCATGGACATGAAGTAAAAGACACTAAAGTTTTTATCTCAGGTCAGAAGCGAGGCGTTACCCGAAGTATTAAAAAGGCATTAAAACGGCGCAGTGCGATTGAGCCTGAAATCGGTCATATGAAAAATGATGGTCGTTTAGAACGCTGCTACCTCAAAGGCGCAGTCGGTGATGCCATTAATGTGGTTATGGTAGCCGCTGGACATAACTTAAGAAAGATCCTCAATAAGGTCCGGCTTTTGTGGCTCAAAATTATTTCCGGTTTGATGGGATATTTTATCAAACCAGAACAATCAGCCGCTTTAAACCTGGCTTGATGTCAGGCTTAAAACGGTATTATTCAGGTTGAACTAATTAAATTGTTGAAAGTAGATCATAAAGTAAAAATATTATTATTTCTTTATGATCTATTTTTGCCTGTTGACAGTTAAAGACTCATATGTATTAGGCATTTACCTAAAGTTGATTACCTGCCACAAATTTCTTTAATGTATGTGTATGCTCATCGTTAGTTACTTTATGGTACACGCCACGGTAATTCCCCCATTTATAAAGCAATTCATAAATAGAGGTTTTGCATAAGTCTTATCCACATATCCATAGGTCTGCTTGGGTGGTACTCCACCGATAGCCGTATGGGGTCGTTCATTATTATAACTCCATTTCCAGCATGTTGCTGTTTCCTGTGCATGCTCTATAGAATTAAATAAAAACTGATTTAAATAACTGTTCCGAAATGGTGTCCATATAAATGGAACTTAAGCTTTGTTTATCGAACAAAGAAATTAACCAAAACAACCTGATCAAACAAAGCTTAAGTATGAATAATATTATAACGGAACTGAGCCGTCCTGTACGCCGACGGTTAAAAAAAGTCGTACAATTTAATACAGATGGTAACTACAGAAGTCGGGCTGAAGCTATTTTACTCCTGCATCAGTGCTACAGTAGGAAACAGGTTTCCCAATTACTGAATGCCAGCCGAACAAGCATAAGAAAATGGGTACAACGCTTTGAACAATTTGGTGAATCAGCCCTGTTTCCGGAAAACCGTGGCAGAACACCCTATAGTATCAATGAAACCATTAGTACCCGTTTACTGGAACTGTTTCAGAAACAGCCGAAAGAATTTGGATGTTTTAACTCAAGATGGACTTCGGAATTATTAACCCGGCAGGTCAACGAGGAATTTCAGACCCATATTCATTCTTCTACTATCCGGAGGTTATTACCTAAACCGGGTATAAAATGGAAACGAGCCAGCCCGACACTATGCATACAGGATAAGGAAAAAGCTCTTAAAATTAAGATGATAGAGAAAGCCTTGCAATCAGCCAATGCTGAGCATTCTGTATTTTATGTGGATGAAGCCGATGTTGATTTAAATCCACGTATCGGCAGTTTCTGGTCTGTAAAAGGACAACAAACCAGAATACCCACTCCTGGTAAAAACCAGAAGAATTATCTGGCCGGTGCCCTGAATGCTAAAACAGGTCAGGTTGTCTGGGTAGAATGGGAAAGTAAAAATTCATTCCTGTTTTTACGCCTGATGGCAGAGTTAAGAAAAAGATACAGGCAGGCTAAAACCATCTGATTGATAGCGGATAATTATATTATACATAAAAGCCAGATAACGAAAACATTTCTGTCCCATAATAAAAAGTTTGAGCTGATATTTCAGCCAGCTTATCACCCCTGGGTAAACAGAATAGAGCTATTATGGAAACAGTTACATGATACCGTAACCAGAAATCATCGACATTCAACAATGAAAAGCCTGATGGAAGATGTTAGAAAATTTATGGATAATGTGTCCCTGTTTCCTGGTTCTGAAATTCAACAGAAAAGGTTATAGGGTGGATACCTTTTAGGATCAGCTATTTAGAAAAACCGGTACCCCGATGCGGGAAAAGTTTTCAGCCAGTATCTGCAGGGTAATAGTTTTACCGGTTCCAGTGGCACCGGCAATCATACCATGGCGATTAGCTATTTTAGCTGAAAAATGGACCTGGGTCTGCTCATTACCACCAATTAAAAACTGTACTGTCATATTGCCCTCGTATGTAAGACTGTTTTTTTACATCTTAATTTTTCACTCAGTAAATTACAATCTTTACTGCTGTCCGGTGATAAAGTCACTGAGAGAATTTCTGATTTTCTTTATTCTTCCGGTTAATGGGATATAAGGAGCATTAAAATGCAACAAAATTTATCAAGGCTGGCAAATTTTCCAGTATCATTTTTTTCCTCGGTTATGGGTATGGCTGGTTTCAGTATTGCAATTACCAAGGCAGAAAGTATATATCATTTGCCACCTGGTGTGGCTATGGTTCTGTCTTTTACTACCCTGCTTTTGTTTGTCATTATCCTGATGATTTATCTGCTTAAACTGGTTAAGGAAAAAGAAGCGGTTATTAAAGAGTTTCATCACCCCATTAAAATCAGTTTTTTTCCGACAGTATCCATTAGTCTGTTATTGCTGTCTATCTGTATGTTGCATAATAACCTGCCTCTGGCTCATGCTCTATGGGCTATTGGTGCTATTATGCATCTGGGGTTTACTCTGTTTGTAATGAGTGCTTGGATTAATCATGATTATTTTGAGATTAATCATATGAATCCGGCCTGGTTTATTCCTATAGTGGGTAATATTCTGGTGCCTGTTGCCGGTGTTCCTCTGGGCTATAGTGATATTTCCTGGTTCTTTTTTAGTATCGGTGTGGTTTTCTGGCCAGTACTGTTGACCATTATTTTTTATCGTATTATTTTTCACCCTGCCTTGCCAGGGAAATTAATACCTACTTTTTTTATTTTGATTGCTCCGCCTGCTGTTGGCTTTTTGTCCTATCTTAAATTAACAGGTGAAATGGATAATTTTGCCAGAATTCTGTATTTTTCAGGTCTGTTTTTTACTTTACTGGTATTTACCCAATATCGTAAGTTTTCCAAACTGGATTTCTTTTTATCCTGGTGGGCGTATTCGTTTCCTTTGGCGGCCATCAGTATTGCTACTATGGTGATGTATGAGCATACTCAGAATATTGTATTTTCCATAATTGCCATAATTCTGCTGGCAATACTGACTTTATTCATCAGCATGTTGATTATAAAAACATTTCGTGCTGTACTTGAAAAACGGATTTGTATTGAAGAATCATAGGTATGATCTTTAGGAGTTGAAATGAAGCCAATTTGATGATCAAATAGTTGTTATTCAGGCAATTATTTATCAACAAAAAGGGTTCAAATGAAAACTACCACATTATCAAAAAAACTAAAAGTCGTATTGAGTGAAAAGAAACTTAATAAACCGGGCAAAAACATTGGCTTTTCCCAACGATTAAGACAGATAACCCCTTTTCAGCTTATAGTGAGTATGATTACGGCTATGGGTGATAAAGAGACAAAGCATTTTTCGGAAATTCATCGTTACTTTAACCAGTTAACGAATAAAAATGTCCGTTATAAGCACTTTCATAATCAATTAGCAAAACCTGAATTTGCGCAATTGATGAGAGATGTTGCAGATAAAGTTTTTAATCACCGGGTAAATACAAAACTGAAATGTAATCATCCGGTTCTGGCCAGTTTTGATAAATTACTGATCCAGGATGGCAGTTCATTTGCTATTTACAAGGCACTGAAAAAGGATTATCCCGGGCGATTCACAGCAATTAGTCCGGCAGCCGTGGAATTGCATGTCACCTACGACTTAAAAACCGGAGGCATAGAAAAAAGCACACTGACACCGGATAGTTTTTCAGAACGAGCAGAGTTACCAGACGTTCATGAACTGGAAAATCAGTTATTATCAGGTGACCGTGGCTACTATTCAGGTCAACTGATTAATGAAACAGATGACCATGGAGGGTATTATATTTTACGGGCAATGAGACTTTCCAGGATAGCGGTTCACCGGGCCACCAGAGAAGATGGGAAAGTGGTTAGCAAGAGAACGAAATCCTTGTCTGATTTGTTAAAATCTCTGCCAAAACGACAATTAATTGATATGGTTGTGGAAATTGATGCCAGAGAAACAAGGCTTATTGCAATCTGGAGCCCCAAAGAAAAAAGGCATACATTTTTGGTTACAAATCTGAAAGCAGAACAGTTTTCAGCAACACAAATCAGCCAGTTATACCGCTTACGCTGGCAGATTGAGTTGTTATTTAAAGAGTGCAAGTCACATAATAACTTGCAGGGGTTCCAAACCAGTAATCCCGCATTGATGGAAGCTTTGGTTTGGAGCAGTTTAATTGCGACTATGCTGAAATGCTTTATATGCAGTAGCATAGAACAATTTTACCAAATGGCGATGTCAACATTGACGGTCTCCAAAACAACCGTTTAGTGGTGGTATTCATTATTGGAATCCATTGTTAACCATAAACGAAAACAATTAACGGATGTGCTTGAAAGAACGTATTTTTTCCTGAAAGAAAATGCTGGCAGAGCCCATCCTAAACGGGATAAGTCTACTGGACTTTATCAGTTCGGTGTAGAACCTAATATTGGAGTTGCATCCTGATGGGTAAACTATTGAAACGAAATGATAAAATCCTTAAAGACATACCTATGATTGAAGAATAAGTGGAGAAAATAAATGTCTGTACCCTTTATTCAAAAAGAATTGCTGGTGGATCTGAATACGGCCCAGTGGCAGGTTAAGGAAATTACCAAAGAAGATAAAATTCTGGGTCCGGTGGATTACGGCTGGAAACGCTACAAGGAAAACCCGGAGG
>OY757558.1:10949457-10964668 GCA_963584105.1 Alviniconcha strummeri
GTTTACAGTGCTTCGTAACCGTAACTCAAATTCCCTGTGTTTACAGAGGACAAACAAAATAGTCTCGATTAATTTTCAAAACCTCCAGCAAATAAAACAAACAACAACAAAACCTCCGAAACCTTTTCCAAAAGATTGTAAATACAAATCTATATTTATAATCTTTGCTTTTCGGGCGCAGTACGGACATGGGCCCACATATGACATGCGTTATGCAGGTCCACGGTACCGGTGAACCCAAGACAGCAATGGCGCCCGAGGTCACAGTGACAGACAACTCTTGACGTCAGTGTCGATCTCGGGTACCCAAAGCCAAAGGGTCGGATACCGTGTACTGTGACTAAGCCTGGCAGAAGCATGTACAGGTGGTTCGCCGATCAACTCTCAACACGCACACCGTTTGGTTAATAGTGACTCGACTGGGTCAAAGTCAGACTTTTCCACTCAAATGATTTCTAGAGTCACAGAGAGAGACAGAGAGAGAGAGAGAGAGAGAGAGGGAGGGAGAGAGAGAGAGAGAGAGAGAGAGAGAGAGAGAGAGAGAGAGAGAGAGAGAGAGAGAGAGAGAGAGAGAGAGACTTGGTATTTTACGCCAGAGAGAGACAGACAGACTCAGACAGACAGAGACAGACATAGACAGATATACAGAGACTTGGTGTTTTACGCCTCTGAGAGAGAGAGAGACAGACAGACAGACAGACAGAGACAGAGACAGCGAGAGACAGAGACAGACAGAGAAAGCACACAGTGAGCACACACAGAGAAACACAGAGAGCTGTAATGAACCGGGTTACATTTACTTATGCATGTGATTACGTATGTATTTGTGACGGTCAGCATTCTTCAGTTTCAGTTCCTCATGGTTAAGATTTCAAGAAAACCGAAAATTTGGAACACCATGTTGACGCCGTTTTACTGTTGTTTTTATTTACTCTAGATCAAACAGTTGCCTGCGCTGTGTTACAGAATAATCAAATGAAGATAACAGCGGGTGGTGATAAGCATTTTTCAAACGTTACCGTTTCAGCTAACGGCTACAGATACCCCTTATCTTGAAGAGACAAGCAAATGATTGAAGGTTGATATTGCGGAAGGCGGGAGAACCGATGAGAAAGATGGCGTCTGATCGAAAGAATTGGACGGCTTCCACAGGCGGCCTTTAAAGGCCCTAAGTTCCGAACAATTCGAGCAGGAAAACCAAAGCGACAAAAAAAAAAAAGCAGTCAAGGATTTATAGGAAAGGGTGATGAGAAACAAAGGAACCACTATGCGAACTCGGGGAAGAAAGTGGGTGGGGCGAGTAAGGGGGGGGGGGGGGGGGGGGGAGACAGAAAGGCCGAGTAGAAGAGTCATTTTATCACATCGAAACCATGGTAAATTGAATCTTAGCCGGTCACAAGTCTACCTAGCTGGTAACTATTGCTTTATGCAAAACAGGCTGGCAGTCCCTCAAATTAATCAACATTTATACATAGCGCATAAAACAACAACCACCTTCCACACAAAACCTTGCGTGTTCACATCGCCAGATACACACAGCGCATACATGTACTAGGCTCTCGCAAGCTAAAAACTACCGAGGGACACTCATACCAATAGAGTAAAAACAGCCCCTACCCACCTACCCCCTCCCAAATGTAGTAATCCCCTTCCCAAATGTAGTAATGTGATGTAGCTATAAGTTATTTGCAGTTTCGTTGGTTATCTATGATAACAACAAATTGCTTCAAAATTTAGATCGCAACAACAGAAATGAAAAACATTCTCACTGGTTCAAAAATGAAGATTTTTACTTTTTATTTTTTTAAACGGTGTCCGAATCGGAGCGTCGGTGTGAAACTAAGCTGGTATATATATATATATGACACCTCAACTTTCAACCGACACCGATAATTTCGAACTTTCGCTGAACAGCACGAAACGGTTTCAAACACTACGAACATGCAGGCCGCCTTGATGAAAAATTCTGCTCTACGCATGTCGCTGTCTAAGAGAGGTGCCATTGATTTGGCATAATTATCATGTATCGAAATGTCGTCGGCAAATTCAAATAGTCGCGGGACTCGAGACGCCGCCATTGTTGCTTGCGTCGCCTCGAGCAAACACGCAGCGACAGAACTAGGTCAAGGAGGCGTGGCTTCGTCAACTTATTGACCGCATCACGAGACGGGAAAAACTAGTTAGCGAGACGTAAAAGGAAACGAAATTGTTTATTACGCCCAGTCAACCACGACGGTTAGCCTAAATGAGAGCGACGGAGACAGCCACTGATGTGAAAGTGCATGATGTATTGATACTGGTTTAGGTTCTTGTCCGTTCAAGTTGTGTATAAAATTCAGTTTTGTATATTCAGTATACTTGTGTGTGTGTGTGTGTGTGTGTGTGTGTGTGTGTGTGTGTGTGTGTGTGTGTGTGTGTGTGTGTCTGTGTGTGTGTCTGTGTCTGTGTGTCTGTGTGTGTGTCTGTGTGTGTGTGCACTTAGAATAGTCTCAATGGACAAGACGCTGTGCTTTATAAATACTTTAATCATCATTCTTAGTTATGAGATTAGTGTAAGACACCTGTGTGGATTTCAAAACTCCAAGAAGTGGGGATTCACTGTTCAGTTTCGAGTCACCGATTGAGTGTGATAAATTCTGATAAAACCACTTCATGCTTGAAGAGAATTGAGCCGGGAGGAGACAGAAACCAGAAGGACATTCCTGGCAGTAGGTGAAGCACGAAAAGCTATATTCTGAACTACTCAGGCTAGTCAAATTCCTGGAAGGAAGTAAAGCATGCAAAGCAATATTCTGAGCTACTCCAGGCTAGACAAATTCCTGGCAGTAGGCAAAGCATGCAAGGTTATATTCTGAGCTACTCCAGCTAGACAAATTCCTGGCAGTAGGTGAAGCACACAAAGCTATTTCTGAACTACTCCAGGCTAGACCAATTCCTGCAGTAGGTAAAGCATGCAAAGCAATATTCTGAGCTATTCCATGCTAGACCAATTCCTGGCAGTAGGTAAAGCATACTACACGCGGATCGGATGTTGGAGCAGCGTGACTACGTGCATGGGTGACCGGTATTCACGCGCGAGTTTTTATCATGCCCTCCTGAGACTTCTCCGCTTTGACGTTTATTGCTCTGGTGGTTGCTGTTGGTCTCTTCGGTCTTTGCAGGTCGGAGCACTTGAGACGAGTAATTCACACTCAGTGAGTTGTCTGATTCTCTCTCCCCCCCCCCCCCCCCCACCCCCAACTTTCCCAGCGGCTCTGCCCCTAATACAGAAATACAGCAGTAGCCTAGACTGATGTATCACGTGGTCTCTGCGTGGATGTTAAGCCCCGAATCGAGTCAGTCAGTCAAAGCGGCTTTCTCTCTGTCTCTGAAAATCTAGTTATGGCAATGTTAGCCTACCCATATCACATGCTTGTTATTTTGAGCGTCTCGTCAGTATAAGTTTACTTGTTTGACCCCCCCTCCCCCCCCCCCCCCCCATATCGTGTTACTTATTATACTCGTTGGCAGTATGCTTTCATTAGTAATAAAAGCTGTTTAAACAAATCAATCAAGTATATAAAGTATACAAAGCTATATTCCGAGCTATTCCAGGCTAGACCAATTCCAGCAGTAGGTAAAGCATGCAAAGCTATATTCTGTGCTACTCCAGGCTAGACAAATTCCTGCAGTAGGTAAAGCATGCAAAGCTATATTCTGAGCTACTCCAGGTTAGACAAATTCCTGCAGTAAGTAAAGCATGCAAAGCTCTATTCTGAGCTACTCCAGGCTAGACAAATTCCTAGCAGGAAGTAACGCATGCAAAGTAATATATTCTGAGCTACTCCAAGCTTAACAGAGGGAACATTTATATCTTATCTGAGAAGGCCTTTAATGTCCTGGTACAGCCTATCTGGTGCATGGCACAAAACATCCAAAGGCAAAAACCATAGGAGGTAAAACAACACCCACCCACCCACCCACCCCACCATACCGTGCCCCCCCACCCCCCACCCCCACCCCTCAACTTCAAACCCCACCATAACGGGCCTCGCATACCCCACCGCCACCTCTACCCCCACCCTCGCCATAAAGGACAAGGACTCTCAGTATCACTCCTCTAATTTTACTGCCAGGAACTGAGTTGCAGGTGTCTGGTGAGGTGTTCCACGTGACACAAACGGCAGCGAAGATGACGTACACGAGAAATGGGCACGACCGTCACCCGATATGCCGGTCTTAAAATGCGCACCTCAACCCGTTAGCTTCTTCTCAATGGGGACAGGCAGATGCTGTTTTGTCGTTTTCAGATTCATTGTTTTTATTCACCAAGTTTTACAACACGGAACGTGCCTCAAAAATCGGTAAGCATATAAACATAATCAAACCACAACAATGACATACATCAGCTAGCATATACACCAATCCACATCAGCAAAACAACACATGACACACGTACTTTAAGTTCACTTCAAGATGACCTAGACTGACAAGCTTTGGAAAGCCTATGAAAAGCCTATGGCAAGCCTATGTGTGCTCAGCCCACAGACATAGAACAATATCTATTATTCTATTAATATCTTTTCTAATAATATCTATTGCATCTATTATTCTGTACAATAATGTAGAGGTGGTCGTCCTGGGTTCCCCATCTCTAATGGTCCTTATGGTCTATGTAGTCATAGAGCAACATCAAGCAGATTTTACTGCTCCATGTAAAAAAAGCCCAATTTTCTTTTAAACACAATTTACACATAACTGTGACCGTGAAATCCAATCAAACTTGAACAACAAACAGCCAAATTTTCTTTTAAACACAGTTCACACATAACCGTGACCTTAAAATCTAACTGAACTTGAACACCCAAAAAATTTAAAAATAAAATCTTTTAAATACAATTCATACATAACTCTGACCTTGAAATCCAATCAAAGTTACTAAACCAGGCAATGTGTAGAGCTCACTAAAGGTCATTACCATGCAAAGTTTGCAAGATGTTTGTGTTCTTGTCTAAACAGTAGGTAGGACCAGCCTCTCTTTGGCGCTGGGTAACATGGTCGTTGCGAGGCAAATATTGCTCATTTTCAACTTGTCATATTTGCCTTGTTCTGTGCAGTTTGTCAATTAAAAACTACTGTCACGCAAAAAACGATCTTTTTACGACCTGTTGATGCCATTATTCTGTGCGTGAATGATGTATTGTGAGTTTGGAAGAAGTTTTAATGAACACACCAAGCGGTCGGAAACCGAGCGTGGTTCTGACGTCGAAAGTCAGATGAGCGAGGTCGGAAAACGGTTGCGTTCGGAAAACCGTTGGGAACTTTTACAAGAAAAACGTACAGACATGAAGTTATACTTTTTAGAAAGAGGAATTCCCGTAGATTTATACATTATAAATTCGTTAAAGTTCTTCGTTTTCGACTTCAGCAAAAATTGAGTTGAAAAATACGTTCATTTTTACCTTAAATTTACACCAAGAAAGTTTGAATGCACCATACTGAATTTGGTATCACTGAAAGACGAATTTTCGCTCTTTAAAACGGTGTATCGTTTGATCCGGAAGCGAGTTCTTGTAAAAGTTCCCGTGCAACGGAAATTGGAGACCCCATAGATTTTGTTGTCTGTTCGAGTTGCGCTCTCGCTGAAGTCTGCGACTACGCGAGCGGCGCAAAAGATGCTCACCCTGGAGGAACTGGAATGAAACCGTGGTAAGTTTTTTATTTTAGCGATAACTAAGTGAGTTTCCAACTGTATTTTTGTGCTGTTTACATCTCTTTGAATGCAATTGAAGCAAATTCGTTGTGGTCTGGTCGTAGTTTGAACAACATTACAGAGTTATCTTCTCATTAGTTCCTCCGAAATGCAAACCGCTATAAAAGTAGTAATTTCTTTCCATGTAAATCCGAATTGACAAAAACGTGATTTATGGTGTATGTTCTCAACAGTGATTTTTTTTAAAGGAAATTTAGCAAGTGAATGATTTAAAAAAAAAAAAAAAATTGTTGTTCTTGTCAAGGACAATAACTCTTATTTAGCTAGCAGACGATGCAGTCACGACCTATGTTTCTTTTACAGTAGATCTGCTCATCTAGACAAAACGAAATAAAAGCGAGCCACCAGCCAAAATTAATGTTATATTGAGAGTTTGGAATTATATTTGCTTCTGAAGAATTTATTTCTTGTTTTTTTCCCCATCTTTCTCTTCCACTTTTGTGCACATGTCTGGCACACTGGCTAAAAAATTACATGATTCTTACATGATTCTTTCAATCTTTGCATACAATAATAATCATAATCATAATAATAACAAGGGGGGTGGGGGTGGGGTAAAAAGAGAAGAAAAAAGAGAAGAGTAATAATGACAAGTTTTTGTTTTGTTTTTGTTTAACATTTTGCAAGCATGATTGACAAAACAAGACTATGGTAACAAGACAGAAGTAACTAAGTCAGTAAGACAGATTGAACAAGAAACAAAATGAAAGAAATAATCACACACACACACACACACACACACACACACACACACACACACACACACACACACACACTTGAAGAGCCACATCAAATGTGGAGGTGGTAGGGGGTGGGGAAAAGAAAATACTCAGAGCAACGTTAAATACATTTTTGAGCATGTAATTTTTTTAATGTCATTGATGTGGGACTCCAATTTTTGTTAGTTTACTTTTCCTTAATAATCCAGGTCTTTTATCTAAACTAAAGTAGGGAAGTTTTTTGTTTTTAAGTATTGTCAAATAATGGCGTCACTCCAGTCAGGTTTTTGCTTCTGGGATTGTTTCAATAGCTGAGACTGGTAGTAGTAGTCAGATACCTGAAAACTTGTTCTTGTCTGCTTCCTCCTGTTTGTACCTTTCTGACTGATTTATTTCTCAAGTTATTACTGCATGATTCACACAAAGTCAAGTAAGTGTTATTTACAACTAAACTTCAGAATCTGATGATTTAATTGGTGAGTATTAAGTGTATTTAATTGGTGAGTATTAAGTGTTAGTGTGCTGTATATGTTGAAATAAATCTTTTTTACCTGTTTGTTTATATATATCTTTATTAATGATTTCAGAGGATGATCAGTTTCATCATCTTGAGGAGAGAATTGGTCCTAGAAAGTGAGGCAGGCCTCAACATCTACCATGAGGCCACACTTGGACTGCAGTTTTTAACTTCTTTTCCTCATTCAAACAAGTCTACATATATCTAAAAATTGCCTAAATTTCCATATGCTGTGCATTTCCCATCTCTGATTAATGCTGAATCTGCAGATACCAGAACCATGGCTGTATCTCTTTCCATTCCAGAGTTTGATTTGCTTTAATGCTATTACCATCAAAGATTTGTGGTATATTTGCACCCTTTTTCTCATGGAAACTTGCCTCTGTAGGTAAAATTTAGCTTGCACTTCTTTAGACTTGTGAATTTGTATTGTCTAATTAATGCTGAATCAGTTGATACAAGAATTATGGTTGTACATCTTTCCATTCCCATGTTATGTTTGATCTTGTCATGGTACTGTCAAAGATTGGTGATTGGACAATGTCAAAATTAGTGATTTTTCCATTTTTGGCACTCTGCATCTCCAAAATTTGAGTAAGGATGACTACTGAAAAAATTGTGTTTAGTCTGTGTTGTGCAGACACTGTGTAAAACAAGCTGGGTGGATGTGTGACCAATACTTTTTATGCTAGAGCCATACAAAAATGGCATTTTGTAAAATGCGCCTAAAACGCCTAAAATGATGACTATTTGAAGGGTGATATCTCAAAAAATATTATAGATAAATTAATGAAATTTGGTTTGTGTACTTGCCTTGTGACCCTCTTTAATATCACATATTAATGGATTGCATTGCTTGCTTTTCAAAATTTGGCTGGACCTACCTACTAAACAGTGTCAAAAAAGAAAGAAAAAAAGAGAAGAAAAGAAAAAAAGAAAAAGAAAACAAGAAGGAAGAAGCCAACTATAAGGCTTTTGTTGAGGCAGAGAACACAGCCCCGTTTCCAATGAATGCAAACCAATGTAACAACTGTCATGTTTATTTTATGTGCACAGCCTTCCTTATTCATGTGGGTAACAAACAGGCATACTTTGCATCTCTATGGACAGTTTTCGCAGATGTGTTACTGCTCAGCCAACAAACTGGAAGACTCTTTCAACCCACCCAGAGCTCAGGGCAATACTCTAGTCAGTGTCATGGTCCAGGAAACCTGTGAATAGTACACAGACTTCTTTTCTTCTTTTTTCTTCTTCTTTTTTTTGGGGGGGTGGGGGGTGGGGGGGAGAAAACTTGTGAACAGCACACATCCTTTTTTGAAGGAAGGGTGAGGGAGGTGGATGTAGGTGCGGAAACTTGTGAATAGCACACATCCATTTGGACCCTAAAGTGTAAACTGAGGCCTCTCTGTCTGTCTGTCTGTCTGTCTGTCTGTCTGTCTGTCTGTCTGTCTGTCTGTCTGTCTCTCTCTCTCTCTCTCTCTCTCTCTCTCTCTCTCTCTCTCTCTCTCTCTCTCTCTTTGTAGAATAGCAAGGACTAGGTCCAAATGGACCTAACACTACTATCCTTGAGTATTAAAGATTTTGACTCTCTCTCTCTCTCTCTCTCTCTCTCTCTCTCTCTCTCTCTCTCTCTCTCTCTCTCTGGGTTCTTATATAAACTATGCCAACAGCTTTTATGCACAGAAGAGCTCATGGCTGGACAGTACATGAACAGGAGTGGACCAGGACTGCAGGGGTGGTGGTGACAAAAATAATCAATGATGCAAGGGTGGCTAATGTCATGACTGACACGCAACACTATAAATGTGGGTGGTGGTGACAAAAAGTAATCAATGATGCAAGGGTGGCTAATGTCATGACTGACACGCAACACTATAAATGTGGGTGGTGGTGACAAAAATAATCAATGATGCAAGGGTGGCTAATGTCACGACTGACACGCAACACTATAGATGCTGCTGGGGTGGTGGTGACAAAAATAATCAATGATGCAAGGGTAACTAATGTCACGACTGACACACAACACTATAGATGCTGCTGGGGAGGTGGTGACAAAAATAATCAATGATGCAAGGGTGACTAATGTCACAACTGACACGCAACACAAACACATAGATGATGCAAAGGTGAAGGTAACACCAACACCTAAAGCACTATAGATGACATAACAGTGATCAACTTCATAACCGATGAGTCACACCACACCTACACTAAAAGTATGGATGATGCAATTGGGGACAAAACAAAGAACTACAGTGATAAGTAAAGAGACACCGATAGATAAAAGACCTCAGGGCAACTAAGGTAGACACTGACCGACTAAAGCACGGATGATGTAAGTGCACAAGTGACTAAACTGCGACTAAAGTCATGACCGACCGGCACTGATAATCTAAAAGAGTCCAAAGAAGCTTACAGCATACAGCAAGACGACCCCCCTTTCGTGACAGTCACCTTGACCTGTACAGGCCACCTTTAGCTGAACTACCCGTGTACACGCAGCCCTTTCCTGTAACTTACATGGGAGACAACCTGCATGACCGCAAAGTACCTGAAGAAGTTACAGGCTTTGCGTTAACCAGCAATCTCCGGAATTTTACCAGCAAAAACTGGTATATATAGGGAAAAAAATCCCATGACTGCTAGCATTATAAAACAAGACCCAAACACATAGAACACACACACACACACATATATATATACATATATGTCAAAGAGAGAGAGGAAAAAGCACACACACACACACACACACACACACACACACACACACACACACACACACACACACACGAAGAAATTGGTCAGACAGTTCTCACTGGTTCTCAAAACTGCAATAATAATAAAAATCATATATAAACAATCAACACAGCACTGAGAGAAAGAGAGACATAAAACACATACATCAGACCCCCCCAAAAAAGAGGAGAAGAAGAAAAAAGCAGAAAAAAAAGCAACTGGTCAGAAAGTACTGACTCTTATTTTGTTTCACCGGTTCTCAAAGCGGCAACAACAACAACAAAATAAAAATGAATAAACACAGCACAGAGAGAAAGAGAGAGTGGTTGTGTGTGCATATTATGTGCATGCATGTGTGTGTTACAGATGGTGAAGGGAGCAAGGTGTTGGCTAGTACAGCTCTGGTAGTACTTAGTATAGAGTCATGTATCTGACCAGATTCAGTTAACCAGTTTTGGTACTTATTGATGCTACTACACTGGTTTGAAAACTGTCCAGAGCAATTCCCAATCTCTCCACAGACAGAACATCAAAATAAAAACTGAAAAGTTAGCAGTCTCAGTTCACGGAATGAGCATGGTGGCTGCTGGATCCACCATAGCTCCCTGTGTATGTAGGTGCTTCTTTTCATTCCTTTTTTTTTTCTTTTTTTCTTTTTCTCCCCCTTCTTTTTTTCTATGGTCTCTCACCTTGGCTGTAACCATCCCCAAATTAAAAATTTCCGAATTTACACTGCCTGTACACAATGGGTCTCACTGGGAACAAGACTCACAAAACAGAAATAGGGTCTCCTCCCCCCCCCCCTCCCCCCCCCCCCCCCCCCACCACTTTTATTTTAAAGCCAATTATTCACTCATGGCAGCACCAGGAGCTTTTGGCATCAACTTCTCTCCAGTGCACGGTGGCCAGCAGAGAGCATCAGATGACGCCTTGATAATTGTACAGCATTAGTGTTCTGGGTGAAAATGCAGCAAATTGCACTTCCAGAGGCCTTTTTTTCTCCTTTTTTTTCTTTTTTTTTTTTTTCTTTTTTTCTTTTCTTTTCTGTGTGCTTTCAAAGTGTTGACAGTTAACAGCAAAGATCTAAATTCAGTGATAACATCATTCCAAAACAAAGGGGCGGTTGGGGGGGGGGGGGAGAGAAAAAAGGTGGATTGCTAATAAATGGGGGGTTTGCACAGGGGCAAGCGCATGTGGTTGGGTTTGTGTACTGGGACAAGCGCCTGTGGATGGGTTTTTGTACTGGGGCAAGCGCCTCTGGATGGGTTTCTGTACTGGGGCAAGTGCCTGTGGGTGAGTTTGTGTACTGGGGCAAGCGCCTGTGGGTGAGTATGTGTACTGGGGCAAGCGCCTGTGGGTGGCTTTTTGTACTGGCGCAAGCGCCTGTGGGGGGCTCTGTGAACTGGGCCAAGCACCTATGGATACATGCAATACCTTTAGCTGATAGTGAGTCAAGTATGTCAAGGTTTCCATGAGCGGTTGTACCTGTAGGGTGCCTCAGGTTTCAGTCAAGATCATGGGGCTGATCAGTGGCAGGTCAGTCTAAGTTCAGGTTAATTCGTGTCCTTCTGCGTGTGTGTGTGTGTGTGTGTGTGTGTGAATGATGGGGAGGGAGCGGTTGGGAGTGGGGGTGGAAGTAGGGGGCGGGGGGTCATATTACCACAGTCTTCCTTCCCGTGACACGCAGGGTATAAATATATACCTGCTGAGCCACGGTCACTGGGGTAGTAACTGGTTTTTAGCATCCGCTGTCCATTGCATTGGCTCACCTCACTCACTCAGTGACGAGTCAGAACGATCAGACTCCGTCAGTCGCTTATAAGCAAAATGCACAGTTTAAAAACTGGTCTTGTTGTAAGAGAATTATGTCAACCCTTTCTCGAGTCGGATTCTACATAAATCTATCAAACTAAAGCGCGTTTTTTTTTTTTTTTTTTTTGACTGCTGCAGAAAATTCAGGTTGATGAGATACTGACAGAGATGCGCCAAGCAAAAACAAAAACAAAACACTTAAAAACAACAACAAAACTCGCACACACACACACACACACACACACACACACACACACACACACACACACACACACACACACACACCAAGCAAAAAACAAAACAAAAACCGATGGCGCACGCCAAGCCAAAACAAAAAACAAAAAAATGGAGAGAGAGCGAGACGGGAAAACAAACCAAAAAGAAAAGAAAATCTGAATGAGTCGCGCAGACTTGGCAGAGGCAGGAAGGTCCGGGAGGAAAGGTAAGCGAGGAAAGGCGGGCTGGAGATGGTGACGTGGCGGTCTTGCATGCGGATGCTTGCCTAACCGCCGACTTCATTGGTGTGCCGCTGAGGGCGGGTGGTGAGGGAGGTGGGAGGGGAACAGCGGCGGGCGGAGAGGGTAGAGCGCTTCGGAGGCGTTTGGATGTTTTAGATGCGGGCACAGCCCGCTCATAGAGCACTGGAGGCGTTTTGGCTGTCTCAGTGCTCCTCGCCCGCTCTGTCTAACACGATAACGTAATCCTGGCTTTTAGAACACTTTATCAAAACTTAAAACACCTAATGACGGCAGTCAAGGCCGCTGTCTGATAGTTAACCGGCTCATCTGCCTTATCGGGGCGCAAATGATCCCAACCGCCGCTGAACCGCTGCGACTGAGTGAAATGCCTATCCGCCGCCTGATCATCATTGCATGCCCAGCGCAAAGTTTAGTCAGTGTCGGTTTACTAGTCTTCACAACTATTACATCATCACTCACTTGCCGCGGCTCTCCGCTGCCGTGTATGCATCAGTATGCTCCCCACCGCCACTGTAATGTCGTGTTTTTTAAACAACTACAAACCAGCAACAAGTTTGTCCCGGCGGGCACTTTTAACATGCAAGCCGCTGCCGCTGTGACAGACAACACAAACAAAGCACACACACACACACACAAAACAAAAAAAAGCAACGCAGCAACTTACCTCACTTGGTTCAATAATTGCAACTTGCCCTTTCCGAGATAGCGGCAGAATTTTGCCGCTGTCGCACAACCACCAGCACCCCCACCGACAACCACCAGTTTATAACTAACATCGTTGTTACTAGTGACAGAAAAATGACGAGCTGTCGACGTCCACCCGGCGACTTCTGCCGGAGAAAAACTGCGCGCTATTTTCCTCATGACGATTCGCGATGCCATCTTTGCTACTCAGTATCGATCAGTGGATTAGGTGACCAAAAAAAGTCAGTTTTTGTTTTGTTTTGTTTTCGTTCTAGCGGCACGACTTTGCTCAAAGTGAACAACACTTCTTCGAAACGAACGAACCGATGTTAAGCCAACAACTGAATTAGATTTTTACTGCGGTGTATAAATCGCAAGCGCTGACGAAAGTCCACTATCTGAGCCCGGTCCACTATTTGCCAGCTGAAACTCGGAACGTCGTCTGCTTGACCCAAAAACCAATGAATGCCAACAGGAGTATATTAGGGTTTTTGATTGGCCAGAGGCTGTGGCAGCAGCCAATCGGCGTTTTTCAGCGGGCGTTTCTACAGACGCCTCTACGGTGGGTTGTTCTGCGCAATCGCACATCCCATTGTAGCTGCACGTTCAGTGTGACCGTGTATTTTCTCTCAGCGACCGCCAAGTGAGCGGACCCGAAAAAGCCTGCAGTTCGTGCGCACTGCGCCCTTGATCTAACTTGGGGGACCGAGTTGTAGCTCTGTAATTGCGTCATAAGTTCGTAGAGAAGCAGAGTCTGAACACGGCTGTGAATCACGCCGGTGACCCCGACTAACTCGGTGCACTGAAGCTTCGCGCGCGAACGAGTGCATCATTCTTACTCGGCACAAACTTCACCAACTTTCGCTGAAGTCATTCGCGTTGCAAACCTTTTTTTCTCGGTTGGTCGTTTTTCTTCCAGCCATAAGCGGTTTGTGCTTATTCCCCTGTCAGCTGGCTCGCCTTCCGCCGTTATTCTTGACTCAGCAACTGAACCTGCCTCAGCCGGCAAATCAGCTGAGAGGCGGAAATTGATCAGTGTCAAATGGCTGGTAGGCTAATTATGATTGATGGCCGCTTCGACCTCGAGTCAGTCTCAGACTCGCCATTGGCGGTGTTTGTCAAGTGGAACAAACGCGCTTCCCGGCTGGCGCCGAAAATAATACGATTCAGCCTTTCAGATTTGAGATTTTTCAGTGTAGAATGGTCTCCGAATTAAGTCACTCGATTTCAGCCGTTCTTCGCTAACAAGTTTAGTTAACCGGCACAGCAGCGGCCCCTCGACACCCACCCCACCCCGCCCCCTTTCCCCGCCCCTCCTCCAGCCCCGCCCTTACCCCCTCCGCCTCCCCCTAGTTCACCTTGAGACTTCTCATCAGTGGCTGTACTAGTACTTCTGGTCTACCGATTCCACTGATTCGGCAAATGCCGTGACTGGCTGGGTGATATCGGGAACAGTGGCATGCTTTACGTCCACAGAGGCCATAAGTACTTCTAGCCACACGGAAAAGCCAGGACGGCTGTCTTAGTCGTGTTTGACTCGACGCAGCTCCTGTCGGAAAGCTAAATGGTATCAGTAAGGTCACTCTGACCTAGTGTCGGCAACATACGGTGCTGCCTCAGTCTAGACGTCAGAAATGAAGAATGACCGTACTTGTAGTCAGTAAAGCCGGGAACTCGGCAAAAACTAAAAACTACCTGCATGTGTTATTTGTAAGTGTTTTATACCGTCTGCTCTGTCTGTTTTAAATGGTAATATTAAGTGAACTGCCATTTTTGTACGCAGTGGCTCCGTAACTTGAGTATAGTAGGCTTGGTCTGCTATTTTAGTTTTTAAGGTGTGTGTGTGTGTGTGTGTGTGTGTGTGTGTGTGTGTGTGTGTGTGTGTGTGTGTGTGAGAGAGAGAGAGAGAGAGAGAGAGAGAGAGAGAGAGAGAGAGAGAGAGAGAGAAAACTCAGAACTTTATTACTCAAGGAATGGGGTTGTGTGTCGGTGGGGGGGGGGGGGCTGGGGCGGTATTTGTATAAATAACCGATATATGGGGGGGGGGGGGTGTGTGTGTGTGTGTGTGTGTGTGTGTGTGTGTGTGTGTGTGTGTGTGTGTGTGTGTGTGTGTGTGTGTGTGTGAGTGTCAGAGAGAGAGAGAGAGAGAGAGAGAGAGTGTGTGTGTGTGTGTGTGTGTGTGTGTGTGTGTGTGTGTGTGTGTGTGTGTGTGTGCGTGCGTGAGTGTGTACGTGTGTGTGTGTGTGTGTGTGTGTGTGTGTGTGTGTGTGTGTGTGTGTGTGTGTGTGGTGTTTTATTTGTCTCCAGTAATACTCAGCATGTAAGGATCCGGGTTTCACCATCCTGTCGTGTGAGTGACGTTGGTGTAATGTGCGTACACGGGTAGCCGGAATTTGGCTCTGCGTGTGTGTGTGTGTGTGTGTGTGTGTGTGTGTGTGTGTGTGTGTGTGTGTGTGTGTGTGTGTGTGTGTGTGTGTGTGTGTGCGCGCGCGCGCGCGCGCGTGTATTTCTG
>OY757558.1:10967368-10994546 GCA_963584105.1 Alviniconcha strummeri
ACACACACACACACACACACACACACACACACACACACACACACACACACACACAGTCTCTCTCTCTGTCTGTCTGTCTGTCTTTCTGTGTCTGTCTGTCTGTCTGTCTGTCTGTCTGTCTCTCTCTCTCTCACACACACACACACACACACACACACACACACACACACACACACACACACACACACACACACACACACACACACACACAGAGAATGACAGAAAGAGACAGCAACCACACTTTACTCTTGCAAGCCTCGAAAACAGAACGAGGCCCAGAGCACTCATGCAGAGTCAGGACACAAGGGAGTTAATTAGCGCTCAAAATACGTAACACAAGTACAACAAAAAAGACCTGAGTCGCCTACAGTAACTCTCACCTGGCATGCATGCAAATACAAGAGCATGTACCTCTGGTGGAGTTGATGTACCTTGTCTTTACACGCATGCCAGGTGAGAGTTACCGTAGGCGAGTCAGGTCTTTGTTGTTGTACTTGTTACGTATTTTGAGCGCTAATTAACTCCCTTGTGTGTTGATGCAGCAAACACACCAGGTGATAAATCATGCCCAGGAGCTGTGTGAACAAGGAGGTGCAGCTACGCTCCCTTAGTTTGATGGATCGTTCCTGCTGAGTTACAGTTGGCTCTGTGGACGCTGTCCTTGTGACGGTGTTCCCCACAATGGGTGAAAACATTAACCCCTTTCGCTGCCATGATGTCACTTGAAAACGACCAATGAAAGTGCAAAATTCGAAACGCTTGACTGTTTCTGCCTTATTTTTCGCACTGTGGTGTGAAAGGATTTTCACTTAAACACATGGCATTTATACAAGCGGAAAATAAACTGTTTGCAGGCGCGTTCGTGCATCTTTCAGCCCGGAAATTTTACAGGCTGGAGCAGTGAAGGGGTTAAGTTGCGGAGTACACAGCTAGGTTACTCGGAAAATTGCGAGCTCCACCTGAATATCTATCGTTCTGGTGATGTTCACTTTTCGGAGCATTTGAGAATGTGCGAAGCGAGCGAGTGTAGGTATAGCGTATCTCCCCATTCCCTCACCCCCTCAAGTCTGCTTGCCCTAATAAACCCTAAGAGGTTTCCATGGGTGTTAAGCAACAAAATCATCAGCATCATTATGCGCAAATGCTCACATCTGACGTGCGATACTGGGGCCGGATGATATGCACTAATCCGACCCAGGTGTTATTCAAACATAATTTGATCCAGGTGCACCGAAACTTGGCAGCATGCATTACATTACTGGTCTGTGTGCACAGTTGTTAGTGTTACAGACTGGGTTTTATATTATCTTTGTGTGTAATATATCTGTTTATTAGGCAGAGAGTTTCTGGTATGGACAACAGTGGTTGTGACCCTTTAAAACTTTTCTGTGACTCTCTGGGATTTGCGAACTTGCATACCAACTCTGAGCCCTTAAAGGACAAGTCCAAGGTTGGGGGTAATTTTTAATCGACTTGAATTTAAAAAAAAAAATCCAGTTCGAATCTCCAAGGATGAAGCTCCGACGCCATTGTCAGTAGTTTGGCTTTGTTGATTTTCTCCTTGTTATTTCACCTTTCTCGAGCCTTGTTAGGTGCATGGCGTTTCAGTCTTTTTCGTTCTGTTTATTCTAGCTTTCACAACAGGCTGGACCTCACCAGGGAGCCTGCCTTTTATTGGGTGTTTTATTTTATTTTCCCAATTTATCCTTGTTTGTTTCATCATATGTAAAAATGAAAAAGTTTTGTTCGTTCTAGTTCAGTAGACTATAGTATAGTGATTTCGTGGCCTCCCTGGGTTAGGGTTTGTGCTGGAGTTAGTCACCAGTTCTTGCCATTCACTGTTTTTTCTCTTGGCTTGCCCTTTTGTTTCTCGAGTTAAAGCGTTCATTTACGATGTACGAGTGAGGGGTGTAGTCTCGATGTTTAACGAGACCGCTCATTCTTTTTTGTGTGTGGTAGTTCGTGAGCGTCTGTTGCCCTGCCGTGTTGTTGTCACTGCTAAGTGGGTTCAGTGTATCGTGTACACGGATTGCGTGTATCCAGCCTTTGCCCCGTTGCTCGCTGACATTACTCGCCTCCACTTTCTTTTCAGAAAGTGGTGGTGTTGTTTTCTCGCTCTCTTTTCCCCTTCTTTTTCACCATGCATTCTTTCATTTTTTTCAATTTTTTTCTTTGGCTTATTGGCCATTTCGTACCCGCTTGTTAGCTTGCCTGATTAGGGCAGCCATTTTGCATTTCTCTTGTCGTCTGCATTTGTTTACATCCCGATGCTTTGTCATCGGTAGTCCTGATTAGCGTTTTGCTTTATCAGTCTGCAGCCTTTGTTTTTCTAGATGGAAGCTGGTTAGTGAGGGGTGGGTTAGTTATGGTTAGTTTGGCTTTCCATCTCTTTGTCGTTGGCACAGTTATTTTTGCTCTGTGCTCTTACGACTGTAGTCGTCCACTCCTTTGTTGCAGACAGTTGTCTATTAGACTGTTGTGATTTGGTGGTGTGTGTTTTTTGTGTGTGTTTTTCAATTTCCACCTTGTGCTTGCAGGTAGGCAACCGTTTGGGTTTTTGAAGTGGTTTCAGCTGTTTTGTTTCTTTCATTTGGTGTCAGCTGTTTGCTTGCCCGATTAGGGCAGCCATTTTTCGTTTGCCACCAGCATTTGTGGTTTGGTCTTTCTTTGCCACAGGCATTTGTAGTCTGTTCTTTCTTTCTTTGTCACAGGCATTTGTGTACGGTCTCTTTCTTTCATGGCCTTTTCTGCTGTAAGCATTCATGTCAGGCTTTTTGTCTTTGCCTTGTTAGCATTTGTTTCAGGGTATCTCTGTTTTTGGTATCTCGCTGTGTGCTTGCTGCTCGTCAGCTTCATCCGGCTTGGAGATTCAAACTTGAATTTTTTCCAAGTCGGTTACCCTGTGGACAGCGTTACAAATTCTCCTCTGAATTCTGCTCTGAATACCCCATTTGGTATTCCGCCATAAAGTTTACAAAATTGCACACAGCGAAGTGCTCGTTACACGAATGGGCGTGACTGAGGCGCAGCAGTCAGCTCGTTTGAATTGCACAAATTTGACCTATTTTCGCCGCACAGCGGATCGATTCTGTGGGAACTCGTGCATAACTATGCTTTGGGTTGCTCGTGAGTTGTTACAGTTTGCTGCAACACAGTAGGCCGGCGTGGCTAGAGATTTTTGTCGACCACACGCATACACATTCAATGAACAATCTAAGATGGCAACCGCATTGACTCCCCAGACTGACGTCACTTCCGCGAAAGTCATGTGACTGAAGGAGAACCCGAGACAACAGTCTCGGCCAGCCTACAGAAAATAAAATCGATTAAAAACCAAAATTTTTATTTTTATTTTTTCATTAAATCTCAAACCAGTGACTCATTTGTCAATCATTTCAAAGTTCATTTTGCATACTTAAAACCTTGGACTTTACCTTTAAGATCCTAATATATAAAAGGTTCAAAAGAATCCTTATTTAATAGGACACAAACACACAATCTGCAGATTCTCAGGGTAATCCCCTTTACTTTGTCAAGCTAATCTTTGATCTTGTTTCAGAATGCTATCAGTCACTCTTGTTTCAGATTTCTTTTCTTCTGACCCCTTGAACTTTATTTCTGCCAGCAGAATGACCCTCCGTTAAGACTAGCGGCAGTTGTGGGGGCCTTTTTGCTGTTTTCTCAGTCATTGAAGGCACAGTTGATGTGCAGTGACCAGTGTCCACGCTGACTGCACCTTTCGAAGAGAAAGGCTGACCGAGACAGATTCAAATGTGTGTCAGTCTGTTTATCAAGTGGGTACCTCTCACACTGACCACACCTTTTGAAGAGAAAGACAGGCCAAGACAATGTCTGTCAGTCTGTTTATCAACTGGCTGCCCCTCACACTGACCACACCTTTTGAAAAGAAAAGATGGACCAAGATAGATTCAAATGTGTGTCAGTCTGTTTATTAGCAGGGTACCTCTTAACTTGACCAAACCGGCTGTCTTAGTAGCCGAGCCATCACACATTTGTATATGTTGCGATGATGAATTTGTTGTACGTAGCAAGCTCCTTGGTCCATCTGTCAAATGCATGATGGGAAAGAATCCTTCAGATGAAATAAAGGCAGGCTGACTCTGCCAAGCTCCACCCACCTATCGCCAGTTAGACTATAGCAAGCTCCACCCACCTATCGCCAGTTAGACTGTAGCAAGCTCCACCCACCTATCGCCAGTTAGACTGTAGCAAGCTCCACCCACCTATCGCCAGTTAGACTGTAGCAAGCTCCTCCCACCTACCAAAGACACGCATGCAAAGAGCCAATCAGACTGTAGCAAGCTCCTCCCACCTACCAAAGACACGCATGCAAAGAGCCAATCAGACTGTAGCAAGCTCCTCCCACCTGCCACAGACACACATGCAAAGAGCCAATCAGACTGTAGCAAGCTCCTCCCACCTGCCACAGACACACATGGAAAGAGCCAATCAGACTGTAGCAAGCTCCTCCCACCTACCAAAGACTCACATGCAAAGAGCCAATCAGACTGTAGCAAGCTCCTCCCACCTGCCACAGACACACATGCAAAGAGCCAATCAGACTGTAGCAAGCTCCTCCCACCTGCCACAGACACACATGGAAAGAGCCAATCAGACTGTAGCAAGCTCCTCCCACCTACCAAAGACTCACATGCAAAGAGCCAATCAGACTGTAGCAAGCTCCTCCCACCTACCACTGACACATATGCAAAGAGCCAATGAAACTGACTGTTGCAAGCTACTCCCACCTACTAAAGACACTCGGTGGATTGTTAATACAGAGGCCAGGCTTTCGGCTCACGAATGTGACAGGGTGAAGATTATTTTCCCCCCAGCTCTTCGAGGTGATGCTTGTGCAGATTAATCTTCGCCTGCAGTGTCTTCAGTGCAAGGCAGGCACCAAGATAACTGCACTTGTTGCAATTAAAGATCCCTTGTCAAGCCTTTTGATAAGAGAAGACCTGGCAGCCAGTGGCATGGAAACCACAGATAAAGCACGCCAGCAGCAGATTAATCAGTTATGGTTGTGGCTATTCCCAGTTGGAAAAGGAAAAAGACTGACAGGGTTGCAAGTGTGCTGTCCCCCCCCCCCCCCCCACACACACACAAACTCCAAGCCTTACTTTCCAGCACCCATCCTCTGAACTCTGCAATAATTGGTTATGCCCCTTCTCTGTGATAATTGGTTATGCCACTTCTCTGCGATATTAGTTGGTTATGCCACAGAAGGGGCACTCTTTATCGCCGTGCAGCCGTCCACTGATGCTGTCAGCTCTCTCTGAAAGGTTTGGGTACTAACAAGATTGTGGAAGAAAAATAGCATAGAAGCATGTGCATAAACATGAGGCGTGTCTGCCGCTGGGCAAAACAGAATGAGTTCTGTGTCGATTCAAACAATTTTGGTTTTATTTGTGCTGGCGTAAACAATGTGGGCAGCTATAAATGAAACCCTTGATATCATCTGAGTTGTCTCTTGTTACAAACTTACTGTTGTTTGAGCAGATAAAATTCAGAAAACTTATTTTATATACCTATATTGCTTGGTGAGATTTTGTGTGTGCAACCTTTTCTTCACATCTGGTTGGCTGTGACGCTGAAAGTTCTTGCATTTAAGTTTGTTTTCTTTCTTATGTTAGGTTCAGGAAGCTTAATACCGACTTCTGGGTGAGATTTTGTGTGTGCAACTGGTTGTTCACATTTGTGTTTGTATTTTCAGCTGCACCACGTCTGACTAAATTTGACCAAGTTTCATTCCTTCGCATCAAATAATATGCACACCGTTGCTAAACAGTAACCCTAGATTTAGTGTACCCAACACCATTGAGTTGTAGACATTCAAAGGAGCCTGCCTTCTGAAAACATGTTTTGCCGAACCAGTAAAACTAAAAGAGACTGAAATGAAAACTTAAATCAAGGATTTTGTTTTGAAATGCTATGCTCTGCTGATTTTCAATTTTCTGGTGTGACTTTTGCTGGTGATGAGTATAGCAAATCTGGCTGTACTTGTTACAAAGGTGAATGACCTGGCTCACTCAGGTTGCAGTCACAGCTCTTTAATTACTGTTGGGCCTGAAAGTTGCTTGCTGGCATTGCCCTGGGAACAAGACCAGAGAAGCCGTAGGTACCAGTAGCCTGATTATGCCAGCTGTGACACCTCTAAGCCTAATTGTCATCACCCTGCAGACCACCACTGATGCAGGATTGTAAATTGAAAATACAAATATCAGCGGAGCAGTTCAAAACAAAGTCCTTGATTGTAAGTTTCAATTGTGGTCTCTTTAAAATAATATCTTTAATTTTTATTTTTTTATTTTTATAATGAGCATATAATGAAAACATTTTCTATTTTGGTCTTTAAAAAACACAACTATTGGAGTATGGCTGGCCTTCTTGGACATAATGTGTTTTGAGAAGATTGGTTCCTCTGTGTTCAGTTCTAATGAGTTCGTGCACATGTGGCACCAGCCATGTAACAACCAAACAGCACCCACAGTATGCCACTTAAATCAATGGACATTCAGAGGGCACTATCAAAAGCTACAGTCTCTCATTTACAATTGCATGCTGGGAAGAAAAGAAGAAAAAAAAGCAAGAAAAAAAGCACAGTGAGTCAGCTCGTGTGCGGAGAATAGCACTATATATAAAAGTGATCATCAAAGCAATCATCATATGTTCATTTTTCTCTGTCACTGGGTGTATCTGTCTCAGGTACACTTCAGGTACACTTCAGTGTGACAGCACAGGACTGTGAATTGACAACAGGCTGTCTCTTGCTTCGTCCTGATATAACCCTACACGTTGACTGGGCGTAAAACACCAACTTACTTAGTGTCTCTTGCTCTGCTGCTAAGACCGGGATCTCCCCCAACTCCCCCCCCCCCCCTTCCCCGCCCCCTCTTCTCCCCCCTCTCTTCCACCCCCCTTCTCCCCTCTCTCCCCCCCTCCCCCTCTCCCCTTCTTCTCCGCTCCTCTCTCTCTTCCCCCCCTTCTCCCCTCTCTCTCCCCTTCCCCTCTTCTCCCCCCCTCTCTTCCCCCCTTCTCCCCTCTCTCTCCCCTCCCCCTCTTCTTCCCCCCTCTCTTCCCCCACTTCTCCCCTCTCTCTCCCCTTCCCCTCTTCTCCCCCCCTCTCTTCCCCCTCTTCTCCCCCCCTCTCTTCCCCCCCTTCTCCCCTCTCTCCCCCCTCCCCTCCCCCTCTTCTTCCCCCCTCTCTTCCCCCCTTCTCCCCTCTCTCCCCCCTCCCTCTCTTCTCCACCCCCTCTTCCCCCCCTTCTCCCCTCTTTCCCCCCCTCCCTCTCTTCTCCACCCCCCTTCTCCCCTCTCTCCCCCTCCCTGCCCCCTCTTCTCCCCCTCTCTCTTTTCCCCACTTTCTCCCCCCTTCTCCCCTCCCCTTCTTCCCACCCTCTGTCTCCCCTCTCTCCCCCCTTCCCCCTACCCCTCTTCTTCCCCTCTCTCTTCCCCGCCTTCTCCCCTCTCCCCCCCTCTTCTCCCCTCTTCTCTCCCTCCCCCTCTCCCCCCTCTTCTCCCCCTCTCCCCCTGCAGTTGCAGTCAGTCATTCACAAATGGCACGCATGCAACAGATCAGAGCATAGCGAGTCTGCATGGAAGCAGAGAATGGTGCTGTATGGGAATGATCAATCAAATCAGTAAAACTATAATCACCTGGGGAACCATTCCGTTGAGACATTTGCAACACAGTAGCAGCATGTGGATCAGGACAGTTTACATTCTAGTCGGCATCCTAACCATGGGGTTTGACCCATCAACCTTCTGCCAAAGGACGAAACCAGGGTGCCAGAAAAACAAGGTTGGCGCTACGTGTCCAGGGTTCCTAGAGCAGCGTCGGCAAAATTGCAGTACTTAGCCTGAGGCAGAGCTCATGCTTTATTCATACCTTCCATTCATTTACAGAATGTGTCGGGAAATACTGAACCTTTTGTAGGACCAGCAGAGCAGACTGGTTTGAGTGACTAGTCACCGGCAGGGCATTGATTACCAGATCGGATTTGATGAAGGCTGTTTGAAGGGTCTGTCTCAAAAATTTGAGGAAAGCCGTTTGAAAGGTCTGTCTCAAGAATTTGATTTGATGAAAGCTGTTTCAGTGAAGGGTCTGTCTCAAGAATTTGATTTGATGAAAGCTGTTTGAAGGGTCTGTCAGAAGAATGTGATTTGATGAAAGCTGTTTTAGTGAAGGATATGTCTCAAGAATGTGAGTTGATGAAAGCTGTTTTAGTGAAGGATATGTCTCAAGAATGTGATTTGATGAAAGCTGTTTTAGTGAAGGATATGTCTCAAGAATGTGAGTTGATGAAAGCTGTTTTAGTGAAGGGTCTGTCTCAAGAATTTGATTTGATGAAAGCTGTTTGAAGGGTCTGTCAGAAGAATGTGATTTGATGAAAGCTGTTTTAGTGAAGGGTCTGTCTCAAGAGTGTGATTTGATGAAAGCTGTTTCAGTGAAGGGTCTGTCTCAAGGCTGTTTGAAGGGTCTGTCAGAAGAATGTGATTTGATGAAAGCTGTTTTAGTGAAGGATCTGTCTCAAGAATGTGAGCTGATGAAAGCTGTTTCAGTGAAGGGTCTGTCTCAAGCATGTGATTTGATGAAAGCCGTTTTACTGAAGGGTCTGTCTCAAGAATGTGATTTAATGTAAAGTGTTTGAAGTCTCAAAATGTCTCAAAATGTCTCAAAATGTGATTTGATGAAAGCTGTTTCAGTGAGGGGTCTGTCTCAAGATCATTAATATAGATCATTTTAATTATTACTATGTCTCAATTTCATTAATATATGTTAGGTCAAAGACCCCTCCAGATTTGGTAATGACTGACCAGTTGACATAGCACAGCTTGTGTGCCCGCACTCCCGTCATCATAAAGAGCCTGTTGTGTGCAGCATTCCGCCGACCCCCCCACCCCCCACCCACCCCAACCTCCCACCACCACCCCCACCCTGAGCCAAACCCAATTTTTGGCCCACAATGCTAAGCAGAGTGCAGAGGGGTTATAAAAAATCTGATCCTGGTGGATTATTATGCTGGTTGCCAAAGGGTCATTCAATTCTTCCTTGTGCGTTAGTGTATAAGATCGAATGACAGCTTTAGTTTTCTACTGGGATGAATAAAGTATATTGTTGCTGTTGTTATTGTTACGGGTCAGACACCTGTTTTGCTACCTGAGTAGTTAATCAGGGACCACCGGCACAAAGTAACGAGAGGGTATCAGCCCAGTATTAATGAAAGAAAACCATCGTCTAGTGGGGTCAACTCCATATCAGCTTGGGTGAATGCTCTCGGCTGACACCTAAGATACTGTAAATGAAGGGAGACGTGTATTCAGAAGAACTGGAGCAAAAAAAGTCCTGTCATTAATTAGCAGTAAATTTGGAATGTTAAGAAAATTTCTTTTCTGAAATGCTGAAGTTTGAAGTACTTAACAAAGAAAAGTAGCTGCAAGTGCGAACACTCTGTCTATGGATCCGTAAAGGATGCTTGCCATAAATGTGTGTGTGTGTGTGTGTGTGTGTGTGTGTGAGTGTGTGTGTGTGTGTGTGTGTGAGTGTGAGTGTGTGTGTGTGTGTGTGTGTGTGTGTGTGTGAGTGTGTGTGTGTGTGTGAGTGTGTGTGTGTGTGTGTGTGTGTGAGTGTGTGTGTGTGTGTGTGTGTGTGTGAGTGTGTGTGTGTGTGTGTGTGTGTGTGTGTGTGTGTGTGTGTGTGTGTGTGTGTGTTTTTCCTCACACTGTGTGGAACATTCCTGTTTTCAATCTGTCAGCGTCCATGGTTCAAAACTTCCCTCAGTGGTGTGTGTATTTTTTCTTGTTTTTTTTCTTCTCCATTTTGTTTCTTTCATTCAGTGTTTGTCAATCCTGTATTTTCTGTGCCACTGATGTCTTTGCAACTAAATAAACTAGGTATGTTGATGTACTATTACTAATCACCAGACCTACTCCAAAGAAAATGTGCACATAATACATACTGATAATAACAGTGACTTTTGGTATCTAGTCAACAGGGGGTATTTATGCCACACGAAACAATGATCCTTGTTTAAAAATATGGTCATGAACCCAGAATGAACAGCAGTATTTTGGTTATTGTGATAGTGGACTGGATACATGTGTATAATAAGCGGGGTGGGCGGGGTGGGGGGTGGGGGTAATTTTCTTCTCTGGTGTCAACTGTCTGTGCTGATTCTTATTTTGTATCCAATAAGTGGTGGGATATTTTTTTCTCTCGGGTCAGCTTTCTGTGCTCTTATTTTGTATTCATTCTGCCCCTGTGCTACCGCAGTAGCACGTAAAAGATCCCAGTCATTCTGCCAAAAGTGCAAGTGGCAGGTTACATGTCCTGCTTAATATGCTTGCGCCCTACATATGTGGCTTTGCATGAAGTGACGTGACATTGTGCATGGTTGTATGGTGTACACAGAATTCCCAGAGACAGCAGCAGTTCCAGGTGGCACCAGCCATGTAACAACTGAACAGGGCTGTAGATAACCGCTTTGATGGCTATTCAAAATATGCTATGAAATCTACAGTTACTCATTCAGAATCACAAGTGACAAAAGTGCAGTGAGTCTGCTTGAGAGCAGAGAACAGCACAATATAAAAGCAATCGTCGGTCAGTCAGTTCCAAAAACTCAGGAGCTGCAATCAGTCCCAAGAGCTCAGGAGCTGCAATCAGTCTCAAGAGCTCAGGAGCTGCAATCAGTCCCAAGAGCTCAGGAGCTGCAATCAGTCCCAAGAGCTCAGGAGCTGCAATCAGTCTCAAGAGCTCAGGAGCTGCAATCAGTCCCAAGAGCTCAGGAGCTGCAATCAGTCTCAAGAGCTCAGGAGCTGCAATCAGTCCCAAGAGCTCAGGAGCTGCAATCAGTCTCAAGAGCTCAGGAGCCGCAATCAGTCTCAAGAGTTCAGGAGCTGCAATCAGTCTCAAGAGCTCAGGAGCTGCAATCAGTCCCAAGAGCTCAGGAGCTGCAATCAGTCTCAAGATCTCAGGGGCTGTGTGAACAGGGAAGTGGGCCTTTGCTCTCATTCCCTATCCCATTCTTTCCCAGTCCCTAATAAGCCCTATGGTTTCTGTGGACGTACAGCACCATGGAAGAAGAAGAAGAAGAAGAAGAAGAAGAAAAAAAAAGAACAATCAGTATATTTGTAGGGGAGCCAGGTGGGAAGTGAGGGAAACAGGTCGGAAGCATGACTGAAGCGTCACAAGTCAGAGGTTGCTATAGCATGACTTCTATTTACACCAACTGGGAAACAGTGTAGTCTCTCCCATGAATCAGATGCATTGGTGCCCAGGTAACGGCTTACACTAAAAGATGACCTGCTTCTGCAGGGACATTGACGGAAAGAGGAAAGAGGATGCGGTGGGCCCAAGTTTTAATGCTTCAGATAATTAGGGCCATAAAACTCCCGCCCAACCAAAAAAAAAAAAAAAAAAAAAAAAGAAGAAAAAGATGACAGGAAAGAAAAGGTTAAAGGGTCATGGCCCTGGACACACAGTGCACTTGGTTACATATTATAACCTTAAAAAATCACATTATACTTAATATGTTTGGGCATATATGTGTGTGTGTGCGTGTGTGTGTGTGTGTGCATGTGTGTGTGCGTGCATGGGCATGTGTTTGTGTGCATGTGCGTGTGTGTGTGTGTGTGTGGGGGGGCATGTGTGGACATGTATATATGTGTGTGTGTGTGTGTGGGGAGGGGGGGGATGCGCATGTGTGTATGTGTATGCATGCGTGTGCATGTGTGTGCATGTTTGTGGGTGTGGATGCAGTTTGACTTCTGAGTCCAAGAACCGACCTATTGCTTCCCATTTTGTGTTAATACAGGTTGTGCTTCCCATTTTGTGTTAATACAGGTCATGCTTCCCATTTTGTGTTAATACAGGTCGTGCTTCCCATTTTGTGTTAATACAGGTGATGCTTCCCATTTTGTGTTAATACAGGTCGTGCTTCCCATTTTGTGTTAATACAGGTCATGCTTCTCATTTTGTGTTAATACAGGTCATGCTTCCCAGTTTGTGTTAATACAGGTCATGCTTCCCAGTTTGTGTTAATACAGGTGATGCTTCACATTTTGTGTTAATACAGGTTGTGCTTCCCATTTTGTGTTAATACAGGTCATGCTTCCCATTTTGTGTTAATACAGGTCATGCTTCCCATTTTGTAATACAGGTCATGCTTCCCATTTTGTGTTAATATAGGTCATGCTTCTCATTTTGTGTTAATACAGGTCATGCTTCACATTGTGTGTTAATACAGGTCATGCTTCCCATTGTGTGTTAATACAGGTCATGCTTCACATTGTGTGTTAATACAGGTCATGCTTCACATTGTGTGTTAATACAGGTCATGCTTCACATTGTGTGTTACTTCAGGTGATGCTTCACATTTTGTGTTAATACAGGTAATGCTTCCCATTTTGTGTTAATACATGTCGTGTTTTACATTTTGTGTTAATACAGGTCGAGTACGAGTACATGGTGGTCGCCACAGGCTTGCAGCTCAACTACGATAAGGTGAGTTATAAATAACATTACATGACCATTGGTGGCAACGTTTACAGCCCCGACATGAATGTCTGAGCAACATCCATCATAATTGGCACATTTAACATTTGGCAGATTAGGTGCAAAAGGTTAGTCTGTCGTCCCATTTGTAACAACCGAAGAGGGCTGTACATACACCACTTTGGTGGATATTCGAAACATGCTATGAAAAGCTACAGTCGTAGTTAAGATCCAAACAAAACACATAAAAGGTTCAAAAGAGTGCTGATTATTAGGACAAAGCAACTTGCAAATTTTCGAGGTAATCACCTTTTTCAAGCTACAAAACAACACTAACTCAACAGTTAAATGGCAAAAACTTATGATAAATGGCAAAAACTTATGATAAATGGCAAAAACGTATGATAGACGAGATGCAGAGCTAAGCCACTTACCTGTTTTTGGTTGAGCTGTGTCATTTTCGTGTCTAGTGTTGGTTTTTGGTGTTTTAAAAAAAATCTTGTTTGGACCTTGTTTAAGAACGATAGCAGTCATTCTTGTTTCAGATTTATTATCCTCATAGTTAACCCCTTCACTGCTATGATATCACTTGAAAACAGCCAATAAAAGTGATAAATTTGAAACTCTTAAGCCTCTTTGTTTGCTTTTTGGCACTGAACTGTGCCAGGAATTTTATAAAAATGCATAGCATTGAAAGATGTGTTGTATGACCAGAAGACAAACTGGCGTGTCAGCGCATCTTTCAGCCTGGAAATTTTACAGGATAGGGCAGTGAAGGTGTTAAACTAAATACTAAAGAGTAGCAGTATGTATTTGTATATAGTAGTGGAACAGTGTTAAAATTGATCCCATAATCCACAATCATAGGTGTTTGGACATCATGTCCGGACATAATTCTACTGTATAGTATAATGAAATGGAATCTTTGAAGGCTGACATGCACGCACATGTCTTGTGTCATGAGGAGCTCAGATTCAAAGCACAATTGTTAAAAAAATTTTTATAAACACACACACACACACACACACACACACACACACACACACACACACACACACACACACACACACACACACACACACACACACATGATGCAAATATCTGTACGTTTTTCTACATTTTGAAGCCAATTTCTGTCTTCATTTGGAGTTCCCTTTAAAATGCTTACACAAACATCAGCTGGGAGACAGTGTGTGTGTGTGTGTGTGTGTGTGTGTGTGTGTGTGTGTGTGTGTGTGTGTGTGTGTGTGTGTGTGTATACATGTGTATCTGGCTGTCTTTTTTCTCTGTATGCACACACACACACACACACACACACACACACACACACACACACACACACACACACACACACACACACACACACACACTCTCTCTCTCTCTCTCTCTCTCTCCCTCCCTCCCTCTCTGTGCGTCTCTTTTGCTCTCTCTGTGTTTCTCTGTCTCTGTCTCCCTTTCTCTCTGTGTCTGTCTCTGTCTGTCAGTCTGTCTCTGTTTTCTTCTTCTTTTCTTGATCTTGATGGTTTGTGTTGGCAACAACCAATCCAATGGTACAAGCACCAACAGAAACATATTTCTGTCTCACTGTCTCTGGGTGTGTGTCTCCCAGTCTCTCTCAGTCTCTCTGTCTCTGTCTCTCTCTCCATTGTATTGAATTTAAAAATCCAGTGACTCTTTCAGAAGATTTTGATAAAAAATAAAATAAAAAAAAGGTTCAGTGTTGCTGTATATCACATTTAAGTGATTTTTTGTGTGTGTGTGTGTGTGTGTGTGTGTGTGTGTGAGAGAGAGAGAGAGAGAGAGAGAGAGAGAGAGAGAGAGAGAGAGAGAGAGAGAGAGAGAGTGTGTGTGTGTGTGTGTGTGTGTGTGTGTGTGTGTGTGTGTGTGTGTGTGTGTGTTGTAGACTGGGAAGAGTAGTTGAGCTCTGGCAGTAGAATAGATGGCTGTGTATCTGACAGGTTACAGTGATTATGTGGCTGGTTTCCATGAACCACCTTTGCCACCATATAGATTTCACACCAGTTTGAAAAAATGTCTGGTGAGATCACTAAAATAAACAAGTTAGTTCAAGTTGTTGGTAGCTGGGTTCTAACATCCGTTATCAGCAAATGCACATTTCAGAAGTCTTATCGTACGTGTAAACCCTTTCTCAAGTCAAATCTGCAAAATCAGTCGATCTCTACACGAATGAAAAAACAACAACATAATGCACAAACATCAAACACAAGTTTTCAAGTGAAAAAATAAAGCATACAAAAAAAGTCGTGAGAATGAAATGACAATGCAGAAAGAGCAAGGGGACTTGGCAGTAGAATGAGACGGCAGATAGGAAGAGAAGTCAAATGACCAATTCGTTGTGTTTGTTAATGACTGTGTTGATTGTAGAGTTCATAAAGGCCACTTTTTACTTGCTGTTTTGTTGAGGATGTACCTCAGGTTGAGTTTATGCACCTTGTATTTAATCGCATGTGAGGTGAGAATTACTGTAGATGACTAGGGTCTTTTGTTGTTGTGTTTGTGTGACGTCTTTCGAGTGTTATTTAACTCCCGTGTTTTACCGGAGGTGACTCAGGGCTTTGATGTTGTGTTTTTGTGACATCTTTTGTGAGTGTTATTTAACTCCTCTGTTTTACTGTAGGTGACTCAGGGCTTTGCCGCTGTGTTATTGTGTGACGTCTTTTATGAGTGCTGTTTACCTCCCCTGTTTAGTTGACTGGGTCTTGATGGTGGCTTGACTTATGACCTGGTACGGAATGGAGTTACTGTGAATGCGTGATTTGTCCTGAGGTTCTGTGTGCGGTTGACCGGATGTAAAAAAAAAAAAAAACTGTTTCTGTTTGCCTGTCTGTCTGCCTGTCTGTTTGTCTGCCTGTCTGTCCCTCTCTATCTCACTGTCCCCCTTCGCCTCCTCACACTCTCTTCCTTCTCTCTCTCTTTCTTCTTTCTCTCTCTCCCCCCACTCCCTCCCTCTCCCTCTCTTCCTCTCTTTCTCCCCTCTCTCCTCTGCCTCTCTTTTGCTCTGTCCCTCTCGCTCACTCCCTCTCTCCCTCTCCTTCTCTCTCTCCCTTTCACTCCCTCTCCCTCTCTCTCCCTCCCCCTCTCTCTCTCAATCTCCCTCTCAACTTGTGCTATTAATTCTGTGACTTTGATGCCTGAGTTAAATGTTGATAACAAAACAAAACAAACAAACAAAACGGTTTTATTTTAATGAAATTGGCACTGCAACATAAAGAAAGTGAAGCAGATGCTGGTCATAAAAAGAGAGTGTTCGGCATTGTGCTGACATCTGAGAAACTGAAATAGTGTTGATCATGAAAAGAGAATGCTTGGCACTGTGCATACACCCGAGAAACTGAAGCAGGTATTGCTCATGAAAGGAGAGTGCTTTTGTGTGGGAATTAGAAAGTGGTAGCCATTTGCTTAGAGCCTCGCGTTCTGATCATGTGTTTGTTACCAAGTGTTTTGCTGCCAGTGATGGAGGATGACAATTCGATCCTTGTAAGAAGCAGTTCGTTTGTACTTATAGTAAATAAGTAAACACACACTCTCATGCACGTATGCACTGTTCCACGTGCACGTGTAACCGCATTCATTGCCGTGATTGTCTTATTGTAACATGGATTTGTTTGTTGGGCCAATTAATTGGTCTGAATTTCTTTAAATACATTCTTCTGCTTTTTCTTACCTCTCTCCCTCTCCCTCTCTTTGTGTGTGTGCGTGCGTGCGTGCGTGCGTGCGTGTGTGTGTGTGTGTGTGTGTGTGTGTGTGTGTGTGTGTGTGTGTGTGTGTGTGTGTCTCTCTCTCTCTCTCTCTCTCTGTCTCATTCCTGTCCCTCTCTGCCTCTGTCTTTCTGCATCTCCCCTCTCCCCCCCTCTCTCCCTCCTCTCTCTCCCCCTCTCTTCCTCTCTGCCCATCCTCTCTCTCTCCCTCTCCCTCCTCTCTCCCCCCCTCTCCGCATCCTCTCTGTCCCTCCTCTCTCTCCCCTCTTCCTCTCCTCCTCTCCCCCTCTCCCTCCCCTCTCTCTCTTCCTCTCCTCCCTCTCTCTCTCTTCCTCTCCCTCCTCTTCCCCCCCTTCCTCTCTCTTCCTCCCCCTCTCTCTCTCTCCTCCCCTCTCTCCCCCTCCTCTCCCCTCCTTCCTCTCTCTCTCTCTCTCTCTCTCTCTCTCTCTCTCTCTCTCTCTCTCTCTCTCTCTCTCTCTCTCTCTCTCTCTCTCTCTCCCTCCTCTCCCCTCCTCTCTCTTCTTCCTCCTCCTCTCTCCCCCCTCCCTCTCTTCCTCTCCTCTCCCCCCTCTTCCTCTCTGTCCATCCTCTCTCTCCCCCCTCTCCCTCCTCACTCTGTGTTCCTCTCCCCCTCTTTCCCCCCAGCCCTTCCTCTCTCCCCCTCCCCTCTCCCCCCTCTTCCTCTCCCTCCTCTCCACCCCTCCTCTCTCCCCCCTCCTTTATCTCCCTGTCTTCCTCTCTCCCCCCTCTCTCTTCCTCTCCCTCCTCTCTCTCCCCCTCTTCCTCTCTCTCCCTCCTCTCTCACACACTCCTTCCCTCCCCCTCTCTCTCTCACACTCTCTCACTCACTGTCTCTAACTTTCTCTTTCTCTCACTCACTCATTCTCTCTCTCACTGTCTCTTTCTCTTTCTCTCACTCACTCATTCTCTCACTCACTCATTCTCTCACTCACTGTCTCTCACTCTCTCTTTCTCTCACTCTCTCTTTCTCTCACTCACTGTCTCTCACTCTCACTCACTCTCTCTCTCTCTCTCTCTCACTCACTCTCTCTTTCTCACTCACACTGTCTCTCTCGGTCTTTCTCACATTCTTTCTCTCTCTCCCTCCCCCACCATACCCCCCTCTCTCTCCCTTTCTCTCCCTCTCTCCCATTGTCCTTCCCTCTCCCTCCCCCCTCGCTCTTTCTCTTTTCGGCCTGTAGTGGCAATATCTGTACTGGACGCATTTCACACGATCAGCGTGGAGCTTGTAACTCAGGATGATGTTCAGCCAGGATAAAATCGAAGGGAATGGAAAGGGGAGGCTATTCACCACCAACAACAAAAATGGAAAAAAATGAGAGTGACGCGTCCTGTTGCAGATAAAGGGACTGATGGAGGCGATGAAGCACGACCCGAGGGTCTGCTCCAACTACCACCACGACTACGTCAAGAAGACCTTCCCCGCCTTACAGGCCATTCAGAGCGGCAACGCCATCTTCACCTTCCCCAACTCGACCATCAAGTGTGCGGGAGCTCCGCAGAAGATCATGTACCTGGGCGAGGAGTTCTTCAGGCTTGTGAGTTCTAATTGTTGTCTTTTGTCAAAATAGTGACGAGAGCGGTTGGGTCTTAGAGTTGGAGTGCCCTTTCTCTCACGGAACTAGCCTTAGGCGTGTCTGTTTCAAAGTTGAAAGTTCAAAGTCCTCTTGCTGGGCCTGCCTCATCCTCTTGCTGGGCCTGCCTCATCCTCTTGCTGGGCCGCCTCGTCTTCTTGCTGGGCCTGCCTGCCCTCTTACTGGGCCTGTCTTGCTGGGCCTTCCTCATCCTCTTGCTGGGCCTGTCATGCTGGGCCTGCCTCATCCTCTTGCTGGGCTTGTCTTGCTGGGCCCGTCTCATCCTCTTGCTGGGCCTGCCTCATCCTCTTGCTGGGCCTGTCTTGCTGGGCCCGTCTCATCCTCTTGCTGGGCCTGCCTCATCCTCTTGCTGGGCCTGTCTTGTCCTCTTGCTGGGCCTGTCTTGCTGGGCCCGTCTCATCCTCTTGCTGGGCCTGCCTCATCCTCTTGCTGGGCCTGCCTCATCCTCTTGCTGGGCCTGTCTTGTCCTCTTGCTGGGCCTGTCTTGCTGGGCCCGCCTCATCCTCTTGCTGGGCCTGTCTTGCTGGGCCTTCCTCATCCTCTTGCTGGGCCTGTCATGCTGGGCCTGCCTCATCCTCTTGCTGGGCTTGTCTTGCTGGGCCCGTCTCATCCTCTTGCTGGGCCTGCCTCATCCTCTTGCTGGGCCTGTCTTGCTGGGCCCGTCTCATCCTCTTGCTGGGCCTGCCTCATCCTCTTGCTGGGCCTGTCTTGTCCTCTTGCTGGGCCTGTCTTGCTGGGCCCGTCTCATCCTCTTGCTGGGCCTGCCTCATCCTCTTGCTGGGCCTGCCTCATCCTCTTGCTGGGCCTGTCTTGTCCTCTTGCTGGGCCTGTCTTGCTGGGCCCGCCTCATCCTCTTGCTGGGCCTGTCTTGCTGGGCCTGCCTCATCTTGCTGGGCCTGTCTTGTCCTCTTGCTGGGCCTGTCTTGCTGGGCCTGCCTCATCCTCTTGCTGGGCCCACCTTGTTGCGTTTGTTTGAGGACGTGCCTCTGGTGGAGTTTATGTACTTTGTGTTTACATGCATGCCAGGTGAGAGCTGCTGTAGGTGACTCAGCTCTTTGCTGTTGTGTTTGTGTGACGTCTTTTGAGTGCCAGTTAACTCCCTTGTGTGTTGACTTTGTGTTTGTTTGAGGATGTGCCCCTGGTGGAGTTTATGTACCTTGTATTTACTCACATGCCATAGGTAACTCAAGGTTGTTTGTGTGATGTGTTTTGAGTGCCAGTTAACTCCCTTGTGTGTTGACTTTGTGTTTGTTTGAGGATGTTCCCCTGGTAGAGTTTATGTACCTTGTATTTACTCGCATGTCATAGGTAACTCAAGGTTGTTTGTGTGATGTGTTTTGAGTGCCAGTGTACTCCCTTGTGTGTTGATTTTGTGTTTGTTTAAGGAGGTACCTCTGGTGGAGTTTATGTACTTTGTATTTACACGCATGCCAGGTGAGTTACCATAGGCGACTCAGGTCTTTGTTTTTGTGTTTGTGTGACATCTTTTGAGTGCCAATTAACTCCTTTGTGTGTTGATTTTGTGTTTGGTTGAGGATGTTCCTCTGGTGGAGTTTATATCCCTTGCATTTACTCGCATGCCAGGTGAGAGTGTTTAAAAAAGAAATTAAAAAATTGCCAGGTCTTTGTTTTTGTGTTTGTGTGACGTCTCTCGAGTGCCAGTTAACTCCCTTGTGTGTTGTGTTTTGTTTGTTACTACTCTAGGAGGGCAAGAGAGATAAAATCAACGTCATCTTCAACTCCTCACTGGGTGTCATCTTTGGGGTCAAGAAGTACGCAGCCAGTCTGCTGGAGATCGTTGCTGCCAGGTGCGATGATGCATAGCGAATTTTTGAATATTTTGGTGCATAGCGAATTTCGTTTCTCCTGGTGAATTTTTATTTAATTTTAATTTTTATTACTTCTTTGTTCCATGCGGCAAATTTGGGTCACCTTACCTGGGTAAGGCACAGTAGCTGTAATAGCAGCGCTATCCATTCCTGTCAGTGTGTGTAGTATTTTCATGTGTCCAAACAATGGTAGGCTGCCAGTGTTTGGAATTTTGATGTGCGTACAGATGTTAATGCCTGCAATTGCACACAGTGGCTGTACGTATGGACACTGCAAGAGAATCTACTCTGAAAGTTGACCCTGGGAGAAAAATCCCTTGCCGCACCGGGGACTCGAACCTGCATCAGCATTGTGCCAGTTTTCAGTTGGACGCTTTACCAACTGAGCTATCCCCGCCCCCAAATTTAACCTTTTCACTGAAACGGTGTCAGTTGAAAACGACCAGTAAAAGTGCTAAATTTGAAATCTTTCACCTTTTTTCTCTTCTATCTCTCTCTAATACTTTCTTTTTTCTCTCTCTCTTCTTTTTCTTCTTCTCTCTCTCTTCTTTTTTTGTTGCCCTGATATAACTGTACCGGTTCACTGGGCATAAAACACCAGCTTACTTACTTACTCTTCATTTTTTGACTAGCATGTGAAGGGATTTCCAGCAAAGCACATAGTATCGAAAATAGATTTGTTTTAGGACCGGAAAATATACTGTTAGCAGGCATGTGTGCGCGTGCACATTTCAATCTTAGAGCTTTACAGGATGGGGCAGAGAAGGGGTTAGACTTGAACATGCATGTTCACAGATACATCAGTATGTACACTGATGGATTTCAGGTGTTGAGACAAACACGGGTAGAAGGTCAGTTGGACCTGCATGCATGCAGATGTGCTGCATTTTTTATCTTGTGCCCCAGCCTACTGGTGTTACATGTTGATGTTGCATTCTTGATATTGTACCCCACCAAAGCCATTTCACCCATATTTCAGTCCACTGTACCAGTTCCACTCATGTTGCATGCTGGTGTTGTGCCCCACACTCGTGTTACATTCATCATATTGGGCAATTCAGCGAAACTGGTTTATGTGAGTGAACGCCCTTTGTCATCTTCCAGGCAAGAAGTTGCGAAAGATTGCAGCTAACACTTCCTGGATGGTTTCCGATAGGCTGTGATCAACAGCGTAAAGTGAACCTAGAATTATGAAGTAGTACAAATGCCACCACTTTTGCCTTTGCAAAAGCCACAGAGCTCAGGAGCTGTGTGAAAGTCGAGGTGGCCGTCCTGGGCTCCCGTCTCTAATAAGCCTACGGTTTCTGTGGACCTAAAACAACACTTCAGCCAATCAAAGTTTGCAAAAGTTACAGGGAAAAGATGATGGAGGATGAGAAAAAAGTGGAAGATGATGGAGGAGGAGAAAAAAGTGTTTTTGCATTGTTTCTTGTCTGACTGAAACGTCACGAGTTTGAAGGGAAGTTGCAGTTTGGGACATCCTATAGCATCAGCAACAAGTTCTTGCTTGTTGGCAGACACCCTCTGACTATAGGCCTTCAAAAATGCCTTTAAAGTTGGCACGGTAAACTTCGCTTATTCACTGTCACCAGCTTCCATTGTGAAGAAAGTATGCACCGGAAGTGTTTCAGTATCCGTTCCTCCCCCGTGTTACCGCAGTCGCACATAGAAGATCCTGATCCTGTACACATTTCACACATATTGCATTTGAAAATTGCGTCTTGCAATATCAGAATGCAACATGAATGACATTCTGACAGCGTGCTTTGCTTGCCCTGAAATAAACATCGTGGTTGACTGGGCAGTGAACGAAATATTCCTTCCTTTGCCTGTCACACCTCGCCAGCTCTGAGTTGTAACTTAAAAAATGCTCTGGTGCATGTCGACAGGAACATCAAAGTCAACTTCAGACACAATCTGGTGGAGGTGAAGCATGACAAGAGTGAGGCCATCTTTGAACTTCTGGACAGTGAGGACGGGAAGACCGTCACCTTCAAGGTTAGTTCATGGTTGGGCTATTACAGGGAGACAGTCGTTTTTAAGGTTGGTTCATGCAGGGCTGTTACAGTGAGACCACTGCCACTTTTAAGGTTAGTTCATGCAGGGCTATTACGGGAAGACCACCGTTACGTTTAAGGTTATTTCATATGGGACTATTACAGGGAGACCACTGCCACTTTTAAGGTTTGTTCATGCAGGGCTATTACGGGGAGACGGTCACTTTTAAGGTTAGTTCATTCAGGGATATTATGGGGAGACCTCTGTCACATTTAAGGTTGGTTCATGTGGGGCTATTACAGGGAGAGAGTCACTTTTAAGGTTGGCTCATGCGGGGTTATTATGGGGAGATGGTCACTTTTAAGGTTGGTTCATGCAGGGCTATTACGGGTAGACAGTCATCTTTAAGGTTAGTTCATGCAAGGCTATTACGGGTAGACAGTCATCTTTAAGGTTAGTTCATGCAGGGCTATTACAAGGAGACCACTGTCACTTTTAGGGTTAGTTCATGCAGGGCTATTACAAGGAGACCACTGTCACTTTTAGGGTTAGTTCATGCAGGGCTATTACAAGGAGACCACTGTCACTTTTAGGGTTAGTTCATGTAGGGCTATTACAAGGAGACCACTGTCACTTTTAGGGTTAGTTCGTGGGTGGGTTGCAACAGGGAGATGGTCACTTTTAAGTTTAGTTCATGGTTGGTCTACTACAGGAGACAATCACTTGTAAGTTTAGTTCATGGCAGTCTACTACAGGGAGACAGACCACTGTCACTTTTAAGGTTAGTTTAAGGCGGGTCTACACAGGAAGGGTCTACTACAGGGAGAATTGTCACTTTTAAGGTTAGTTTATGGTGGGGTTACTGCAGGGAGACCACTGTCACTTTCAAGGTTAGTGCATGGCAGGGAGACTGTCACTTTTAAGGTTAGGTTTTGGCAGGTCTACTACAGGGAGACCACTGTCACTTTCAAGGTTAGTGCATGGCAGGGAGACTGTCACTTTTAAGGTTAGGTTTTGGCAGGTCTACTACAGGGAGACCACTGTCACTTTAAGGTTAGTTTGTGGCAGGTCTACTACAGTGAGACCACTGTCACTTTAAGGTTAGTTTGTGGCAGGTCTACTACAAGAAGACCACTGTCACTTTAAGGTTAGTTTGTGGCAGGTCTACTACAGGGAGACCACTGTCACTTTAAGGTTAGTTTGTGGCAGGTCTACTACAAGAAGACCACTGTCACTTTAAGGTTAGTTTGTGGCAGGTCTACTACAGGGAGACCACTGTCACTTTAAGGTTAGTTTGTGGCAGGTCTACTACAGGGAGACCACTGTCACTTTAAGGTTAGTTTGTGGCAGGTCTACTACAGGGAGACCACTGTCACTTTAAGGCTAGTTTGTGGCAGGTCTACTACAGGGAGACCACTGTCACTTTAAGGTTAGTTTGTGGCAGGTCTACTACAGGGAGACCACTGTCACTTTAAGGCTAGTTTGTGGCAGGTCTACTACAGGGAGACCACTGTCACTTTTAAGGCTAGTTTGTGGCAGGTCTACTACAGGGAGACCACTGTCACTTTAAGGTTAGTTTGTGGCAGGTCTACTACAGGGAGACCACTGTCACTTTAAGGTTAGTTTGTGGCAGGTCTACTACAGGGAGGGTCTACTAAAGGAAGACCACTGTCACTTTAAATTTAGTTTGTGGCAGGTCTACTACAGGAAGACCACTGTCACCCCCCCCCCCCCCCCCCACAAACACACACACTAACACAAATATGAGCACAGGGATATACACAATTTCACACACATCTGCATAACCACACACACACACACACATGCAAATAACTGGACTGCAAATTAATGCACATCATCATTAATCTGTCATCAACCCTGATTTTTGTTTCGTTTGTTTGCTTGTCACAGTACGACTTCTTGCACGTCACCCCCCCTATGTCGGCCCCTGACGTCATCCGAGCCAGCCCCCTGGTGAACGAGGCCGGCTGGGTGGACGTCAACCCGAAAACCCTGCAGCACAACAAGTACGTCAACATCTTCGCCATCGGGGACTGCTCGAGTCTGCCTACCTCCAAGACTGCTGCTGCTGCTGGTAAGTCGTCAGAGTCTGGGGTACGTGACTGCAGTCAGTTGGTTTACGAGACTGCAGTCAGTTGGTTTACATGTCTGCAGTCAGTTGGTTTAATTGTCTGCAGTCAGTTGGTTTACGTGTCTGCAGTCAGTTGGTTTACGAGACTGTAGTCAGTTGGTTTAATTGTCTGCAGTCAGTTGGTTTAATTGTCTGCAGTCAGTTGGTTTACGTGTCTGCAGTCAGTTGGTTTACATGTCTGCAGTCAGTTGGTTTACGTGTCTGCAGTCAGTTGATTTACGTGTCTGCAGTCAGTTGGTTTACGTGACTGCAGTCAGTTGGTTTACGTGTCTGCAGTCAGTTGGTTTACGTGTCTGCAGTCAGTTGGTTTACGTGTCTGCAGTCAGTTGGTTTACGTGTCTGCAGTCAGTTGGTTTAATTG
Source organism: Alviniconcha strummeri (assembly GCA_963584105.1). NCBI lineage: Eukaryota > Metazoa > Mollusca > Gastropoda > Provannidae > Alviniconcha > Alviniconcha strummeri. The sequence goes on from OY757558.1 coordinate 10,991,564, forward strand.
TCTGCAGTCAGTTGGTTTACGTGTCTGCAGTCAGTTGGTTTACGTGACTGCAGTCAGTTGGTTTAATTGTCTGCAGTCAGTTGGTTTATGTGTCTGCAGTTGGTTTACGTGTCTGCAGTCAGTTGGTTTATGTGTCTGCAGTCAGTTGGTTTACATGTCTGCAGTCAGTTGGTTTACGAGACTGCAGTCAGTTGGTTTAATTGTCTGCAGTCAGTTGGTTTACGTGTCTGCAGTCAGTTGGTTTAATTGTCTGCAGTCAGTTGGTTTACGTGTCTGCAGTCAGTTGGTTTACGTGTCTGCAGTCAGTTGGTTTACGAGACTGCAGTCAGTTGGTTTAATTGTCTGCAGTCAGTTGGTTTACGTGTCTGCAGTCAGTTGGTTTACATGTCTGCAGTCAGTTGGTTTACGTGTCTGCAGTCAGTTGGTTTATGTGTCTGCAGTCAGTTGGTTTACGTGTCTGCAGTCAGTTGGTTTACGAGACTGCAGTCAGTTGGTTTAATTGTCTGCAGTCAGTTGGTTTATGTGTCTGCAGTCAGTTGGTTTACGTGTCTGCAGTCAGTTGGTTTAATTGTCTGCAGTCAGTTGGTTTAATTGTCTGCAGTCAGTTGGTTTACGTGACTGCAGTCAGTTGGTTTACGTGTCTGCAGTCAGTTGGTTTACGTGACTGCAGTCAGTTGGTTTAATTGTCTGCAGTCAGTTGGTTTAATTGTCTGCAGTCAGTTGGTTTACGTGTCTGCAGTCAGTTGGTTTAATTGTCTGCAGTCAGTTGGTTTACATGTCTGCAGTCAGTTGGTTTACATGTCTGCAGTCAGTTGGTTTACGTGACTGGAGTCAGTTGGTTTAATTGTCTGCAGTCAGTTGGTTTAATTGTCTGCAGTCAGTTGGTTTACGTGTCTGCAGTCAGTTGGTTTACGTGTCTGCAGTCAGTTGGTTTGCTTGACTAAGTTTGAAATCATTCTGGGGTACATGACAGCAGTTTGCGAAGTGACTGGTGTTCTGGATTGACTTGACAAAGCATTTATATATTTGAGAAAACGTTTTCAGTTTGCTTTACCCACTTCTGAAGACTATTTTCAACAGTCTCAATATCCACCAGTTTTTAATGTGTACATATTTTCTGACATGCCTCCTGATCTCTAAATGTTCTCTGCCTGATTTATGTCTGTTTTATCTCCCATCTGTCGCCCTGTTGCAAAGAGCTGTGTGAGGAGTTGTGTCATGTTGACATAATCCAATGGGGTGCACCATCTGCATGACCTTAATTTGTTGTGTATTTTATTCCTTTTCTGTGCTGTGCCGGTTGTGGAAAGAGGCAGGAAACCACAATCGAAAAAGCCACTGGGACGTGTAGTTGAATAAACGTTTGACGAATGCATTTGGCACCACCTCCGCTGTGTTCTCGGTGTAGTTGAATAAACGTTTGACGAATGCATTTGGCACCACCTCCGCTGTGTTCTCAGTGGTCGTGTTGGGCAAAGCCCGTCTGTTTTGGTTTGGGGCATGTGAGGTCTCCTTCCTCCACCCTCCTACCCCCTCAACCTTTCCTTCTCTTTACCCTTCCTTCTCTTACCCCTTCCTTCTCTTTACCCCTTATTTTCCCCCTTCCCCTCCCCACTACCCCCTCCCTCCTCTCTCTCCCTCTCTCTCGCGCGCCCCCCCCCCCCCCCCCAACTCTTCCTTTCAACATTGTTTTATGTCCACAGAACTGCAAATTATGAGGCTTGTCAGGACGGCCACCTCGACTTTCCCACAGTTCCTGAGCTCTGAACCCCCCCCCCCCCCCACCCACCACCCCCACCACACACACCCAAATTGCCCTGGTCTTCTATCTTGAACCTCCCAGTGTTCATTCAGTGTGTGTGTGACCTTCTTCTTTGGACTCACCCCCACATCAGCCCCCCCCCCCCCCCCCACCTGCCTCCATTCGCCTCCCCCCCTCCCCCCCCCCCCCCCCCCCCCCCCCGCCAGCACACACCTTGTTGATTTCTGGGTGTTCAGACCTGTCATGGCTGTGTCTGTTGGCATTCTTCTCCAACACTTCCCTGTTGATCTTTTGGGGTTCATTGAATGCATGCCTCCCCTCCTTACTCCCACCCCCACCCCGCTCCCCCTTTCTTTTCCAGTCACCCGAGAGCAGTGTTCAGGCAGTGCTTGTGGCCACCCCCCCCCCCCCTTTACTGCCCCCCCCCCCCCCCATCTTTAATCTCAGTCTGTGATCTGTCCCCTTTTGTGGCAGTGCATGCCTTGCCTCCTTTGCTCTTTGATTGTCCCTCCTTCCAATCCCCCTCCCCCCCCCCCCCATTCTCCTTTAATTTCCTAGTGTCAGTGATCGGCCTTATTTTGTCCTTCCTTCCCTCCCTCTTTCCACCCTCCACCTTGTCCCCTTATTCCCCTTTAATCTCTTAGTGTCAGTGATCTCCCTTCTTTGTTCTTCCACCCTCCCTCCTTCCACCCTCCACCTTGTCCCCTTTAATTTCCTAGTGTCATTGATTGCCCATATTTTGCCCTCCCCCCCTCCCTCCTCCCCCCCCACCCCCACTGCTTCTCCCCCATTCCCCTTTAATTTCCTAGTGTCAGTGATGGCCCTTATTTTGTTCCCCCCGTCTTCTTCCTACCCCCCCCCCCCACACACACACACACACACCTTGTCCCCCTATTCCCCTTTAATCTCTTAATGTCAGTGATTTCCCTCTTTTGTACTTCCACCCTTCCTCTTTTCACCCTCCACCTTGTCCCCCCATTCCCCTTTAATTTCCTAGTGTCAGTGATTACCCTTATTTTGTTCTTCCCCCCTGCCCTTTTCCTACCCCCCCCCCCCCCCCCCCCACACACACACACCGCTTCTCCCACCATTCCCCTTTAATCTCCTAGTGTCAGTGATTGCAGTAGACATTTTTTTCCAACTGGTGTGACATCTGTAACAAGTACGTAACATGGTGTTTTATGCCAAGTCAGCCAGCAGGGTTACATCAGGGTGAGTGCG
>OY757558.1:10994746-11013820 GCA_963584105.1 Alviniconcha strummeri
CACACCTGCTTGTTTCCCATTGGTCTGTCATTGTTCAAATCAGTGCATGTGTCACCATCACCACCACAACCACCACCGCCACCACCGCCACCACCACCACCATGATCACTCAGTGTTCAGTCAGTGTTCAGTCAGTGCCTGCACCTGGCAGTAAGGCACTGCTGATACAGAAATTCATGCCCCCCTGCCCACCTCCCTACCCCCTACCCCCACCCCTCAGTTGAGAACCTGCATGGGGCTGTGAAAAGTTTGCCCTCTAAAGCCTGGAGTGGGTCAGAATAAATTATAGCCACGCATGCTTTGCCCACTGCCGACACAATTTCTTCCTTGCTTTATGTTCTCCTGGTCCACTCGCTTTCATTTTTCAAAATGCTCTTCTTAACCCCCCCCCCCCCCCCCCTTTTTTTTTGTGGACTATTATTTATTATTTTGGAAAAAGAAATTATCTTGAGGATAGATTTGAAGAGTCTAGAGAGTGTTTCCTTCAGAGAGAGCCTTGGGTGATTGACAGGAGGTTAAGATCCAGTAATTAACTAACTAGCTGGTTCATTCATTCATTCATCCATCCATTTATCCAGTCATTCATTCAGATAGTCATTCAGTCATCCATCCATTCATTCATTCATTGATGCATCCATCCATTCATTCATTCATCCATTCAGTCATTGAGTCATTCAGTCATACATTCATTCATTCATTCATTCATTCATTCATTCATTCATCCAGTCATTCAGTCAGTCATACATTTATTTTGTTCATCCATTCATTCAGTAATCCATTCATCCAGTCAGTTAGTCAGTTATACATTTATTTTGTTCATCCATTCATTCAGTCATTCAGTCGTACATTCATTCATCTATCCATTCATTCAATCAGTCAGTCATACATTCAGTCATTCATCTATCCATTCATTCAATCAGTCAGTCATACATTCAGTCATTCATGTATCCATTCATTCAATCAGTCAGTCATACATTCAGTCATTCATCTATCCATTCATTCAATCAGTCAGTCATCCATTCAGTCATCCATTCATTCAGTCAGTCAGTCAGTCACTCATTCATCCATTCATCCATCCATTCATTCATCCTAGGCCATGTACAAGCATGTACATGGAAAAAACATCCGAAAGACCTTGACCTTCAGCGTCTACATGTGTTTCTTCTTCTTCCATCTGGTGTCCAACTTCAGCGTTGTGAAGATCTGACACTTGCAGTGCATGCTGGGTTATTTTGGTGTTTCCATAGTCCACTGAACTCTTACATGGACTACAAGATCTTTAACGTGCGTATGTAATGCACAGGGGACCTCGGTTTAGTCTGATCTGAAGGACTTTCATAGAATTCGCAGAGAATTTTCACTCCAGAGAAATCTCCGGGCGGGCACAAAACATAGCATGTAATGGTCACCAATCTGTATGATAACATGATGACAATGGTGATAGGGAAAAGTTGGCTCACATGATGATGATGACAGTGGTGACAGGGAAAAGTTGGCTCACATGATGATGATGACAGTGGTGACAGGGAAAAGTTGGCTCACATGATGATGATGACAGTGGTGACAGGGAAAAGTTGGCTCACATGATGATGATGACAGTGGTGACAGGGAAAAGTTGGCTCACATGATGATGATGACAGTGGTGACAGGGAAAAGTTGGCTCACATGATGATGATGACAGTGGTGACAGGGAAAAGTTGGCTCACATGATGATGATGACAGTGGTGACAGGGAAAAGTTGGCTCACATGATGATGATGACAGTGGTGATAGGGAAAAGTTGGCTCACATGATGATGATGACAGTGGTCACAGGGAAAAGTTGGCTCACATGATGATGATGACAGTGGTGACAGGGAAAAGTTGGCTCACATGATGATGATGACAATGGTGATAGGGAACAGCTCAGTCATGCTTAATTTTGGCTTTCGGGAGTGAGTATACTCTTGCTCTGCGCTGCTGACTCTCCTGAACTCTGTTACAGCTGCCCAGTGCGGCATTCTGAAGGACAACCTCCGTGCCGTGATGACCTGCAAGGAACAGCCACAAGTCGTAAGTTTCGGCCCTTTTCTTGAGGGGGGGGGGGGGGGGGGGCGGGCAAGGGTTCCAATTATCAACGAAATCATAGATTTCAGTGAAGAATGAAATTCTGTTTTCTGCTGAAAGGAAATAATTATGTTTGCAAAAAAAAAAAAAAAATCGGGGGTAGGTGAGGCACAGGTACCAGTTGTGAGCAGGGTCGTGGATTTCAGTGAAGAATGAAGTTGTTCTTTCTGCTGAAAGGAATTTTTTTTGCAAACAAACAAACAAAAATTCAGGGGGTGGGTGATGCATGGGTCCCAACTGTCAGTGAAATCATGGATTTCAGTGAAGAACAAAATTGTGTTTTCTGCTGAAAAGAAATCTATTTGCAAACAAGAATCAGGAGACCTGAGGCAAGGGTCCCATTTGCCAGTGAAGTCATGGATTTCAGTGAAGAATGACACTGTGTTTTCTTCAGAAAAGAAATCTATTTGCAAACAAACAATTACAATTCAGGGTTGCAATTATCAGTGAAATCATGGATTTCAGTGAAGAACGAAATTGCGTGTTTGAGTACAACGGCCACATCTGTTCCTTCATCAGAGGGCAAAGAAAGTGCGTTGTTGTATAATATACTTTATGGCAGACCGTGCAATTTCCGCAGTGGATTAACAAAGTTGTCCTCTATCTTGAGGGTGACAAGAGGTCAGTTCATGCACATTTGTGTGTTTCAGAATAACAGCCACATCTGTCCCCTGATCACATGGCAGAGAAAGTGCATTGTTATATAATACGCTTTATGGCAGACTATGCAGTTTCTGCAATGGATTGATAAAGTTGTATCTTGAGGGTGACAAGAGGTCAGTTCCTGCTCGATTGTGTGTTTCAGTACGACAGCTACACCTCCTGTTCCCTCATCACGGGGCAAAGAAAGTGCATTGTTATGTAATCTGCTTTTGTGCTGGCTGAGCGTCGCCCTAATTGTCAAGCCCCACATTAATTACATGAAACAACTCAACACAGATATTGCCGCTGTAGGCCACCAGTTGTGACATTTGTTTATTACGAATTTGGCACACTAAGCTGTGCAACCAAATTAGAGAAAGTACCACCTTTTGTACCAAATATTCCGGAGACTGAAAATGTTCCCCAGTGATCTCCTCTGATGACATATGGGCCTTAATCAGTTGGCACCTTTCATTTTGGAGCTGTAAACGCCAAGTTTAAGGCAGACCATGTAATTTCCGCATTGGATTGATAAAGTTGTATCTTGAGGGCGACGAGAGGTCAGTTCCTGCTCGATTGCGTGTTTCAGTACGATGGCTACACCTCCTGTCCGCTGATCACGGGAAGAAGAAAGTGCATCCTGGCTGAGTTTGATTACAATGCTCAGCCGTTGGAAACCTTCCCAGTGGACCAGAGCCGGGAGCGGTGGACCATGTACCAGATGAAGGCGCACGGAATGCCTGGTCTCTACTGGACCGCGATGATGAGGTGAGTTACAGCAGCTTCCAGTAGTGCTCCTGTTTGAATTTTGGCCTAAAAGGTTGTGGCAGGGTTCATATTGGCTGGTAATTTCTCCTTGTATTTTACCAGTTAAGCTCAGCTTATGTTGAAAACAAAGTTGGCATTTGGTGAGATGTACTGGCTGTTATTTGTTTGACCAGTTCTAAAAATCTAAATCCAAATAAGTGCAGCAGAGGGGGTGGGGCTGGGGGTGCATGTGGCATGCGTGCATGTGTTTGAGTGTGTGCGCATGCGTGCATGTGTTTGTGCGTGTGAGTGAGTGTGCATGTGGCATGCGTGTGTGTGTTTGAGTGTAGGCAGCTGTGTATATGACTGGTTATAGTGATTGTCTGACCAGCTTCTGTGAACCACTGTCATCACCCTATAGATGTCACACCAGTTTAAAAAATGTCTAGCGTGATCACTTTGTGGATGAAAAATTGCCCATACCTTCTTTTTTTCTCTTTCTTTTTGTTGTTGTTTGTTTTGCATGTGCATAGCTCAGTGAAGTTTCATACCACCTGCAGTAAAGCTTGATGGCTTTGTTTACTAAGTATTGTGGCATTCATTCACCAAAAAAGAAAAGAAAAGAAAAAAAGGCACGTTTTTGTTTTGATTGTTTTTGTTCATAAAGGTTTAGTATAGTTCAGATCAAGATGGTGACACAGTAAAGTTGATTGTGATGATGACAGGATAACATTTGATTGTTACGATTATGATGATGATGATGATGATGAAAGCAAAAAGTAGATTTGAATGATGATAGTTAAGATGGTGATAAGGGAAAAATTGATTGTGATGAGGATGAGTTTATGATGTGATGATAATGATGATGACAGTGGTGATAGGGAACGGTTGGCTAACATGATGACAATAGTGATAGGGAAAAGTTGGCTAACATCATGATGATGATGACAGTGGTGATAGGGAAAAGTTGACTAACATGATGATGATGACAGTGGTGATAGGGAACAGCTGGCTAACGTAATGATGATGACAGTGGTGATAGGGAAAAGTTGGCTAACGTGATGATGATGACAGTGGTGATAGGGAAAAGTTGACTAACATGATGATGATGACAGGGGTGATAGGGAACAGCTGGCTAACGTGATGATGATGACAGTGGTGATAGGGAAAAGTTGGCTAACATGATGACAATACTGATAGGGAAAAGTTAGCTAACATGATGATGATGACAGTGGTGATAGGGAAAAGTTGGTTAACGTGCTGACGACAGGGGAGACGTGACTGTGACGGTGATGTTGTTTGTTGCAGGGGTCTGTGGCGAGGTCCAGCCCTGTTTCGCAAGCTGATGCACTTTGGCATGTCTAAATAAACAGTAGTGACGCTACCAGCAGCTGAAGCCTTTGGACATTGCGTGTGCTTCAGGATCAGTGCTAGAAAACAACAACAACAATAACAACATTCTGGTACCACGGGATCAGTGTTAGAATGCAACAACAGCAACAGTCTGTGTGCCACAGGATCAGTGCTAGAATGCAGCAATGCTGACAACAACAACAACAACATTCTGCGTGCCGCAGGATCAGTGCTACAAAATAATGATGCCAACAACAACAACAGCATTCCGCATGCCACAGGATTAGTACTAGAAAAAAAACAACGCTGACAACAACAACAATATTCTGCATGCCACAGGATCGGCGCTAGAAACCGATGACACTGACAACAAGCACAACACTAGCCAAGCGCCCTTGTTCAAGAACAAAAACCAAAACAATCACAACAACTAACATGGATGATACATCAATCAGTCAGTCAGAATCGATTGTTACTGTGTGTAACGCAGCTGATCCACAAAAATAGAATTGACTTGGTCTTGATGATTCTCATTGAAGATGAATCATGAGGGAATTGGGGGGAAGGGGGAGTGGGGGGGGGGGGGGGGGGGGGAGGTGGGCAGGGAGTGTTGGAGTGGAACGTAATTGAATGGAGCCAGTGATGTGTGCAGGGTTTTGCTGCCAGGGTGGGCAAGATTTCAGGTCAGTGTCGCAGCAGCATCAGCACCACAGCATCTTACCCCCGCCCCCTGACCCCAAGGCAGGTGGGAGACGAATGCACTGGTTTTGCTCTTACCTCCAGAGAACAAGGGATAAGGGCCATTGTCAAGATGCAGTCCGATGCTGGAGATGTTTCAAAGGCAACTTGGAGGAGGGGGTGGAGGAGAACCTCTGAGGCAGGGGCTGAGCGTGTATGGGCTCTCCTGAGTGCATGGATGACATCTTGACTTCAAAGGCCCGAATGGAACTCGGCGGCAAGGCTGGAAACGGAAGACGGCGGCTAGCTGCTGCTTCACTGCAGTGAATTGAAGATGGCATCTCCGCGCTCAGGAAATCCCATATAAGCTCCACCCCATCTGTCAGTATAGTTTCCCCACTTGGGGCCCTTTCTTGTTCTTTTGAAGAAATCATAGAGCACATCTTTCTGCACCTCTCTCCTGCATGTGATTGACAGTGTGATGACATGACCTTGGCCATATGTCAGCGTCACTGACAAAACATTCTAGTTGTGTGCAGTTGGATAAATAACAGCCTATCATGTCATTGATTCGTGCCATGTTTCTGTAATGTCTTTGGGTGTACTGTGGTAATAGAAAGTTTTTCATCCATATTTATCCCTTAAAAAAATATAAAATCTCTCTGAACGTTTACCTCTGACTTTGCTAGGTTGTAGTCAGATAAGCGAAGCATATATCATTTACCTGGTGCTGTTTTTGTTGTTGTTGTTGTTGTTGCTGTGGTCATAGAGAGTTTTTTGTCTAAATTTATCCCTTAATTATTTTTTTTTAAATCTCTCTCTCCACACGTTTACCTCTGACTTTGCTAAAGGTATTCAGGTAAGTGAAGCGTATATCATTTGCCTGGTGCTGTTTTTGTTGTTGTTTGTTGGTTGGTTGTGCTCATGGTCATCATTTTCACCTCCACGTGTTGACGAAGGGGGCAGTGAAACAAAAGGAAGCTTATCTCACTGATTTTCATTGCACTTCTGTAATGTTTGTAAAACTTCAAAAAAAGGTTAGTTTGTGAAACTGAAAATTCATTGGAATGCTAAAACAGGTCTTGAAAAGGAATTTGTTCTTCCTTCATGTTGGTGGTCAGCGTTTTTTACCTCTGAACACCGCTAAGGTTGATTTTCAGTGACGATGATGATGATGATGGCAAAAATAGTCTTCACGGTTGTACTCGTGTATGGCCATGTACTAGTCCACACTGTGGTAAGTATTCCTCTACTGCCAGTGTCCCAGCCAAGCTACCGTTACTCAGAGAAGAGTAAGAGAGACTATAGGGCTTTTCAGGTATGCGTGAACTTTGATTGCTTTCATGTATACATGCTTTATAAAAATTAAAAAAAGGGACAGAGGAAAAACAAAAGGTGAATTGTTGACTTGGATGTGATCAATGAGAGGTCAGTTTTATGCTCATGTGAGCTTTTTTGAAGATGAAAATGGCAGAGTTTTTTGTTTTTTGCTTTTTAGTTTTTAGAGAGGGGTTGTGGATATGGCCATTTGTTATTGATATTTACAGTTTGTGCCTCCTTTTTGTGATCGTTCAGTCTCAGCAGGGTGGTACATAGCGACACAGTGTGTTGTGGTCAACCCTTTTGCGCCACAAGAGCGATTTTTTCTTGTGCCTGTACTTTTCTGTACCTCATCGATCATTTTTTCTGAGTCGTGTCTTTCTGAATCAAGTCTTTAATTCACAGAATAATCATGTATTCATTGCACTTCTACAAGTGTATTCTGTCATTTGGACTTGAGGGTTTGCACAGAAATTGTCTCTGTGTGTGTGTGTGTGGGGGGGGGTCTTCATCTCTCACACAGTAATATGGGTTATTACAACTGTGTATATAAATAGAGATATATATAGATATATATATATATATATATATGTGTGTGTGTGTGTTTGTTTGCTCTCCTCTTTCTCATTCAAACAACAACAACGAATCAAGTGTTTTCAAGCATTATGTATGTATATACAACAAAAACATTAGTTTGTGTGCAAAGAAATAAGTTTTTGTGCGAAGAAACAAGTTTGTGTGCAAAGCAAACTGCAGAATGCATTTTACTGTTGCCTTGCATGAGAAAGAAAGAAAAACTAAATCCATTTTACAAGTCACAGCAACCTCTCTTGGTGTGGTTGTCCTGGACATTGTAAATGTGGCTGATCATCAGAACTCTCAAATTTTCCTTGGGCATGGTGTTCATTGAGGTTTACTTACCCTTTCGGGTGACCTTAACCTTGTTTCAAGATCACAGCAGTGTCAAATGTTTCAAGCTGAATGTAGTGTATTAATTCTTTGTAAGTTCTTATACAATCTTCTTTTTTCTTCTTTTTTCAAAATTGTGTACAATTGTGAAATGCATGGACTAGATACAACTGTGTTTATTAAAAAAATTTTTTATTGATTGTGTTGTATTAGTTTTTTTTAAATAAAATATTACGATCTTTTTTATAGTGACTGAAAGGAGAAAATGGTTTCATTTTCCTAACTAAGCCAAAACCTTAACATTGCTATCGTATGTTTTTTCTCCATTTTTTCTTTGTGTGTTATGCCCTGAGGTAACCTAATGGTTGACTGGACGTAAAACACCAAATTACTGTGTGTGTGTGTGTTTCCTTTTTTTTTTTTTTTTTTTTTCTCTCACAGTTTTTATTTTTTATTATGGCCTTTCAGATTTCATGGTAAACAGACACTGAAAGTGGTTAGAGGCACTTTGCCGAGGAACTTGGGTCTGTATTAGGAACACCTTTAATGGGATTAGCCTTCTCCAATTTGGCAATTTAAAAAAAAATGAAAAAAAATAATGATTTTTTTGTTAGTTTTCTGATTTGTTTCTTGCATTTTTTTTTCATGAGCCAGCTAATTTTACTCATAAATTACTAATCATTATGAGTTAAAAATAGATTCGGGAAAAAACCTATCTGACCACACCTTTTCTGATGGACTTAATTTTTTCTAGAACGCTGAAAAAGTTAAATAGGTTATTAAAAGTTCACAGAGATAAGAATGATCACTGACAAAAATGACTGTGATCCACATGCATCCATATCATAATAAATAAGCATTCTTTTGAATCTTTTTTGCGTTTGCAATCCACATGTGTTTCTTCGGTGACCAGTATGCAAAACTGAGAGCTTCTGGTGTGCTTTCCACGATGCCAAAAAATCTTTTCACGTCTTCAGTATGAAGTATAGGGAAGAGAGAGAACAAAGCAGCGATCAGCACGTGAAACAAGAGTTAGTTGTGACGTTCAGTAAAGTCACCATATACAGTCAACAGCGTGCTTAATCACCGAACATTTACCGCAGATCATGTTCGCTTAACCTGCTCCAAGCACATGAAAAGTTCACCCTGTGAAGGAGAATTCCTGTAAACACCAACTGCCTGAATTGAAAACGTCCCAGGCATTCTCCCAAAAGTGCAGGTAGCAGGCTACAGCTAAACACACAGTGCACCCTACGTATGTGGCTTGGAATGAAGTCACACTGCAAACTGATACATGGTTGTGTGGTGGACAGAGACGGCAGCAGTTTGATGTGTCACCAGCCGTGTAACAACCAAACAGCGCTGTTGGTGAATTCCATAAAATGCCTTGTAAAAAAAAGGATAGAGTCGCTCATTCAGAATCACATGCAAGATGAGTGCAGTGAGTTTGCTCGAGAGAAGATAATAGCATAGCTGTCAACCCTTCCCATAAACCTTTTGTCCAGAGTTTGTGAACTGGTATTTCCCTTACGCAGGCCAGGGTCTTTTTTTTTTTTTTTTTGCTGGTGGCAGTGGCATTTTGAATTCCATCCAGTACATGTGGCAGTGGATGGCAGAAACAATGTTGTGTGAAATACACAAATGCGACTTCAAATCTCACTTCCAAAGAGAGTTTTAGCCTGTCGCACTAGGCCAGTCAGTGTGCATTTGGCGATGGTGTGTGTCGGCTGCTCATTCAACAGTTTTTCAATCTTTTTGCTCAGTTTAAAACAACAACAAAATCTCATGCAACTTAAGTTTTCCTGTATCCATTTTCTAATATGGCCATATCCCCCCAAAATAATGAAAAAATATATTTTATAAAGCAGTCAACATGTACTTTGTGGGTCAAAACGCCTGTGTTCAGAGGTTGTACGAAAGCAGTCCGTATACTGTCAAATTATACACATGTAAATAAATGTATTCTGTGTTGATCTGAATCAGTGAATGCATGATTTTTTTATTTAAAACAAAAAACACATTTTGTAGATAAAAATACAGGTTGACCTGTTTGGTTGTAATGTAGCCAATTCTCTATATTGATGCTTGTGCTTATACTGTTTTGTCCTTTATTTTTATTTTTTAAATTGGTGGTAATTTGTATGGCTGTAGTTTGCCAGGTGTGCAGAATTATGATCGTCTTTTTTTTTTCTTCTTCTTTAAAAAACATTACAAATCTCTTGTAGATCTATTAGATTCTTTCATTCCACTGCGCTTGTGCCATTCCATATTTTTTAGTTAACCTGACTGTTCATGCTAGTCCTTTGCACTTTGTTTTTGCGCAGGGGGGAAAATAGTGATGTCTTTTGGGTACATGTATGTATCTGATGTCGCACTTTGAAAAGGTATGAACCATTCTTCTTTTTCTTTTTTTTTTTTTTTTTTTTTGGTTACAACTTTCATAACTGATTTTACCCATATATATCTGTTTGGCTGTAATATTTACTAATTCAGTAATTGTTTTTATTTGTCAGGTGTTTAACACTTCATAGTTCATTCACTATAACTTGAATGCATTGAAAAAAAATCATTAACTGATTTATACTCAATTAAATCAGTGGCAACTATCATATTATGCAAACATTCATAAGCAGTTTGAAAATAATGACTTTATTGTCCCAAGCATGGAATTATCTTATCTTGCTTTAGTGCGAGAGTTACCCCCCTTCCCCAGCTGATTTGACTTGAGTACAGTTTCACATATGAAGATTGATGAGGGGTTTAAAATGTGTATTTACTTGTGACAGAGTTTGATTACTTTGGGATGACCCTGTGTGACTTGATAAAACGTTACCATTTCCCCCCACCACCCCCACCGCCCCACTCCATTATACACCCACCCCCACCCCACCCCTCACACAGCCAGTATGTTTGCGGTACATGGTTTTGCTGATATTTGGGCTTCCTTACTCTTGGTACGAAATAATTACTACCCCTTGGTATGAGACAATTACTACCCCCTTCTCTCCCCACCCCCCACCCCCCCAATAGCTCCCTCTGGCAGATTTCTGTGTGTTCGGAGTTGTTCATCATTGGAGGTGGTTTTGCTGATATTTGGGCTTCCTTACTCTTGGTATGAAATAATTACTGCCCCTTGGTATGAGACAATTACTACCCCCTTCTCCCCCCACCCCGCACCCCCCCAACAGCTCCCTCTGGCAGATTTCTGTGTGTTCGGAGTTGTTCGTCATTGGAGGTTTTTGCGAGCTCCTGCCCTCGATCAAGCAGAGCTGACTTCTTTTCACCTGTCTGACCTTTTCAATTAACAACCTGTTGATCATTCAAGCACACCATACCCATCTTCCCTCAGAAATACACTATTACCTTAATGTGCCATGCGTTTTTACATGATAAAAGCAATCTATTTATAGTTTGTTGACTTTTCCAACTGTCTGTTTTCTTATGGGTTTACCTCTTGTTACAGACGTAGACATTCGTTTGATTCTTGTAGCAGCTACGTACTTTGACTGTCTTTTCTTCCATGTCTAGGGGATTATTGTTTTGTCTTACTTTAAAAAAATTCTTTGAAAGAGAAACCGTTTATACATTCTTGATTCTGCAGTATGTGACCAACTCGGACAAAAGTGGAACGTGCCATGGGGAATATGTCGTGAGATGACTGGCAAAAGACTCGTGGCACATTCGATCACTATGGAGAGTGCGAATTGGAAACAAAATGAGGCCTTGAGTGCTTGTGTAGAATCACCAAATGAAATCTGAAATAGAACGAGGCCCAGAGCGCCCCTGGTAAATCAACAAGGGAGTTAATTAATGATTGTCGTAGTTCAGGAGCTGTGTGAGAGCCGAGGTGGACATCCCGGGCTGTCTGTCCTAACGAGCCTTCTGGTTCTTGAACCATGCTTCGGCATTGGTCACAACTTGTCCCTAATACGTCAGCTGACATCTGAGGACATTAAGCAACACTACCTGCCTATTAATGATTGATTAGCGCCTGAAAACTATCACACAAACACAGCAACAAAGACTTGAGTCGCCTACAGTAACTGTGACTGGCACATGGGTAAATACAAAGTACATAAACTCTGCCAGAGATACGTCCTCAGAGGATGCACTTCTGGTGGAGATTATGTGCCTTGGAATTTGAGTGACTTAAAACCCAAATGTTTTATTTTATGCATCACTGTTAGCCGCAGAACAACTTCTCGCATCTGGCATTAATTCCTGTTGTCACAAGGACTCTTATAATGAATGATAAAGTTTTTGTGTGTGTACATGCATGCCAGGTGAGAGTTGCCATAGGCGACTCGGGCCTTTGCTGTTATGCTTGTGTGGCATCTCGCGATAGCTAATTTACTCCCTTTTTGTGTGTGGATTCTGCACGAGTGCTCTGATCTGGGCCTCATTCCGTTTCAGATCCGTGCGTGTTGTGTTCTGCTTGCTTGAGTTGGTCACATACTGTTGGTGTTTGTGTTGATGTTTTGTGCGCGGGGGGTCTTTTTCTTTTTCTTTTTACCGTCTCCTTGGCTTACAGTTTGGATCAGTTATACCCTTGGTGATGCAACACTGCTTTTTAAAAATGTTTATGGTGTAAATTATTTTATAGATCGTGTGAAGAATGCATAAATACACTTTACATTTGGTGTCTTCTTTATATTATTTTTTTTGTGGTCTTTTTTTTGAGGGGGGGGGGGGGGGGGGATTATGATGACATGCATATTATTTTGTAGCTTGTGTGAAGAACACTTGAACACAGTTTACAGTTGGTATCTGTTGTTTCTATGGTGATGGAAATGTGCCTCTTTTTTTGGGGGGGGGGGGAATTTTATGATGATGTACATTATTTTTTTACACCCATTTTGATGAATTTATGTTAAAAGTTTTTGTTGTTTTTTTGTTTTGTTTTTTTAATTATTATGATTAGTTGAAACACAACTACTGCTCTTTACAAAGCTGTTTCTGGTAGTTAGTGGCATTTTTAAAAATTTCATTGGATGATTATGATCAATTGATTAAAACACATCTGCTGCTGTTTACAAAGCTGTTTCTGGTAGTTATAGTGGTGTTTTTATAATTTCATTGGATTATTATGACTGTTTAAAACGCAACTGCTGCTGTTTACAAAGCTGTTTGTAGTAGTTTGTGCCATTTCTTGTAAGTTAGTGTTTTACACCCAATCAAGCATTATGGTTATATCAGGGAACTCAGCAAATCAGAGAAACTTGTGATTTAGTTTGAGTGATGAGGCTGATTGACATTGTAACAGCAAATCAGACTTCTGATTTAGTGACAAGACTGATCAATGGGATCAGTCTAAATCAGAAGTCTCTCTGATTTGCTGTTACAATGTCAGTCAACCTCATCACTCAAACTAAATCACAAGTTTCTCTGATTCCCTGATTCCCTGATATAACCATAATGGTTAATTGGGTGTAAAAAACTAACAGTGAATCAGACAGACTTCTGATTTAGTGACAGGGCTGATCGATGTAACAGCGAATCAGACAAACTTCTGATTTAGTGAATTTCTTTTTCTTTTTTGAACTGGTGTAAAAAAGAAAAGAAAAAGAAAAAAAGAGAAGAAACTGGATTGTGGGACTTGGCCTGAGGTGACCCAGTGTGGTTGACAGGATATTGAAATCCAAGAAGCCTAACTAACTAACTAAACTGCTATGCTGCTGACAAAAATTCAGCTCTCTAATGTAGTAAGGGATTTTTTCTCTCTCCTAGACAATGTTGGTGAAGGTGAAGTGCCATAAAGGTGAAACAAAACCAGAAACAATTGTTCCTGTCACCGGTGATAAAAATTACTGTATTAGACACTTTTGAGAGTTAAGAGTGTGTGTTTTTTCTTCTAGGCCAAGTAATAAAAAATACCATCCTGTGCTTACAGTGACCTGACTAACCTATCTTATGGGGGTGGGGGGGGGGGGATATATTTGGGGAGAAATTTGTTCAAATCTAATACATGAAAATGAGTTCTTTTAAAATGACAAGTTCTTTTAACTACCTACTCTATATATATTTTTTATTTTTTAAAATATTTTTTTGTGGCCTTATGTTACTGTAAGCAAAGATGTGTTCTTGTTTGCATGTGTTTTTTGTTTGTTCGTCTTTTTTTTATTGTTATTATTTTTTTATTTTTTTTAACTTGACAAAAAAATTGTGATTTACGCCGGTGGTTTTCCCTGCTTTCTCTTTGTTGTGGTTTCTGTTGTGTATTGCCAATGCCCTGTGAAATCGAAACGAGATCTGCTGTTCCAGAAAAAGAAGAAAAAAAAGAAGAAGAAAATGTGTCACTGTTTGTGTATGTGTGTGTTTATTTGAGTGAAATGTATATGAATGGAGTGTATCAGTGACGTGTTGGCTGTTCATTGTGCGTCGCAGTAACTTGAGTAAGTCCTATTTTTCTTCCTCTGTTAAACAGACCCCCTTGTCAAGGAAAACAGCCTGGGCCTGTATGCATGAGGAGCAAATAAAACACACCACCCCACAATATTAAAAATAGAAATATTTATAAAGCACAAAATATTTTCTGTAAAGACTATTCTATGTGCCAGCACGCACACCCACACCGGCACACACACACACATGAACATACCGACTATATAAAACTGATCAAATTTATTTTCTTTAAAAATAAAATATAAAAAAGGCCTTTCATGCATCAGGACATGTAATCAACACAGACTGTGAAGAGGAGACAAGAAAATCTTGAATGGGCAGGGGTCACTGGGTCTTCAACATAAGCCACTGTTCCCTCAAACTTTGAACCTGAACTGTCATCATGTTGCGTCCAATCAGTTTCGAGTTTTTGACATCGCCTGTATTGCATTGTTGGTAAAGCAAGGGTCTTTCCTGATCAAAAAATAAACACAAACCAATAGCCCAAGTCCAAAAATTAAGTCTTATTGTTGCCTTATTCAGGCACAGTTAATGGAAAATTTGTCTTATTGTTGCCTTATTCAAACATTTAATGGAAAATCAGTCTTATTGTTGCCTTATTCAGGCACATTTAATGGAAAATTAATTGTATCGTTGCCATATCCAGGCACATTTAATGGAAAATTAGTCTTATTGTTACCTTATGGAAGCACATTTAATGGAAAATCAGTCTTATTGTTGCCATATTCAGGCACATTTAATGCATAATTAGTCTCATTGTTGTCATATCCAGGCACATTTAATGCAAAATTAGTCTTATTGTTGCCATATTCAGACATATTTTATGGAAAATCTGCCTTATTTTTGCCGTAATCAGGCACATTTAATTGAAAATTACATGACTTATGCTGCTGCCTATCTAAATAGAGTCACACACACTGTAAGTGTTGGACAGTCTCCCTTTGAACTGTCATCATGTTGCGTCCAATCAGTTTCGAGTTTTTGACATCGCCTGTATTGCATTGTTGGTAAAGCAAGGGTCTTTCCTGATCAAAAAATATACACAAACCAATAGCCCAAGTCCAAAAACTAGTCTTATTGTTGCCTTATTCAGGCACAGTTAATGGAAAATTTGTCTTATTGTTGCCTTATTCAAACATTTAATGGAAAATCAGTCTTATTGTTGCCTTATTCAGGCACATTTAATGGAAAATTAATTCAGTTCCTCACCGGAGACTGACAGTGAGGCTGACAACACGGCATTAAGGAAGTCGGAATAAGTCTAGGCAGTGAATGTGTTTTTTTTGCTCAATTTGATAAACTGTGTTTTGCCCTGATGTGAATGTTTGAGTGTTAGCAAGCAGCGATCTGACATACAATGTACAAACTCCCTTCTCAAGAATCAAGACTATTTATTTGTCCTCTGTAAACACAGGGCATTTGAAGTCTGCTTGCATGACTCTGATCAGGTAGAGAGAGAGAGAGAGAGAGAGAGAGAGAGAGAGAGAGAGAGATTGACTCTTCTTTGCTTTTTTCATTTTCTTTTCTGTTTTGTTGTTTTTCTTTATCTTTTTTTCTTTTCTGTTTGTTTCTGTTGTTGTTTTTACTTTATTTTTATTTTTAAGATCTACCAAAGCTTGAAACTAACGAAGACCAGAATTGTGTGGGTTAAAAATGCTGGAATTTTTGTATCACAACCAAAAATGCATTCACCCATGCAGACCTGTTCCTATGCATCATTTTCATGTAGTTTCAACTGTCTTCGATTGCTGTTATTTTTTAAAATATTTTTAGACTGCTGACTGCTGTCATTTTTAGCAGATTGAAATTCACAAACTTTCGAATATATATATATGCATGTTTTGTTTTTAGTAGGCAGTGTGGTGAATGCACATTTTGAGCAGAGTTGCCTTCAACAAGACATGATCAGATTTATAATTATTGTATATGAAAACCATGAGTGGGTGGGTGGGGGTGGGGGGGGGGGGTGTGAATATTTTCTTTACCATTTGTTGACTCATGCCAAAATACGCATGTAGATGTGATAAGCAAGCAGTACTAACGTGTTCTGTTTGTTTGGGCTGTGTTCTTGTTTTGCGGGAATATTGTTTTCATAGTTTGATTTTTCTTCTTCCATTGCAGGACTATTGTTTTCATAGTCTGATTTTATGTGCTTGATGTAGTTGCGTGTAGTTTAGTCTTGTGGTTTTTTTGTGTTTTTTTTTATCTGGACAAGACGTCTAGAGAAAGTGTGGTTTGAGTTGCTGGAAATGGTAGGTTTTGTTTTTGTATACTTGTTCTACTCCAGATACTTAGATTCAGCTGTACATGTACTGATTAAATTGTGATTTGATTGAAAATGCCATTAAAGGTGAACATTTAAATTGATTCTTCAAAGATAATCTATGACTGTGTGTTGTGTGTGTCCAGGTCCAAAGCTTATAATATCAATATATACCAGAGTCCCTACCACCTTTGGAACGGGGGGTGGGGATAGCTCAGTGGTTAGAGCACCGGACTCGTGATTGAAAGGTCGCGGGTTCGAATCCCTGCTGGAACGGCAGGAGAATTTTCTTCTCCAGGGTCGACTTTCTGTGCTGACTCTTATTTCAGTATCCGTTCCACCCCCGTGTTACCACAGTAGCACGTAAAAAATCCCGGTCATTCTGCCAAAAGTGCAGGTGGCAGGTTACAGCTAAACACGCATACACCTTACGTATGTGGCTTTTATTGAACCGTGCTTCGGCATTGGTCACAACTTGTCCCTAATATGTCAAATGACATCTGAGGACATTAAGCATCAACTCATCATCACCTTTGGAACTATGGGGGCAAATACCCTGCCATTTCCAAGGCCTTGAAAGCCTTTGTTAGTTAAGTTCATAATGGTGTTTATGCACTCAGAAAAACCCACACGCACTTCACCCAGTCTCTCACTGGTTTCATTAACGTTGCCTTTGAAACAGTTCCAACGTTCATCCGATTGACGATAGCCCTTTCTCATCCTTTCTAGGAAGATTGCCAAGCACTTCCTCTTTCTATACCCAGTCTTCCAGGCAATCAATGGCGTGATGCCCCTGGGTTTGTTCCTGCAGATAGTGTCTCCAGCTTTTCAGCATTTCAGGTCTTTAACTTTCTGTGCTGATTCTTATTTCAGCATCATCTCCTGAAATATATGAAAAGTTTACTCCACAGAGACAGAATAAAGAATGTTAAAAAAAAAAAAAAATGTGACAAAGCTAAAAACCACCTGCATTTCTTCTGTAACCTGAATGTGAAACTGAGAGCCTATGATGTACTATTTGTGACGTCAAAGACACTATGATGTACTATTTGTGACGTCAAAGACACTTTAGTGAAATGTGGGAAAGAGTACATGAAAAAAGCATCAGCGATAACTTAGCTTAAAATTATATTAAATCTTGGGAAAGAGCGCATGAAAAATGTGTCAGTGAAACCTTAGTTTAAAATGATATAAAATTATGGGATGCAAAAATGTCAGTGAGAGCTTCGTTTGAAATGATAACAAATTGCAAGAAAGAGTGTATGAAAAAATGCGTCAATGATAACTTAGTTTAAAATTACATTCATTCATGGGAAAGAGTGCCTGAAAAAAGGGAAAAAAAAGTTTAAAATTCGATTAAATCAGTGGTACTTTCAGTTGCAACATTTTTATTGTTGTTTACATTCTTTTCACCTGTTCAGAACGCTTGTTTTCGATTCGACTTTGAGAAGGACGCTCTGTTTAAAACCTTAGCTTTGTTTCAGCTTGCTTGCCTTTGTTTCTAGAAGAAAAACAAATTTAAAAATGGGGAGGGGTGGGGGTTAAGGGTGCCTTAACGTTCACACAAACCTTGTATAACCTTTATTAGGGACAGGGACCATAACCCTTACCAAATACCTCCCTCCTTAAGACCACTCCCCTCCCTAAGACCACTCCTCAGGACCCCCCTCCCTAAGACCACTCCAGACAAGACCACCTCCCTCCTTAAGACCATTGCATACAAGACCCCCTCCCCCCTAAGACCGCTGATTACAAGACCACCTCCCTCCCTAAGACCACCTCCTTCCCCAAGACCACTGCATACAAGACCACCTCACTAAGACCGCTGCCTACAAGACCACCTCTCTCCCTAAGACCACTGCATACAAAACCATCTCCCTCTCTAAGACCACCTCCTTCCCTAAGACCACTGCATACAAAAACCCCTCCCTCCCTAAGACCCCCTCCCTTCCTAAGACCACTGCATACAAGACCCCCTCCCTTCCTAGACTACTGCATACAACAACAAAAACTTCCTAAGACCCCCTCCCTTCCTAAGACCACTGCATACAAGACTCCCTCCCTCCCTAAGACCCCCTCCTTTTCTAAGACCACTGCATACAAGACCCCCTCCCTTCCTAAGACCACTGCATACAAGACTCCCTTCCTAAGACCACCTCCCTCCCTAAGACCACCTCCTTCTCTAAGACCACTGCATACAAAAAAACCTCCCTTCCTAAGACCCCCTCCCTTCCTAAGACCACTGCATACAAGACTCCCTTCCTAAGACCCCCTCCCTTCCTAAGACCACTGCATACAAGACTCCCTCCCTCCCTAAGACCCCCTCCTTTTCTAAGACCACTGCATACAAGACTCCCTCCCTTCCTAAGGGAACTCCATACAAGACCCCCTACCTTTTTAAGGCCAGTATCACACCTGCCCCCTCCCCCACCCCACCCTCACATTTGGGAGGTAAAATCTCCATGTTAATGATGCCCCCCCCCCCCCCCCACACACACACACACTTTTTTCTTACAAAAAAAATAATCACTTCTATGCTGGTATGAACTGATTTTCATCATGAGTTTTACAGTACTATTCGTAAATGTTTTGTTCTGATGTTTTTTTGTGTGTGTGTGAGTGTGTGCATGCATGCGTTTACGATTTTGGGTGTAGT